>JAAGNN010000042.1:92510-113839 GCA_012411365.1 Ameiurus melas | reverse complement strand
GGTTAGGGTTAGGGTTAGGGTTAGGGTTAGGGTTAGGGTTAGGGTTGGGGTTAGGGTTAGGGTTGGGGTTAGGGTTAGGGTTGGGGTTAGGGTTTAGGGTTAGGGTTAGGGTTAGGGTTAGGGTTAGGGTTAGGGTTAGGGTTAGGGTTAGGGTTAGGGTTAGGGTTAGGGTTAGGGTTAGGGTTAGGGTTAGGGTTAGGGTTAGGGTTAGGGTTAGGGTTAGGGTTAGGGTTAGGGTTAGGGTTGGGGTTAGGGTTAGGGTTAGGGTTAGGGTTAGGGTTAGGGTTAGGGTTAGGGTTAGGGGTTAGGGTTAGGGTTAGGGTTAGGGTTAGGGTTAGGGTTAGGGTTAGGGTTAGGGTTAGGGTTAGGGTAAGGGTGAGGGTTAGGGTTGGGGTTAGGGTTAGGGTTAGGGTTAGGGTTAGGGTTAGGGTTAGGGTTAGGGGTGAGGTTAGGGGTTAGGGTTAGGGTTAGGGTTAGGGTTAGGGTTAGGGTTAGGGTTAGGGTTGGGGTTTGGGTTAGGGTTAGGGTTGGGGTTAGGGTTAGGGTTAGGGTTGGGGTTAGGGTTAGGGTTAGGGTTAGGGTTAGGGTTAGGGTTAGGGTTAGGGTTAGGGTTAGGGTTAGGGTTAGGGTTAGGGGTTAGGGTTAGGGTTAGGGTTAGGGTTAGGGTTAGGGTTAGGGTTAGGGTTAGGGTTAGGGTTAGGGTTAGGGTTAGGGTTAGGGTTAGGGTTAGGGTTAGGGTTAGGGTTAGGGTTGGGGTTAGGGTTAGGGTTAGGGTTAGGGTTGGGTTAGGGTTAGGGTTAGGGTTAGGGTTAGGGTTAGGGGTTAGGGTTAGGGTTAGGGTTAGGGTTAGGGTTAGGGTTGGGGTTAGGGTTAGGGTTAGGGTTAGGGTTAGGGTTAGGGTTAGGGTTAGGGTTAGGGTTAGGGTTAGGGTTAGGGTTAGGGTTAGGGTTAGGGTTAGGGTTAGGGTTGAGGTTGTTTAGGGTTAGGGTTAGGTTAGTAGTTATAGTTTATTTTTTTTTTTTTTTTTTTTTTGTGTTTGTTTTGTGTTTTTGTTTTTTGTGTGTTTTTTTTGTGTGTTGTGTTTGTTAGTGTTGTTGTTTATTATTAGGTTGGGGTTAGGGTTAGGGTTAGGGTTAGGGTTGGGTTAGGGTTAGGGTTAGGGTTAGGGTTAGGGTTGGGGTTAGGGTTAGGGTTAGGGTTAGGGTTAGGGTTAGGGTTAGGGTTAGGGTTAGGGTTAGGGTTGGGGTTAGGGTTAGGGTTTAGGGTTAGGGTTAGGGTTAGGGTTGGGGTTAGGGTTAGGGTTGGGGTTAGGGTTAGGGTTGGGGTTTAGGGTTAGGGTTGGGGTTAGGGTTAGGGTTAGGGTTAGGGTTAGGGTTAGGGTTAGGGTTAGGGTTAGGGTTAGGGTTGGGGTTGGGGTTAGGGTTAGGGTTAGGGTTAGGGTTGGGGTTAGGGTTAGGGTTAGGGTTAGGGTTAGGGTTAGGGTTAGGGTTAGGGTTAGGGTTGGGGTTAGGGTTAGGGTTGGGGTTAGGGTTAGGGTTAGGGTTAGGGTTAGGGTTAGGGTTAGGGTTAGGGTTAGGGTTAGGGTTAGGGTTAGGGTTAGGGTTAGGGTTAGGGTTAGGGTTAGGGTTGGGGTTGGGGTTAGGGTTAGGGTTAGGGTTAGGGTTAGGGTTAGGGTTAGGGTTAGGGTTTAGGGTTAGGGTTAGGGTTAGGTTGGGTTGGGGTTCTGGTTGGCGCTTAGGGTTAGGCTTAGGGTTATGCTTAGGGTTAGGGTTAGGCTTAGGGTTAGGTTTAGGGTTAGGGTTAGAGTTAGGATTAAGGTTGAGGGTTAGGCTTAGGGTTAGGTTTAGGGTTAGGTTTAGGGTTAGGTTTAGGCTTAAGGTTAGGGTTGGGGCTGGAGTCAGGGTAGGCGCTAACCTGTATGCACTAACCATCTTATGTACGCTTACTCCACTGCATTTCTCCCCCCACCAGTCCGTCCATTCCCACCATTCTCTTTCTCTTTTTATCTTTTCTCCAGGCTATTCCCCTCCTGTGTGCGCAGGCTCTTGGGGATATCTATTTTAAATATTGCAGCCAATGTCGGGACATGTACGCGAGCCGTATCCGCCGTCCAGTGGATCAGGTCGGGTTAGGTCTGAAATTCGGGCCGGGTAGGGCGGAATGTGTTTATGGTTTCTGATGATGTGGCGTTGAGGATATCCAAATGGTCCGCTTCGTTGGTCGGGAGCTTGGGGAAAAATTCACCACTGGCACCCAGATCTGTGCCAGAGGGAATTTTCTTTAGCACGTTCTCAATAAGCGTACCACGTCCCTTGATAGCAGTTTCTTGAACGTTGTTTAGTCTGCCATTGATGCCCAAAAGACAGAATGGCGTGTTCTGTGTCGGTTGAGGCTTTGTTTTTTGTCTAGTATCTGTTTCACATGTGTAAACTTAGCCCCGGGTAGCTCTCGATCTGTAGGTCGGCGTTCTTGGAAAGCCGGCATCCTGGACAGATTAGGTCCCGAGAATGAGAATTTTCTTCGGACCGTCAGGGTCAAGAGATTTTCTTCCGGTCGAGATATGTTTGTTGGGTGCGGTCTTCACGTGCGTCACCGTGTACGCCGGGTGCGCGGCCGAACCCAGCATAGAAGAGGCCTGTGTGGCTGTCTCAAGGCTGAGTGACAGTGCTAGGGCTCAACGTCACCTCCAGTGTGGTGACCTTCCTCTGCACCCACGCTCGGGACTCGAGGTCACCCCTGTGCAGTGACATTCTCTTGCACACTCTCCGGGCTCAGAGTCACTTCTGGTGTAGTGATATTCTCTTGAGCATGCTCTCCTTGGTCCTCGAGGACCGGCAAGGTCGTCCTCCTCTCTGACACAGGGGTTGGGGCGCCCCGCTTAGGAGTACGTTGTGCTTTTGGGGAGGGAGGAAGATGCGCGGAGTCGTCCGTCATGCCGTCTCTGGGTCCTCCTCCCTAACGAGGGGACCACTCGTGCAGCGGGTCGGTCATCGTAGAGACCGTGGTGGACATTAGAGGCCGAGATTGTTTTGCCGTCTCTGTTTGTACGAGTGCCTGTACCGTTATCGTTCTAGCCGGTGTATTTTGTGGTTTGAGGAGGAGTAGGGGAGGGATTAAGGGTCTCAGACTCCTCTCTCCTCTCACCTGGATCGGTGGGAGGAAGGACCGTTTGCCACGTCTCTTCCACCAGCTTGTGAGCCTCATGCACAGTTTTGCTTTTGAGTCTTTTGCCAATACCTCGTTTTGCCCACGATGGCAGTGTTGAAACCTTTTTCCCAATCCCTGGAGGAAAGGTGATGCAATTTGTTTGTTTCTTGCACCAGCGTATCCTCGTAGTGGTTTTTGAGAATCAGCATTGTGGTGTATGCCCAATTTTTTGCATTGCCCTCAATGAGGGAGAGTGTCGTGGCGTTTGGCAGAGCAGGTTTGATGACCTCTGACAATTGTCTTTCTATTTTTTAATGGCAGGAGGCTGTTCCTGGCTGATATTATTTTGTGGTGTACCAATTTGATAATTTTTGAACAGGAGGCGGGTCTTGGTGACAAAGTCGGGGTCATCCGAGTGCTTAGGCCTCCGTGTTGGGTTTTGGGATGTGTGTTTTTGTTTCCCCTGTGGTCACCGTGTTTGACCATGTATGCGCATAGGAGGGCATTCCCTCTCCTCTGTGTGTAGCGTGGGGCTCGGTAGCCATCATATCTGCCCATGTTCCCATAGAAGGGTGCTCTCTCTACCCGTGTATGCTGTACAGGGTGCGTGATAATTTATGGGGCACGGGCCGACCAAAACCCAGACCGAGTACGTTTTGCGTCAGCGTGTGATAATTGTTAATATAATCCACAGAAGGTTTGATGGACTCCGGTGATTGTATTGTTTTGATTCCTTTTTAGTGTCTAATTGTGAATTTTTGGTGTCTTAAATGTGTGTGGCTTTTTACTACTGTCCAATTTTAATGTTTTATTCTCTCTTAGATGTTGGGGTGATAAAGTAAGGTGTGTTTTCATGAAACAAGGTCAGTGGAATATTTTTCCCTAAGTTTTAGTTAAATTTAGATTTTTTTACTAGTGTCAAATTTACACCTTTTTATATTTTTACCTTTTAAAGTAATGTGTATTTTAAGTCTAACCAAGAATATAAATTAATGGAATACTTTCCTTCAGTTTTTTAAGCAAAGTTCAAAAAAAAGTTTTGGAAAAAAAAGAAAAGAAACAAGCCGTTGCAACGTTTCGGTTCTCCTGGAACCTTCTTCAGGCAGGCTTGTTATGATTTTAAATTTTTAATTAATTAACAAATGAATTGAGCATCAAAAAGTATTAGAAGTGTTTACAGTCTTTCCTCTCCAAGAGCTGAAAGCAGTGAATGAGCTGTTAGCTCTTCTTCAACTGTCCCTTTTTATACTATAGGGGCGGGACTCTGTTTAAATTTGAATGGGCCAATAGGAGGCTTTCCCATGTTTTTGTGGTCTCTGTAATGGGGCTTTTTGCATTGTTTTTATTTAAATTTTAAACTAATTGTATTATTTATTAAATGAACGTTTTCCACTAATAATTTATTTCTCCATTTAGGTTTCAATTATTTTTAATAATTATTGGCATAGGTGTTTGCATTGTTTTTGTTTAAATTTAGAACCCATAGTCATATTAATTAATTTATTGTTTCCCACTTAGATGCTGTGGTTTTCGCCATATTTGTTTATTTATTTATGTATTTAATTCTCCATTTAGGTTTTAATCTCTTTTTTGATTAAATTTTCTGTTTGTCCTTATTTGGAGTTATTTTTTGATTAAGAAATGATTTCGATGAACAGGCTAATGAGGAAGAAAAGGAGCAGCCGGGCGAATTGCCAAACATGAGGCCGCAGGCTGATTAGGGTTGGGGTTCTGGTTAGGCGCTTAGGGTTAGGCTTAGGGTTATGCTTAGGGTTAGGGTTAGGCTTAGGGTTGGGTTTAGGGTTAGGGTTGGGGTTAGGATTAAGGTTGAGGTTGAAGCTTAAGGTTAGGTTTTGAGGTTAGGTTTAGGGTTAGATTTAGGCTTAAGGTTAGGGTTAGGGCTGGAGTCAGGGTGGAGCTAACCTGTATGCACTAGCCATCTTATGTCGCGTAACACTCCACTGCATTTCTCCCCCCCACCAGTCCGTCCATTCCCACCATTCTCTTTCTCTTTTTATCTTTTCTCCAGGCTATTCCCCTCCTGTGTGGTATCAAGCTCTTGGGGATATCTATTTTAAATATTGCAGCCAATGTCGAAGGCATGTGGGCCGTATCCGCCGTCCAGTGGATCAGGTCGGGTTCGGTCTAGAAATTGGGCCGGGTAGGTGGGGCGGAATGTGTTTATGGTTTCTGATGATGTAGGCGTTGAGGATATCCAAATGGTCCTTCGTTCGTTGCGGGAGCTTGGGGAAAAATTCACCACTGGCACCCAGATCTGTGCCAGAGGGAATTTTTTTTAGCCGTTCTCAATAAGCGCCTGCAGTCCCTTGATGGCAGTTTCTTGAACGTTGTTTAGTCTGCCATTGATGCCCAAAGACAGAATGGCGTGTTCTGTGTCGGTAGAGGCTTTGTTTTTGTCTAGTATCTGTTTCACATGTGTAAACTTAGCCCCGGGTAGCTCTCGATCTGTGGGTCGGCGTTCTTGAAAGAAAGCGGCATCCTGGACAGATTAGGTCCCGAGAATGAGGAATTTTCTTCGGACCGTCAGGGTCAGAGAGATTTTCTTCCGGTCGAGATATGTTTTGTTGGGTCGGTCTTCACGTGCGTCACCGTGCACCGCGGGTGGCGGGCGAACCCCAACATAGAAGGGCCTGTGTGGCTGTCTCAAGGCTAGTGACAGTGCTGGGGCTCAACGTCACCTCCAGTGTCCGTGACCTTCCTCTGCACCCACGCTCGGGACTCGAGGTCACCTCTGTGCAGTGACATTCTCTTGCACACTCTCTCGGGCTCAGAGTCACTTCTGGTGTAGTGATATTCTCTTGAGCATGCTCTCCTTGGTCCTCGAGACCGGCAAGGTCGATCCTCCTCTCTGACACAGGGGTTGGGGCGCCCGCTTAGGAGATACGTTGTGCTTTTGGGGAGGGAGGAGATCGGCGCAAGTGTCCGTATCGCCGTCTGGGTCCTCCTCCCTAGCGGGGGGACCACTGCGTGCAGCGGGTCGGTCATCGTAGAGACACGTGGTGGACATTAGAGGCCGAGATTGTTTTGCCGTCTCTGTGTGTTACGAGTGCCTGTACCGTTATCGTTCTAGCCGGTGTATTTTTGTGGTTGAGGAGGAGTAGGGGAGGGATTAAGGGTCTCAGACTCCTCTCTCCTCTCACCTGGATCGGTGGGAGGAAGGACCGTTTGCCACGTCTCTTCCACCAGCTTGTGAGCCTCATGCACAGTTTTGCTTTTGAGTCTTTTGCCAATACCTCGTTTTGCCCACACGATGGCAGTGTTGAAGCATTTTTCCCAATCCCTGGAGGAAAGGTGATGCAGTTTGTTTGTTTCTTGCACCAGCGTATCCTCGTAGTGGTTTTTGAGAATCAGCATTGTGGTGTATGCCCAATTTTTTGCATTGCCCTCAATGAGGAAGTTGTACGTGGCGTTTGGCAGAGCAGGTTTGATGACCTCTGACAATTGTCTTTCTATTTTTTAATGGCAGGAGGCTGTTCCTGGCTGATATTATTTTTGTGGTGTACCAATTTGTGTATTTTGAACAGGAGGCGGGTCTTGGTGACAAAGTCAGGGTCATCCGAGTGCTTAGGCCTTACGTGTTGGGTTTGGGATGTGTGTTTTTGTTTCCCCTGTGGTCACCGTGTTTGACCATATGCGCATAGGAGGGCATTCCCTCTCCCTGTGTGTAGCGTGGGGCTCGGTTGCCATCATATCTGCCCATGTTCCCATAGAAGGGTGCTCTCTCTACCCGTGTATGCTGTACAGGGTGCGTGATAATTATGGAGACGCGGGCCGACCAAAACCCGGACGATACGTTTGCGTCCGCGTGTGACGACTGTCCAGTGTGTTTCTTTTCAAGGCAAACCATGATTTGATAATTTTAAATAATCCACAGAAGGTTTGATGGACTCCGGTGATTGTATTGTTTTGATTCCTTTTTAGTGTCTAATTGTGAATTTTTGGTGTCTTAAATGAGTGTGGCTTTTTACTACTGTCCAATTTTAATGTTTTTATCTCTCTTAGATGTTGGGGTGATAAAGTAAGGTGTGTTTTCATGAAACAAGGTCAGTGGAATATTTTCCCTAAGTTTTAGTTAAATTTAAATTTTTTTACTAGTATCAAATTTACACCTTTTTATATTTTTACCTTTTAAAGTAATGTGTATTTTAAGTCTAACCAAGAATATAAATTAATGGAATACTTTCCTTCAGTTTTTTTAAGCAAAGTTCAAAAAAAGTTTTGGAAAAAAAAAGAAAAAACAAGCCGTTACAACGTTTCGGTTCTCCTGGAACCTTCTTCAGACAGAGCTTGTTATGATTTTAAATTTTTAATTAATTAACAAATGAATTGAGCATCAAAAAGTATTAGAAGTGTTTACAGTCTTTCTCTCCAAGAGCTGAAAGCAGTGAATGAGCTGTTAGCTCTTCCAACTGTCCCTTTTTATACTATATAGGGCGGGACTCTGTTTAAATTTGAATGGGCCAATAGGAGGCTTTCCCATGTTTTTGTGGTCTCTGTAATGGGGCTTTTTGCATTGTTTTTATTTAAATTTTAAACTAATTGTATTATTTATTAAATGAACGTTTTCCACTAATAATTTATTTCTCCATTTAGGTTTCAATTATTTTTAATAATTATTGGCATAGGTGTTTGCATTGTTTTTGTTTAAATTTAGAACCCATAGTCATATTAATTAATTTATTGTTTTCCCACTTAGATGCTGTGGTTTTCGCCATATTTGTTTATTTATTTATGTATTTAATTCTCCATTTAGGTTTTAATCTCTTTTTTGATTAAATTTTCTGTTTGTCCTTATTTGGAGTTATTTTTTGATTAAGAAATGATTTCGATGAACAGGCTAATGAGGAAGAAAAGACAGCGGCGGCGAATTGCAAACATGAGGCCCGGGCTGATTAGGGTTGGGGTTCTGGTTGGCGCTTAGGGTTAGGCTTAGGGTTATGCTTAGGGTTAGGGTTAGGCTTAGGGTTGGGTTTAGGGTTAGGGTTAGGGTTAGGATTAAGGTTAGGGTTAGGCTTAGGGTTAGGTTTAAGGTTAGGTTTAGGGTTAAATTTAGGCTTAAGGTTAGGGTTGGGGCTGGAGTCAGGGTGGCGCTAACCTGTATGCACTAACCTTTACTTGTTAAACTTACTCCACTGCATTTCTCCCCCACCAGTCCGTCCATTCCAACCATTCTCTTTCTCTTTTTATCTTTTCTCCAGGCTATTCCCCTCCTGTGTGCCGCGAGCTCTTGGGGATATTCTATTTTAAATATTGCAGCCAATGTCGGAGCATGTATCGAGCCGTATCCACCGTCCAGTGGATCAGGTCGGGTTTCGGTCTGAAGTGGGGCCGGGTAGGGGCGGAATGTGTTTATGGTTTCTGATGATGTAGGCGTTGAGGATATCCAAATGGTCCGTTCGTTGGTCGGGAGCTTGGGGAAAAATTCACCACTGGCACCCAGATCTGTGCCAGAGGAATTTTCTTTAGCCCGTTCTCAATAACGCCTGCAGTCCCTTGATGGCGGTTTCTTGAGCGTTGTTTAGTCTGCCATTGATGCCCAAAGACAGAATGGCGTGTTCTGTGTGCGGTAGAGGCTTTGTTTTTGTCTAGTATCTGTTTCACATGTGTAAACTTAGCCCCGGGTAGCTCTCGATCTGTAGGTCGGCGTTCTTGAAAGCGGGGGCATCCTGGACAGATGGGGTCCCGAGAATGAGAATTTTCTTCGGACCGTCAGGGTCAAGAGATTTTCTTCCGGTTGAGATATGTTTTGTTGGGTCGGTCTTCACGTGCGTCACACGTGCACCCGGGTGACGGGCGAAGCCCAACATAGAAGGGCCTGTGTGGCTGTCTCAAGGCTAGTGACAGTGCTAGGGCTCAACGTCACCTCCAGTGTCGTGACTTGACCTCTGTGCACCCAGCGCTCGGGACTCGGGGTCACCCCTGTGCAGTGACATTCTCTTGCACACTCTCCGGGCTCAGAGTCACTTCTGGTGTAGTGATATTCTCTTGAGCATGCTCTCCTTGGTCCTCGGGACCGACAGGTTCGATCCTCCTCTCTGACACAGGGGTTGGGACGCCCGCTTAGGATGTACGTTGTGCTTTTTTGGGGAGGGAGGGAGATCGACGGAAGTGTCCGTATCGCCCGTCTGGGTCCTCCTCCCTAACGAGGGGGACCACTTTCGTGCAGCGGGTCGGTCATCGTAGAGCCCGTGGTGGACATTAGAGGCCGAGATTGTTTTGCCGTCTCTTGTGTGCACGGTGCCTGTACCGTTATCGTTCTAGCCGGTGTATTTTGTGGTTGAGGAGGAGTAGGGGAGGGATTAAGGGTCTCAGATTCTCCTCTCACCTTTACCTGGATCGGTGGGAGGAAGGACCGTTTGCCACGTCTCTTCCACCAGCTTGTGAGCCTCATGCACAGTTTTGCTTTTGAGTCTTTTGCCAATACCTCGTTTTGCCCATACGATGGCAGTGTTGAAGCATTTTTCCCAATCCCTGGAGGAAAGGTGATGCAATTTGTTTGTTTCTTGCACCAAGCGTATCCTCGTAGTGGTTTTGAGAATCAGCATTGTGGTGTATGCCCAATTTTTTGCATTGCCCTCAATGAGGGAGAGTGTCGTAGCTTTTGGCAGAGCAGGTTTGATGACCTCTGACAATTGTCTTTCTATTTTTTAATGGCAGGTCCGCTGTTCCTGGCTGATATTTATTTTGTGGTGTACCAATTTGATGATTTTTGAACAGGAGCGGGTCTTGGTGACAAAGTCAGGGTTCATCCAGTGCTTAGGCCTGCGTGTTGGGTTTTGGGATGTGTGTTTTTTGTTTCCCCTGTGGTCACCGTGTTTGACCATATGCGCATAGGAGGGCATTCCCTCTCCCTGTGTGTAGCGTGGGGCTCGGTTGCCATCATATCTGCCCATGTTCCCATAGAAGGGTGCTCTCTCTACCCGTGTATGCTGTAAAAAGGGTGCGTGATAATTATGGGGCACGGGCCGACCAAAACCCAGACGCGCGTGCGTTTGCGTCCGCGTGTGCGACTGTCCAGTCGTTTCTTTCAGGCCAAACCATGATTTGATAATTTTAAATAATCCACAGAAGGTTTGATGGACTCCGGTGATTGTATTGTTTTGATTCCTTTTTAGTGTCTAATTGTGAATTTTTGGTGTCTTAAATGAGTGTGGCTTTTTACTACTGTCCAATTTTAATGTTTTTTATCTCTCTTAGATGTTGGGGTGATAAAGTAAGGTGTGTTTTCATGAAACAAGGTCAGTGGAATATTTTCCCTAAGTTTTAGTTAAATTTAGATTTTTTTACTAGTGTCAAATTTACACCTTTTTATATTTTTACCTTTTAAAGTAATGTGTATTTTAAGTCTAACCAAGAATATAAATTAATGGAATACTTTCCTTCAGTTTTTTAAGCAAAGTTCAAAAAAAAGTTTTGGAAAAAAAAGAAAAGAAACAAGCCGTTGCAACGTTTCGGTTCTCCTGGAACCTTCTTCAGGCAGGCTTGTTATGATTTTAAATTTTTAATTAATTAACAAATGAATTGAGCATCAAAAAGTATTAGAAGTGTTTACAGTCTTTCTCTCCAAGAGCTGAAAGCAGTGAATGAGCTGTTAGCTCTTCCAACTGTCCCTTTTTATACTATAGGGGGCGGGACTCTGTTTAAATTTGAATGGGCCAATAGGAGGCTTTCCCATGTTTTTGTGGTCTCTGTAATGGGGCTTTTTGCATTGTTTTTATTTAAATTTTAAACTAATTGTATTATTTATTAAATGAACGTTTTCCACTAATAATTTATTTCTCCATTTAGGTTTCAATTATTTTTAATAATTATTGGCATAGGTGTTTGCATTGTTTTTGTTTAAATTTAGAACCCATAGTCATATTAATTAATTTATTGTTTCCCACTTAGATGCTGTGGTTTTCGCCATATTTGTTTATTTATTTATGTATTTAATTCTCCATTTAGGTTTTAATCTCTTTTTTGATTAAATTTTCTGTTTGTCCTTATTTGGAGTTATTTTTTGATTAAGAAATGATTTCGATGAACAGGCTAATGAGGAAGAAAAGGAGACAGCGGGGCATTGCAAACATGGAGCACAGGCTGATTAGGGTTGGGGTTCTGGTTAGCGCTTAGGGTTAGAGCTTAGGGTTATGCTTAGGGTTAGGGTTAGGCTTAGGGTTAGGTTTAGGGTTAGGGTTAGGGTTAGGATTAAGGTTAGGGTTGAAGCTTAGGGTTAGGTTTAGGGTTAGGTTTAGGGTTAGATTTGGAAGCTTAAGGTTAGGGTTAGGGCTGGAGTCAGGGTGGGCGCTAACCTGTATGCATTAACATCTTATGTACGCTTACTCCACTGCATTTCTCCCCCCCACCAGTCCGTCCATTCCACCATTCTCTTTCTCTTTTTATCTTTTCTCCAGGCTATTCCCCTCCTGTGTACGCAGGCTCTTGGGGATATCTATTTTAAATATTGCAGCCAATGTCGGAGCATGTATGAGCCGTATCCGCCGTCCAGTGGATCAGGTCGGGTTCGGTCTGAAGTTGGGGCCCGGGTAGGGCGGAATGTGTTTATGGTTTCTGATGATGTAGGCGTTGAGGATATCCAAATGGTCCCGGCTCGTTGGTGCGGGAGCTTGGGGAAAAAATTCACCACTGGCACCCAGATCTGTGCCAGAGGGAATTTTCTTTAGCCGTTCTCAATAACGCCTGCAGTCCCTTGATAGCAGTTTCTTGAGCGTTGTTTAGTCTGCCATTGATGCCCAAAGACAGAATGGCGTGTTCTGTGTCGGTAGAGGCTTTGTTTTTGTCTAGTATCTGTTTCACATGTGTAAACTTAGCCCCGGGTAGCTCTCGATCTGTAGGTGGCGTTCTTGAAAGGCGGCATCCTGGACAGATTGGGTCCCCGAGAATGAGGAATTTTCTTCGGACCGTCAGGGTCAGAGATTTTCTTCCGGTCGAGATATGTTTGTTGGGTCGGTCTTCACGTACGTCACCGTGCACCGCGGGTGGTGGGCGGAGCCCCAACATAGAAGGGCCTGTGTGGCTGTCTCAAGGCTAGTGACAGTGCTAGGGCTCAACGTCACCTCCAGTGTGCGTGACCTTCCTCTGCACCCCGCGCTCGAGCTCGAGGTCACCCCTGTGCAGTGACATTCTCTTGCACACTCTCCGGGCTCAGAGTCACTTCTGGTGTAGTGATATTCTCTTGAGCATGCTCTCCTTTGGTCTCGAGACCGGCCAAGGTACGTCCTCCTCTCTGACACAGGGGTTTGGGGCGCCGCTTAGGAGTACGTTGTGCTTTTGGGGAGGGAGGAGAGTCGGCGAAGTGTCCGTATCGCCGTCTGGGTCCTCCTCCCTAACGAGAGGACCACTTTGCGTGCAGCGGGTCGGTCATCGTAGAGACCGTGGTGGACATTAGAGGCCGAGATTGTTTTGCCGTCTCTGTGTATGCGGTGCCTGTACCGTTATCGTTCTAGCGTTGTATTTTGTGGTTGAGGAGGAGTAGGGGGAGGGATTAAGGGTCTCAGACTCCTCTCTCCTCTCACCTGGATTCGGTGGGAGGAAGGACCGTTTGCCACGTCTCTTCCACCAGCTTGTGCGCCTCATGCACAGTTTTGCTTTTGAGTCTTTTGCCAATACCTCGTTTTGCCACTAGCGATGGCAGTGTTGAAGCATTTTTCCCAATCCCTGGAGGGAAAGGTGATGCAATTTGTTTGTTTCTTGCACCAGCGTATCCTCCCCGTAGTGGTTTTGAGAATCAGCATTGTGGTGTATGCCCAATTTTTTGCATTGCCCTCAATGAGGGGAGAGTTGTCGTGGCGTTTGGCAGAGCAGGTTTGATGACCTCTGACAATTGTCTTTCTATTTTTTAATGGCAGGAGGCTGTTCCTGGCTGATATTATTTTTGTGGTGTACCAATTTGATGATTTTTGAACAGGAGGCGGGTCTTGGTGACAAAGTCAGGGTCATCCGAGTGCTTAGGCCTCGTGTTGGGTTTTGGGATGTGTGTTTTTGTTTCCCCTGTGGTCACCGTGTTTGACCATGTATGCGGGAGGCATTCCCTCTCCCTGTGTGTAGCGTGGGGCTCGGTAGCCATCATATCTGCCCATGTTCCCATAGAAGGGTGCTCTCTCTACCCGTGTATGCTGTACAGGGTGCGTGATAATTATGGAGCCGCGGGCCGACCAAAAACCCGGACGGTACGTTTGCGTCCGCGTGTGGCGACTTTGTCCAGTCGTTTCTTTCAGGCCAAACCATGATTTGATAATTTTAAATAATCCACAGAAGGTTTGATGGACTCCGGTGATTGTATTGTTTTGATTCCTTTTTAGTGTCTAATTGTGAATTTTTGGTGTCTTAAATGGGTGTGGCTTTTTCCTACTGTCCAATTTTAATGTTTTTATCTCTCTTAGATGTTGGGGTGATAAAGTAAGGTGTGTTTTCATGAAACAAGGTCAGTGGAATATTTTCCCTAAGTTTTAGTTAAATTTAGATTTTTTTACTAGTATCAAATTTACACCTTTTTATATTTTTACCTTTTAAAGTAATGTGTATTTTAAGTCTAACCAAGAATATAAATTAATGGAATACTTTCCTTCAGTTTTTTAAGCAAAAGTTCAAAAAAAGTTTTGGAAAAAAAGAAAAGAAACAAGCCGTTACAACGTTTCGGTTCTCCTGGAACCTTCTTCAGGCAGGCTTGTTATGATTTTAAATTTTTAATTAATTAACAAATGAATTGAGCATCAAAAAGTATTAGAAGTGTTTACAGTCTTTCTCTCCAAGAGCTGAAAGCAGTGAATGAGCTGTTAGCTCTTCCAACTGTCCTTTTTTATACTATAGGGGCGGGGCTCTGTTTAAATTTGAATGGGCCAATAGGAGGCTTTCCCATGTTTTTGTGGTCTCTGTAATGGGGCTTTTTGCATTGTTTTTATTTAAATTTTAAACTAATTGTATTATTTATTAAATGAACGTTTTCCACTAATAATTTATTTCTCCATTTAGGTTTCAATTAATTTTAATAATTATTGGCATAGGTGTTTGCATTGTTTTTTGTTTAAATTTAGAACCCATAGTCATATTAATTAATTTATTGTTTCCCACTTAGATGCTGTGGTTTTCGCCATATTTGTTTATTTATTTATGTATTTAATTCTCCATTTAGGTTTTAATCTCTTTTTTGATTAAATTTTCTGTTTGTCCTTATTTGGAGTTATTTTTTGATTAAGAAATGATTTCGATGAACAGGCTAATGAGGAAGAAAAGGAGCAGGCCGAATTGCAAACATGAGGCACGGGCTGATTAGGGTTGGGGTTCTGGTTGGCGCTTAGGGTTAAGCTTAAGGTTATGCTTAGGGTTAGGGTTAGGCTTAGGGTTAGGTTTAGGGTTAGGGTTAGAGTTAGGATTAAGGTTAGGGTTAGGCTTAGGGTTAGGTTTAGGGTTAGGTTTGAGGTTAGGTTTAAGCTTAAGGTTAGGGTTAGGGCTGGAGTCAGGGGTAGGCGCTAACCTGTATGCACTAGCCATCTTATGTAAGCTTACTCCACTGCATTTCTCCCCCCACCAGTCCGTCCATTCCCACCATTCTCTTTCTCTTTTTATCTTTTCTCCAGGCTATTCCCCTCCTGTGTACGCAGGCTCTTGGGGATATCTATTTTTAAATATTGCAGCCAATGTCGGAGCATGTGGCCGGCCGTATCCGCCATCCAGTGGATCAGGTCGGGTTCGGTCTGAGTAAATGATGAGGCCGGAATGTGTTTATGGTTTCTGATGATGTAGGCGTTGAGGATATCCAAATGGTCCCGCTTCGTTGGGTGGAGCTTGGGGAAAAAATTCACCACTGGCACCCAGATCTGTGCCAGAGGGAATTTTCTTTTAGCCGTTCTCAATAAGCGCCTGCGTCCCTTGATAGCAGTTTCTTGAGCGTTGTTTAGTCTGCCATTGATGCCCAAAGACAGAATGGCGTGTTCTTGTGTCGGTAGAGGCTTTGTTTTTGTCTAGTATCTGTTTCACATGTGTAAACTTAGCCCCGGGTAGCTCTCGATCTGTAGGTGGGCGTTCTTGAAAGGCGGCATCCTGGACAGATTAGGTCCCGAGAATGAGGAATTTTCTTCCGGACCGTCAGGGTCAAGAGATTTTCTTCCGGTCGAGATATGTTTTGTTGGGTCGGTCTTCACGTGCGTCACCGTGCACGCGGGTGGCGGGCGAAGCCCAGCATAGAAGGGCCTGTGTGGCTGTCTCAAGGCTAGTGACAGTGCTAGGGCTCAACGTCACCTCCAGTGTCGTGACCTTCCTCTACCCCGCACGCTCGGGACTCGAGGTCACCCCTGTGCAGTGACATTCTCTTGCACACTCTCCGGGCTCAGAGTCACTTCTGGTGTAGTGATATTCTCTTGAGCATGCTCTCCTTGGTCTCCGAGACCCGGCAAGGTGGTCCTCCTCTCTGACACAGGGGTTGGGACGCCGCTTAGAGATACGTTGTGCTTTTTGGGGAGGGAGGGAGATCGGCGGAAGTGTCCGTATCGCCGTCTGGGTCCTCCTCCCTAGCGAGGGGACCACTTTCGTGCAGTCGGTCGGTCATGTCCGTAGAGCACGTGGTGGACATTAGAGGCCGAGATTGTTTTGCCGTCTCTTGTGTGACGAGTGCCTGTACCGTTATCGTTCTAGCGGTGTATTTTGTGGTTGAGGAGGAGTAGGGGAGGGATTAAGGGTCTCAGACTCCTCTCTCCTCTCACCTGGATCGGTGGGAGGAAGGACCGTTTGCCACGTCTCTTCCACCAGCTTGTGAGCCTCATGCACAGTTTTGCTTTTGAGTCTTTTTGCCAATACCTCGTTTTGCCCACCCGATGGCAGTGTTGAAGCATTTTCCTCCCAATCCCTGGAGGAAGGTGATGCAATTTGTTTGTTTCTTGCACCAGCGTATCCTCGTAGTGGTTTTTGAGAATCAGCATTGTGGTGTATGCCCAATTTTTGGCTTGCCCTCAATGAGGGAGAGTGTCGTGGCGTTTGGCAGAGCAGGTTTGATGACCTCTGACAATTGTCTTTCTATTTTTTAATGGCAGGAGGCTGTTCCTGGCTGATATTATTTTTGTGGTGTACCAATTTGATGATTTTTGAACAGGAGGCGGGTCTTGGTGACAAAGTCGGGGTCATCCGAGTGCTTAGGCCTGCGTGTTGGGTTTTTGGGATGTGTGTTTTTGTTTCCCCTGTGGTCACCGTGTTTGACCATGTACGCATAGGAGGGCATTCCCTCTCCCTGTGTGTAGCGTGGGGCTCGGTGCCATCATATCTGCCCATGTTCCCACAAAAGGGGCCTTTTTACCCCGGGGGGGGGGGGGGGGGGGGGGCCACCAAAAAAAAAAAAATGCTCTCTTTAAACTGACTTCAGTGCGTTTCTTTCAGGGCAAACCATGATTTGATAATTTTAAATAATCCACAGAAGGTTTGATGGACTCCGGTGATTGTATTGTTTTGATTCCTTTTTAGTGTCTAATTGTGAATTTTTGGTGTCTTAAATGGGTGTGGCTTTTTACTACTGTCCAATTTTAATGTTTTTATCTCTCTTAGATGTTGGGGTGATAAAGTAAGGTGTGTGTTTCATGAAACAAGGTCAGTGGAATATTTTCCCTAAGTTTTAGTTAAATTTAGATTTTTTTACTAGTGTCAAATTTTACACCTTTTTATATTTTTACCTTTTAAAGTAATGTGTATTTTAAGTCTAACCAAGAATATAAATTAATGGAATACTTTCCTTCAGTTTTTTAAGCAAAGTTCAAAAAAAGTTTTTGGAAAAAAAAGAAAAGAAACAAGCCGTTACAACGTTTCGGTTCTCCTGGAACCTTCTTCAGAGCAGGCTTGTTATGATTTTAAATTTTTAATTAATTAACAAATGAATTGAGCATCAAAAAGTATTAGAAGTGTTTACAGTCTTTCTCTCCAAGAGCTGAAAGCAGTGAATGAGCTGTTAGCTCTTCCAACTGTCCCTTTTTATACTATAGGGGCGGGACTCTGTTTAAATTTGAATGGGCCAATAGGAGGCTTTCCCATGTTTTTGTGGTCTCTGTAATGGGGCTTTTTGCATTGTTTTTATTTAAATTTTAAACTAATTGTATTATTTATTAAATGAACGTTTTCCACTAATAATTTATTTCTCCATTTAGGTTTCAATTATTTTTTAATAATTATTGGCATAGGTGTTTGCATTGTTTTTTGTTTAAATTTAGAACCCATAGTCATATTAATTAATTTATTGTTTCCCACTTAGATGCTGTGGTTTTCGCCATATTTGTTTATTTATTTATGTATTTAATTCTCCATTTTAGGTTTTAATCTCTTTTTTGATTAAATTTTCTGTTTGTCCTTATTTGGAGTTATTTTTTGAGTTAAGAAATGATTTCGATGAACAGGCTAATGAGGAAGAAAAAGCCAGCGAATAGTGCAAACATAGAGGCCACGGGCTGATTAGGGTTGGGGTTCTGGTTGGCGCTTAGGGTTAAGCTTAGGGTTATGCTTAGGGTTAGGGTTAGGCTTAGGGTTAGGTTTAGGGTTAGGGTTAGGGTTAGGATTAAGGTTAGGGTTAGGCTTAGGGGGTTAGGTTTAGGGTTAGGTTTAGGGTTAGATTTAGGCTTAAGAGTTAGGGTTAGGGCTGGAGTCAGGGTAGGCGCTAACCTGTATGCACTAGCCATCTTATGTGCTTACTCCACTGCATTTCTCCCCCCACCAGTCCGTCCATTCCCACCATTCTCTTTCTCTTTTTATCTTTTCTCCAGGCTATTCCCCTCCTGTGTGCTTGGGCTCTTGGGGATATCTATTTTAAATATTGCAGCCAATGTCGGAGCATGTTGCGAGCCGTATCCGCCGTCCAGTGGATCAGGTCGGGTTCGGTCTGAAATTGGAGGCCGGGTAGGGCGGAATGTGTTTATGGTTTCTGATGATGTAGGCGTTGAGGATATCCAAATGGTCCCGCTCGTTGGTCGGGAGCTTGGGGAAAAATTCACCACTGGCACCCAGATCTGTGCCAGAGGGAATTTTCTTTAACCGTTCTCAATAGCGCCTGCAGTCCTTTGATGGCAGTTTCTTGAGCGTTGTTTAGTCTGCCATTGATGCCCAAAGACAGAATGGCGTGTTCTGTGTCGGTAGAGGCTTTGTTTTTTGTCTAGTATCTGTTTACACATGTGTAAACTTTAGCTGCCGGGTAGCTCTCGATCTGTAGGTGGCGTTCTTGAAAAGCGGCATCCTGGACAGATTAGGTCCCGAGAATGAGAATTTTCTTCGGACCGTCAGGGTCAGAGAGATTTTCTTACCGGTCGAGATATGTTTGTTGGGTCGGTCTTCACGTACGTCACCGTGCACCGCGGGTGACGGGCGCCCCAGCATAGAAGGGCCTGTGTGGCTGTCTCAAGGCTGAGTGACAGTGCTAGGGCTCAACGTCACCTCCAGTGTCGTGACCTTCCTCTGCACCCGCGCTCGGGACTCGAGGGTCACCCCTGTGCAGTGACATTCTCTTGCACACTCTCGGGCTCAAGAGTCACTTCTGGTGTAGTGATATTCTCTTGAGCATGCTCTCCTTGGTCCTCGAGACCGGCAAGGTCGTCCTCCTCTCTGACACAGGGGTTGGGGCGCCCGCTTAGGAGTACGTTTGTGCTTTTGGGGAGGGAGGAGATTCGGCGGAAGTGTCCGTATGCGCCGTCTGGGTCCTCCTCCTAGCGAGGGGACCACTGCGTGCGGCAGGTCGGTCATCGTAGAGACCGTGGTGGACATTAGAGGCCGAGATTGTTTTGCCGTCTCTGTGTATGCGAGTGCCTGTACCGTTATCGTTCTAGCCGGTGTATTTTTGTGGTTGAGGAGGAGTAGGGGAGGGATTAAGGGTCTCAGACTCCTCTCTCCTCTCACCTGGATCGGTGGGAGGAAGGACCGTTTGCCACGTCTCTTCCACCAGCTTGTGCGCCTCATGCACAGTTTTGCTTTTGAGTCTTTTGCCAATACCTCGTTTTGCCCACACGATGGCAGTGTTGAAGCATTTTTCCCAATCCCTGGAGGAAAGGTGATGCAATTTGTTTGTTTCTTGCACCAAGCGTATCCTCGTAGTGGTTTTGAGAATCAGCATTGTGGTGTATGCCCAATTTTTTGCATTGCCCTCAATGAGGGAGAGTGTCGTGGCGTTTGGCAGAGCAGGTTTGATGACCTCTGACAATTGTCTTTCTATTTTTTAATGGCAGGAGGCTGTTCCTGGCTGATATTATTTTTGTGGTGTACCAATTTGATAATTTTGAACAGGAGGAGGGGTCTTGGTGACAAAGTCGGGGTCATCCGAGTGCTTAGGCCTGCGTGTTGGGTTTTGGGATGTGTGTTTTTGTTTCCCCTGTGGTCACCGTGTTTGACCATATGCGCATAGGAGGGCATTCCCTCTCCCTGTGTGTAGCGTGGGGCTCGTTAGCCATCATATCTGCCCATGTTCCCATAGAAGGGTGCTCTCTCTACCCGTGTATGCTGTACAGGGTCGTGATAATTATGGAACGCAGACCGACCAAAACCCGGACGGTACGTTTGGCGTTTCCCCCCCAGCGCGTGGCGACTTGTCCGGTCGTTTCTTTCAGGCCAAACCATGATTTGATAATTTTAAATAATCCACAGAAGGTTTGATGGACTCGCGTTGATTGTATTGTTTTGATTCCTTTTTAGTGTCTAATTGTGAATTTTTGGTGTCTTAAATGAGTGTGGCTTTTTACTACTGTCCAATTTTAATGTTTTTATCTCTCTTAGATGTTGGGGTGATAAAGTAAGGTGTGTTTTCATGAAACAAGGTCAGTGGAATATTTTCCCTAAGTTTTAGTTAAATTTAGATTTTTTTACTAGTGTCAAATTTACACCTTTTTATATTTTTACCTTTTAAAGTAATGTGTATTTTAAGTCTAACCAAGAATATAAATTAATGGAATACTTTCCTTCAGTTTTTAAAGCAAAGTTCAAAAAAAGTTTTGGAAAAAAAGAAAAAACAAGCCGTTACAACGTTTCGGTTCTCCTGGAACCTTCTTCAGAGCAGGCTTGTTATGATTTTAAATTTTTAATTAATTAACAAATGAATTGAGCATCAAAAAGTATTAGAAGTGTTTACAGTCTTTCTCTCCAAGAGCTGAAAGCAGTGAATGAGCTGTTAGCTCTTCCAACTGTCCCTTTTTATACTATAGGGGGCGGGACTCTGTTTAAATTTGAATGGGCCAATAGGAGGCTTTCCCATGTTTTTGTGGTCTCTGTAATGGGGCTTTTTGCATTGTTTTTATTTAAATTTTAAACTAATTGTATTATTTATTAAATGAACGTTTTCCACTAATAATTTATTTCTCCATTTAGGTTTCAATTATTTTTAATAATTATTGGCATAGGTGTTTGCATTGTTTTTGTTTAAATTTAGAACCCATAGTCATATTAATTAATTTATTGTTTCCCACTTAGATGCTGTGGTTTTCGCCATATTTGTTTATTTATTTATGTATTTAATTCTCCATTTAGGTTTTAATCTCTTTTTTGATTAAATTTTCTGTTTGTCCTTATTTGGAGTTATTTTTTGATTAAGAAATAATTTCGATGAACAGGCTAATAGGGAAGAGAAAAGGGCAGCGGACGCGAATTGCAAACATGAGGCACGGGCTGATTAGGGTTGGGGTTCTGGTTGGCGCTTAGGGTTAGGCTTAGGGTTATGCTTAGGGTTAGGGTTAGGCTTAGGGTTAGGTTTAGGGTTAGGGTTAGGGTTAGGATTAAGGTTAGGGTTGGCTTAAGCTTAGGGTTAGGTTTGGGGTTAGGTTTAGGGTTAGGTTTAGGCTTAAGGTTAGGGTTAGGGCTGGAGTCAGGGGTGAGGCGCTAACCTGTATGCACTAGCCATCTTATGTTCGCTTACTCCACTGCATTTCTCCCCCAACCAGTCCGTCCATTCCCACCATTCTCTTTCTCTTTTTATCTTTTCTCCAGGCTATTTCCCCTCCTGTTGTACGCAGGCTCTTGGGGATATCTATTTTAAATATTGCAGCCAATGTCGGAGCATGTGCCGCGCCGTATCCGCCGTCCAGTGGATCAGGTCGGGTTCGGTCTGAAATTGCGGACGGGTAGGCCGGAATGTGTTTATGGTTTCTGATGATGTAGGCGTTGAGGATATCCAAATGGTCCGCTTTCGTTGGTCGGGGAGCTTGGGGAGAAAAATT
>JAAGNN010000042.1:86279-92010 GCA_012411365.1 Ameiurus melas | reverse complement strand
ATGACTCTTCTCTCCCCTTCGAACTCTTCTCTCTCTTTCTTGCCTTTTTTTTTTTTTATCAGCAAGAATATGGTGACAGTCTGTGTCAGTGTAATAACAAAGAATAAAAGTGGAACAGTAAAGCCCATAGTGGCTTGAGAATCTGCATAAGTGACAGCTAAAACATTTTGCACGTTGCATATCTCTACATTACTACTGACCAAGTTTCTATTTGTAATGAACATGTAGGCTAGCAGAACTGTGGGTAGAATACTTAACAAGCTATTGTGGTGAGGTGTGCTGTGACTAAACGTCATCCTTATTAACTACGTTGGCCAATGAGCTCTCTTCCTTCTATAAGTTGTTTAGGCCTCACGAGAGTGCGTCATGAGTGGAAACCCGCCCCTTCCTTTTGTAGTTACGGACTGCAGAGGTATGTTAGTTTTGTTAACGCTTCTGTTTGATGCTGCGGTGTCCACTTATCGTGCGATTTATTTGTTTTGTGTGACATTGGGCTACAGAGACTGTGCATGTGCTGCTTGCTCTCAGTGTGTCGTGCCATCAAGGCTCTCATCTGTGTAGCATGGCGGTTTGCGTACGCCTCGGGTGTGTGCCAGCTGTTGCTGTCACAACTATTAAAGAAGCTATCATGTGATTTTCGGTGTTGCCGTGGTGGGTGTTATGTCATCCCGGATCACGGTGCGTAAATCATTTAGTTCTATTATTTGAGCTAAATGACTTTGTATGCTTTCCAAATTGAGGTTGTAACACCTGTTTGTTGTTCTTGGGGCCCTTGATTTTGCATGGCGTTAAGGCAGGCTGAGTGTGTTGGTACCGTTTGGTGTAGCTCCTCCCCCTCATTCACGCGACACGTTGCTGCTTGATTGGTTTGCTGCTTCATTTTATTTAGCCTTTTTTACTTTGTGCTTGTTTTTGATTTTTGTTCTGTTCTTGTGTTGGTTACTGCCATTTAAGGGTCAGTTTTTAATTCAACTGTGTTGTCAACTGTCTTTATCAGTTATGCTGATACTGCTAGGTGGTAGTAGTGGCTTTGGTCAGTCTTGGTAAACTTGCTTCCTGTAATCAGTTTGAGCTCGAGGTTATGTGTTTTCGTGACAGTAAGTTTGTCTTTGTTTTTTGTTTGTCAGCTTTGAGCATATTGTAATTGTTTTTTCCTTGCTTAGAGGCTGAGTGCTTCCTGAGTCTGGGGGGAAATTCTTGGCTGCACTTTAGGCTTTACCTAATTAGGGTCGTTATTACTGCTGTGTTCATTTGCAGTGAATTTTGTGGGTATGATTCTGATTAGTGGGGTTCTTTTTCACCTTTGTATAGCTGGTGCTGTTGTACTAGCCTGCCCTTCATACAGGAAGTCTCAGTTCTCCTATCATTATTGTTAATTTCTTTTTGTAGCGGTTTTATTTGACCAATGCTTGATTGTGTTGGCTGCTGCTTTTTAAAGTAGTTCTTGGCCAGTCTTTTTAACTTCAAAATAAAATGTATTTTTGTAAGGAAACCCATGCCTCATGCCTGTTCTAAGTGGAACGTACTTGCCTGTCCTTATTTAGGTTATTTTCCCCGTTTTCTCAGGGTGGCGTAGTAAATTTTCAAAACTAAATAAATGAGCCACATTGCTACACTGATGGTGAAAATAAAGCTGAATAAGGGTGTTCAGAATAGATTAAACCTGGAGCATTTCAGGTTCATGCTTGCAACTTTATCATTCGATTATGTCAAGTTACGCATGATAAGCGGTCTTGTTTTCATGTCCTGTTCCTTGTCTCGACTTTAGTCTCATATTTACTCTCGTGTATCTAGTTCAGTATAGACCGTTTTCCATGTGTTTTGTCTGTTTGCTTCTTTATTAATAAACTGATCTGAGGTGAAATCTACACACACTTGCATCCAGTTTATATGGGAAACATTATTTAACACTCACCATAGCACGATGTTCAGTGCAAGCAAGGGAAGAGCCAAATGCTCCATCTGACTGGACTACAAAGGCAAAGATAGATATGGAGACAGAGACCAAGGGAAACAAGAAGTGAAATGTGTGCATGAGTGAGAGTTTATAAAGATTTTAGTACTGTTCACTGTACATCAGCCAAACACAATAAATGGAATCTTTCTAGTGGACAAGCGCTGAACGTGCACGAACATCTTTCCTCTTGTATTTTAAAATGTTAGTGATGTTGATCCAAAGTCACACTATTTTCAGTTTCACGGTCTGTGTACGTGTGTGTAAAGTGTTTTCAATTCTCCATGGTTAAAAATTAAAAATACCATTTCCTTACTGAGTGAGAAACATTCAGAATTGGGTGCTTTAAAAATGAAAACAAAAAAATAACACTTGAGGGCACAGTTCTCTCTCTCTCTCACTCACACACACACACACACACACACACACACACACACTCGCACTCGCGTGGAAAAGAAGAAGTGGAGGCGTTTGCAATGCACTGTTGAGACGCAATCACTTTTGAGAAACACAACACTGATTTTACAGAATAACTTTAAACGATTTCCAGTCAGCCTGGAGATTATTATTTAAAGGGTATTCAATACAATTGTGAGAAATGGATTCTGTGTGTGTGTGTGAGCGAGAAAATGAAAATCAGTGGTTGCAGTCTGTGTTTCTGTGATACTGAATGTGTGACACTTGGTGTGCAATATTTGGTGTGTAATACTAAGCATGCAATACTGAGTGTATAAAAGAATGTGCGGGGTGTGTGTGATACTACAGTATTTTTTACCTTCAATAGGGAGCTTGACACACTGCCCATCTTGATACACACACCTATACACACTACCTGTGCCATTGTTATAGAGAGGATCTGTTACTAACACACTACAAAGAAAAAGAGGGAGGAATTAGAAATCCCTGCCATGTGATTTGTTGAAATCATGTGTTCCTTATTATCTGTCCTAAATATATTATTACTGTAAATATGTGATAAGACCAAGATTTCAGTGTGGGTTTTAGATCCTGAATTTTATGTATTGACCCTGTATTAAACTCGTATTTCTTTAAATTATAGCTCATGAAAGTACAGAAGTTATTTTTGCGCGGAAAATGTGATTCAAATTACAAACACATTTTACACACAATATCCAAAAGATAATAATGAACATAATATTCCTTGTATATTGCTAATGATTTATTTCACTGAAATGAAGTACACAGTAATGTGTATTAAAATGTTAGACTCATGCTCACCTGCCAGAGCCAAAGTGACAAACACGGTAACCAAATGCTGAAGTGCCACTTGGAGATTTAAAAATTCTGGGTTGTTCAGTGTTGAGGTTAAAACAAACAGATGGAACAACTAAAATAAAAGTAAAGGATAATTTTCAATCAGTACATTATTTATTTTTAGTTTCCTAAGTCAGAGAAGATAGGCTGGTATAGTTTATACCACTTCCTGGAATTATTCACTATGGTGACATTTGGTTTTGGTTTTAACAGAGAACTCACAAACCGATCTGAAGGCTAAGGTAAAAAGAAAAGAATACAATGATATTAACTTGTTATATACAATGTCAAATGTAAAATACTTACTCAGGAGCAGTGCATTGTAAACATGCCACAAACTGACATGACGATTGTTTAACAGTCTTAATTTTTCCATCACTTACTGAAAAACAGAATTCTGAGAAACTCCAAGCATTACGCACAGATGTAAAAATAAATTCAGATCAAAATGATCTACAAATGGCTGAAATTCTTGAACCAAACATGCGGTCGAATGTGGGAGGCTGTATGAAAGTGTAGCAACAGAGAGCTCGAGAGTGTGAGTGAAATGAGTGTGTGGGCACATACATGTGTGGGAAACTAAAGAGACATGAAGTTCTGAAAGTGTAGATATGCAGTAAATCAACCGCAACAATCTAGAACGACCCTCATTGGCCTGCGTTTGTTACTGAGACACAGCGAGAGAGACAGTTTCTCTTGTGTTTTTTGTTATCTTTAAATTCAGCACATCTGAAAACAAGTTTCATATCCTATTAGATTTTTCTGAAAGCAACACTAAAAACTATTAAACATTTATATTGTGCTTACAGTTGATTTTGTGCAAACTGAATAATATTGTAGTACACTTGTGAATTATAATGACCTAAAATTAAGTCATATACAGTGCATTTTTTCTTATTACGTTGTGCAAAAAGTTTCACTTTTTTGTACAACAACAAATTCCAACTATGTCAGCAGACATGGCTCTTCTAGTGGAATTTGTTAAAATTTTCATGTGTTCAAAGGCAACTCGCGTCTGTTTGGTTTGGTTTAACTTTTTTTTTTTTTTTTGTTGTCGCCCCAGGTTTTTTGATGGATGGCCAGTCAAAGTCATTACAGGGCATGCTATGCATCATTAAAGTGAGTAAATAGTGACCCCTGCTGGTTAAACTCATTGCTGGCTAATTTCCTAACCCCATAATTTCCCATGTTTGCAAGCACAAAAAAATGTTTGGCTTTCTTTTTTGTTTTTGTTTTATTGAAGCAATGGTCTTTAAAGATCCTATTTCCATTCGCTTCAAGCGACTTAATTCACTGCTTTATGGCTTGTGGAGTATTTGCTGCTGCTGCTCAGTTAACGTTTCGTTGGGAGAGTGTTTTGGACCAGATCTGTTCAGAGAGCAATCTCTTCCAAGTGTAATCCAAGTTTTATTGCTCATGTATAACAATGCAAATGAAAGATTGTTTGGTCGTCAGTGCAGCTGCATCAACAGCTCGTTTTGCTTTGTTTTGTTTTTTTAAAGAAATAATAATAATAATAATAATAATAATAATGCACATCAGTCTGGACTCCTTTAGCTACCATAGAATATAAAGAGTAATCAATGTGTGTAAATACAAAGTTTACTAATGTGTGGATATGTTAATGTTTAATCTTATATGTATGACCAACATTTAGATGTATTACTTTGAAGCATAATATAAATCCATAGTGTACTTGTTGATCAAGTTATATTCTAAGTGTGTGTTGAGTTAGATGAATTCTGTATCTTACTTCAAAACAATTATAGTTCAGTATCAGTGTGTGTTTCTGCACAGCAGGCATAATCTAAATCTGTAAAACACAAAGTGACATTCTAAGTGTGTAAATTAAGAACCTTGTGTTTTGTTTAAAGCAGCTTTACCCTGGTGACAAATTAGCAATTAGACATTCACCAGAACTGTGTTTCCAACCAAAGCCCGTTAGGCTTGCAAATCATTGTCAAAATACGATACGACTTCTAGGAGGAAGGGTACTGGGCTGGCACTACAGCCAAAAAATAACGCACGAGAGTGAATTATGAAACAAAGTAAAAGCCCTGTCCTGAGAAAACATTTTAAATAATAATAAATAAATACAACTGATAATGCATGTGCCACAAATTTTAAGATAACACAGAGACAAGAATAAACAATTGTGGAAAAGAAGTTTGATCTGTTTTTAAGAGAAGAGGCAAAATCCTGTCTAAGATTAGTATGCTGTGGAGAAGGGCTGTATGTGTTTCAACTTTTTTGAAACAGTACAGTGAAAAACACAATTACTTTGACATCTACTAATCCTCTTTCTCTGAGGTTTTTTGTTAGTTTGGAAAGATTATTTGCCATGACACAGCCTGGCATCCTTTTTAGGGAATTTCTATCATTGTTTACTTCTAGAAAGGTCACAGACTTTTAGATAACAGGGTCTTGCATTTTAACTTTTCATTTCTAGAGGCACATTAACTGCAAAAGTAAAAATCATTTCTTTTTGGATGTTATGAAACA
>JAAGNN010000042.1:78779-81279 GCA_012411365.1 Ameiurus melas | reverse complement strand
GGGATGACCCGTTGGGGGTCTGGCAGCAGGGTGTCTGGAGGCGGAGTCCTTATTTCCCTCAGTGTTTTGGCTTTGATTTCCCTTAAAAATCTCTGACTGTAGCCCCTATGTCTAAGGGCTTTAAACAGTACTTGAGTGGCATCGTGGAAGTCGTTTTCATCCGTACAGATGCGGTAGAACCGTATCAACTGGGACTTGACTATCCCCTTGAACGTGTGTTTCGGATGAAAACTCGACTTGTGTAACAGGCTGTGTGTGTCTGTTTTTTTAAAGTACACTTTGGTTTTGAGTGTCCTGGATTGCTCAACAGGTTCACCCAAAAAAACCACAGTGTCCAAAAATTGAATGGATTGTTTATTAGCATTGTGTTTTATTGTGATGTTCGGATGATGTGTGTTTGCCAGTATGATGAATTGATCAAATTCCTCCTTTCCATGCTGCCAAACCCCAAAGATGTCATCCAAATATCTATAGTAAACCAAGGGCTTGAGTTTACATCTTTCTAGAAGGGTTGTTTCCCATTCTGCCATGTATATATTTGCATATGCTGGGGCAAATTTTTGCCCGTTGCTGTACCCTGGATCTGTAAGTAGAATTGTGAGTCGAATTCAAAGTCATTTCGCGTTAGACCTATTTGTAAGAGCTGTAAAATGTGTGTATCAGGTCTGTTTGGATCTGGGTTGTTTCTGAAGGCTTTTTGAACAGCCTTCAGCCCTAAGAATCGTCGATATGTTTGTGTATAGGCTGTCTATGTCTATTGTGAAGAGAAGCGAGTTATTTGATATACTGATGTTTTGGATTTTGGTGATAAAATCATACGTGTCCTTTATGTAACCCGGTGTATTTGTGATAACGGATTTAGGAAGCTATCGATGTATTGGGGCGTGCGATAGGACTCACTTCGCGATCCGACACTATCGGGCGGCCCTGGGGATCTCGCCTGGGATAGTCCATGTTTCTGGTGCAGCATGTATTTTTGGTAGTAGATAAAATAGTCTAGGTCTGGAAACATCTGGACCCATTAAGTAATGCTTCTGTTTTAGGTTGATGTATTTTTCCTGATGTAAGCTATTCAGGACCTTTTGTGTAATTAGTTTAGTCTCAGATTGTAGTGAATGATTTAAAGGGATGTAATGGTCGGTGTTATTCAATTGTCTTTTGGCCTCAAACATGTATTGAGCTTTATCCAAAATGACAATCCCTGACCCCTTATCCGTCGTTTTTAATATGATGTCTGTATTCGTTTTGAGTGAATGGATTGCCCTTTTCTGTGTAGGTGATAAATTATCAGATGTTTTGAAAGATCTATTTGAGTCTATGGCTCTTTGATTGTGTTTAATTAGTCTTCTGATATGTATGTTACATGCTGCACGTTAGGGTTCCCATTTGGATGTTTCTACAAATGGGGTTTTATTGGTTTGTGTTTGGAAGTGGAAATGGTTCAAGATTTTTAACTTTCTATTGTGTAGGTGGACGTCCCTCTTAAGATCCCCAAGATTCGACTCACCCGGTTGTCGGAATGAAGGTGAGCCCCCTCTCTAGTAGTCGCCTCTCTCCCTGTGATAGGTGAAATGTTTTTGACAAATTAAAAATATTGGGAGTGCAATCGGTCATTGCCGCTCTCCACCCTAATAGTTTAACTGGTCACACCAACCATCAAACATCCTTTGTGCCGTTTCCCTGGTCCAGTGGATGTGGTCCTTCTCGACCTTAAAAACAACCTGTTTAATTCCCCACAACGGACTCCCGTGTGACACAATGTATTTATTCAACGCCTCCAGATTCCGCTGCTCTGGTGGGTAAGAGTTCTGAAAATTGAATAATGGGTGTGTAAATCGTGGCATTTGGGAATATCGCTGGGCTGTTCTCCAAAGGCACTGCAGTTGTTTTATGGCTGTCTTGTATGGGTGTTGTCCCCTGTTATTTAGACCCCCGGCCAGGATTACCTTATGCACCAGTGGGTGTGGTTTTTGTTTTTGCAAAATTTTGGCCATGTGTAAAAATTGGCCCCTGGAAAACTGTCGACTTGTGCGTTCGGGTTTTGATTTTCGGGATCCGACTGAGGTTGGAATCCCCCATGAAAATTACGGTTTTGTGAATGATGATAGTCCAGTCTATTGCTTTTCTATCTGTGTTGATGTGTCTGTTTGGTCTATCGTATAGATCAACGACCCCCAAAAAATACGTCTGTGGAGTCCGAGGACGCTCTATCAGATTTTGCCTCTGCAATATGTTCAAGAAGGACGGATTCAGATCGGGTTTCAGCCAGATTTTTTTTTTTTATCTTTTTATCCTTTCTGTTTTTACAGTGCCACCATCCGTATCATCGTCCCCCAAAGGCGTGGTTGCTGGCCAGACTCGGGAAGTAAAGAATCACCGGTAGGTGTCTTTTTACTCTCTCTCCTGGTTGGTGGGTGTGTCTGGACTCACCTCTGGGGGCGTGGATTTGGGCCTCGACTTTGATTTGACCGTATCGGTGTCCAAGTCCTGCTAGCGGGGT
>JAAGNN010000042.1:0-55000 GCA_012411365.1 Ameiurus melas | reverse complement strand
TAACCTCCTGGTTTCCCGAATAACTTCCCATATAAGGCTTTATCAAAGAATTGAATAAATACCTCAGTGTAGACAGGTCCTAATACTCCAGTCATGGGTATGCATACCGGCCATTCTAAAGAAAAATTCCAAAATTATCCAACCTCGCGCGAACACGGCACCCCGCGCAGGATGAGGTAATAAACGGGAACACAATCACTGTAAAGATCTAGCTTTAAAATAGCTAATCTCGCAGTATTTAGAGCATTGGCTTGGGCCTGGAAAACCAGGAAGTAAACACACCACGCGCGCCAAGCTGATTTCAAACCAGAATACGTCACCCACGTAGTCTCTCTCCACTGGCTTTAGTGCGCATCACAACAGGTGACACGGGGGCTCCCTGACGCGCACTTCGCCATCAACAACGCCCACCACGAAATAATACTAAAGACGATAAACCATCCGCCGAAGCAAAATCAACACCGTGTTAGATCAGGACACAGTATGAAAATACAACTACTGTCCAAGTTTCACTCTTAAGAGGGCTATTAAACGCTTAAATACCCGACCCTTATACCGGAAGTAAAGGACGTTTAACTCACCAAACCCACTCACGCCAGCTTTAATCAATGAATGTGACGTGCACTACTACAGGTGCACAGAACCACGCCCACGGACCGTCCCGGCTGATCGGCGATCATACTACGGAAAAAATATTAAAAATAATAATGAATCCGTTTCGAAGTAAAAATCAACACCCTGGTTAGATTAAGACACCTTTAGAAACACAACCGTTGTGAAAATCTAATTTTAAGGTGATTATTCTGCGATCTGGAGCGCGTTTTCACGGCTGAAATACCGAAGTGAAAGTGCGCTAAGCACGGAGCTCGGCGCTAAAGACGATTCAAGACTTAAAACTTGACTCACGCACGTTTTATCAATGAATATTTCAGTGGCTGCAACATTAGAATTACTCCCTCAGATCGCTTCAGCTGATCGCACCGGTCACACAGCGGAAAATATTAAAAATACTAATAACCGCTTTGGAAGCAAAACCAACACCCTGGTAAGATTAAGACACGTTATAGAAACACAATCGCGCGAAAATCGAATTTTAAGGTGACTATTCTCGCGATCTGGAGCGTTTTTCACGGCGGGGATACGGAAGTGAAAAGAAAACATCTTTAACACAGAGCCCGCGGCGAAGGTTATAATAAATGGAGTAATAATAATAACAATAATAAAAATACGGTAAAGAAGTGAAACACGATTGTAATTTACTAATAAGTAGAATAGGGGGGTAAAATACACGGTTTTATCCTAGCTTGGCCAAATAATATACTGGGTGATGCGGATTCGCTGAGACAGAGATTTATGCGAGACAGAAAGGATCATGGTCCTAACTTAAATGAGTAGTTAAACGCAAACATCCTAACAACCGTAGGAGCTAATCGCACGTGGACTTTTGATACTGCGTGCATAGAATCCCAACCTTTCAGTCAACTACAAATACATAATCCGAAGAAATTTTTTACCATAATAAGGAAATCGATCTTAGAAAGGGCCTAGTGGGTGGGGACCACTCCCACATCCGGAGTCGGGGGCGGCTACGTCAGTAGAAGCCTGATCACTTCCCGAGACTACTCTTTGGAGTAAGGTAGGGAAGGAAATCCGCTGGCACACGCTTAACCCCAGGGGCCCAACTCAGTAGAAGCTTGATGGTTTCCTCAAAGGTTCCGAATCCTTGTGAGGAGGAACGGTAGGGTCAAGCCATCCGCTGAGTTGTAACCCACCCAGGGCCATCCGGAGGTGACGTTGCACGGGACCTACCTCTGGACCCCTGGTTTAGTTAGATAGACGCATGCGTTAGACTTAGCTATAGGCTTCGCCCGGTGACTCGGGAAACCTTGCGGTGTTAACAAGAGTCACTCCGGGCTGAGCAAGGTAAGTATATACGCGCCGACGTCCTAAACACCGTCCGCTCACGCTTTTAATAACTAAACCTTATTAGGCAAATTGGGCAAGCTAACATTACTAAAAAGGGTTAAATTAAATGAGTGTAAAACAATAAGCAACAAACAATACTTAGGCCTAAATCAATTGTTAAATAAATAAATAAATAAAAATAAATAAAAAATAAATAAAAAATAAATAAAATTCAAAGACTGGAATTAAAACAATAAGCCAAACAATACTTGGGCCTAAAGCAACTTAAGGTTCTGAACTAACATGATCCTTAGATAAATTACTTTTCCTTAAGTAGCCAAAACGGACAGGGCCTTAAAATACAATCAGTAGGTTACACCAATACAGAAATTAAAATAATAATCCATCAATCAATACTTGGGTTAAAACAATCTAATTAACCAAACCGACATGCTCCTAATAAAAAGCTAAAACTGACAGGGCTCTAAAATACAATCAGTTGATTATATTAATACAGAAATTAAAATAAGGATCCACCAACCAATACGTAGGTCTAAAACAATCTAAATTGACTGATCCAACATGCTTCCAATATAAATTATCATCTCGTAAGTGGCCAAAACCGATAGGAATTGAAAAAACAATTAGTAGGTCATACTAAGATCATATCAGAACAAAATAAATGAATGAATGAATGAATGAATGAATGAATGAATGAATGGTTAATTAACTCAAAAACATAGGCCTATCTCAAATAAAATATCATTTGAAACCGTACCTTGTACGGATTGTAAGTATGGATTGGCTATGGGACACAAGCTGGGGACTGATCGACCCACGGCTGGCCGCCTCATGAGGAGGGTGTATAGTGACGAAAGGCCGAAACACCCAATGATTCTGAGGAGCACTACTGATGATGTGTCCTAAAATTTAGTTTAAAAGAGGAGGAAAAAAAAAAATTCTAACTATAGCTCTGAAACCTAAAACCCATCATAAACCCTAAACATAACCGTACTTTAACTAGAGCTCTGATCCCTAAAACCCATCATAAACCCTAAACATAACCGTTACTTTAACTATAGCAATGAAACCTAAAAACCCATCATAAACCCTAAACATAAATCATTATTCTAATTATAGCTCTGATCCCTAAAATCCATCATAAACCCTAAACATAACCGTTACTTTAACTATAGCTCTGATCCCAAAACCCATCATAAACCCCAAACATAGTCATTCTCTAACTATAGCTCTGATCCCTAAAACCATCATAAACCCTAAACATAACCGCTACTTTAACACCTGATCCCACACAAACCCAACCCGCTATGAAACCTAAACCACATACCCTAATTGATCCCTACAACCCACATCACCCTAACATACCCCCCCTAAACCCCCCTCCTTCCCTAAAACCACACCGTATACTGATCCCTAAAACATCATAACCTAAAAGTATTTAACTATATGATCTAAACAAACTATACATTACTCCTATATGTCCATAACACACATCCTACCCTCCTCCCTAAAATCATCATAACCCTAACATAACCGTACTTTAACTATAGTCTGATCCCTAAAACCCATCATAAACCCTAAACATAACCGTTACTTTAACTATAGCTCTGAAACCTAAAACCCATCATAAAACCATAACCTATATAACCATAACAACTTCAGTCTTAAGTACCCACAATTTCAACCCATCTCCCAGCCTGAACCTCTCCAAATACCTAGACCCACAACATCAGCAAGCACACCAAAAAAACCTAAACGAATCAAAGCAAAACAGAACAATCCAATAATCAATAGATAATGAGATTCAACCTTCTACTCAATATCCAACTTTACCCTGTCCCCAAAATCTTGTTCCCCCTCCCCATATCACCTGAAAAACATTTATTTAAATAAAATACATAAAATAAATAAAACACAGCCAAAACCCAACTGGGGGATACTTGGAAGACAAATAATTTTCTGAGCTATAGCAGTGCTTTAAAGGCGCCGGCCAGTGCACTTCCCTTGACTCCCTATCTAACTGGGCAGTTCCTGGCGGACTGTTTGGGGGGTCATTGTACATTCAAAACCCTAACCCTAACCCTAACCCTAACCCTAACCCTAACCCTAACCCTAACCCTAACCCTAACCTAACCCTAACCCAAAAAAAAAAAAAAAAAAAAAAAAAAAAACCTTATTCTAACTATAGCTCTAATCCCTAAAACCCATCATAAACCCTAAACATAACCGTTACTTTAACTATAGCTCTGAAACCTAAAAACCCATCATAAACCCTAAACATAATCATACATCATAACTACAGCTCTGATCCCTAAAATCCATCATAAACCCTAAACATAACCGCTACTTTAACTATAGCTCTGATCCCAAAAACCCATCATAAACCCTAAACATAATCATTACTCTAACTATAGCTCTGATCCCTAAAATCCATCATAAACCCTAAACATAACCGTTACTTTAACTATAGCTCTGAAACCTAAAACCCATCATAAACCCTAAACATAACCGTTACTCTAACTATAGCTCGGATCCCTAAAACCCATCATAAACCCTAAAACAAACGTTACTCCAACTATAGCTCTGAAACCTAAAACCCATCATAAACCCTAAACATGAGCGTTACTTTAACTATAGCTCTGAAACCTAAAACCTGTCATAAACCCTAAACATAACCGTTACTTTAACTATAGCTCTGAAACCTAAAACCCATCATAAACCCTAAACATAACAGTTACTTTAACTATAGCTCTGATCCCTAAAACCCATCATAAACCCTAAACATAACCGTTACTCTAACTATAGCTCTGCAACCTAAAAACCCATCATAAACCCTAAACATAACCGTCACTCTAACTATAGCTCTGAAACCTAAAACCCATCATAAAAACCATAACCGTTATAACCATAACAACTTCAGTCTTAAGTACCCACAATTTCAACCCATCTCCCAGCCTGAACCTCTCCAAATACTCCCTAGGACCCACAACATCAGCAAGCACAGCCAAAAAACCTAAACGAATCAAAGTCAAAACCAGAAGTCAATCCGACGAATTAATCAATAGACTAATGAGATTCAACCCTCTACTCAATATCCAACTTTACCCTGTCCCCAAAATCTTGTTCCCCCTCCCCATATCACCCTGAACTGCCAAACATTTATTTAAATAAATAAACAAATAAATAAAAAACACAGCCAAAACCCAACTGGGGGATACTTGGAAGACAAATAATTTTCTGAGCTATAGCAGTGCTGCGTAGCCGGGCCGGCCAGTGCACTTCCCTTGACTCCCTATCTAACTGGGCAGTTCCTGGCGGACTGTTTGGGGGGGGTCATTGTACATTCAAAAACCTAACCCTAGCCAGAGCCTTCGGACCAAGCACGCTATCAGACTCACAGTAGCACAAAAGGCCAAACTCACTATGACCTCGGCAAACCAGCCGACAACGTAACCCAAACAAGAGCAATCCAAAAAATAAATAAATAAATAAATAAATAAATAAATAAATAAATAAATAAATAAACAGCTTAAACGTTAAGCCAGCCTCGCACCTGCCCACCCCTTTATCCATCGAGGGATGGCTCGAGGGGGCGTGTATGGTGAACGGAACAATGCCCAGTCCGGCATAGGGGGATGACCTGCTCAGTCCAGCGGCCGCCTCGTTCCACCACCTTCCACTCTGCCTACTCCTGCTTGAACTTGGTGGCCGCTCCACCTCTAATATTAAAACACTCCCAGAAAAATAATACCGAAACTCACCTTCGCTTCAACAATCCGGACCTTAACTATTCGTACATCCCTAATCCTAAACGAATCAAAGTCAAAAACTTGAAGTCAATCCGACGAATTGATCAACAGGCTAATATGATCCCGCCCTTAGAGTCAATATCCAACTTGACCCTGTCCCTAAAATTGTTTCCCCACGCCACCCCTGACCCACTAAACATGTACCGAAAAATAAATAAATAAATAAAAAAAAATTTTTATTCATAATACAAAATAAATAAATTAATAAAAATAAATAAACAAACAAACTAGTAAATGGTGCAAAAAACTACAACCAAAGCCCAACTGGGGGCAACTTGGAGGACAAATAACTTTCTGAGCTGTAGCAATGCTTAACAAGCGCCGGCCAGTGCACTTCCCTTGACCCCCTATCTAACTGGGCAGTTCCTGGCGGACTGTCCGGGGGGGGTCATTGTACATTCAAAAACCTAACCCAGCCAGAGCCTCGGACCAAGCATGCTATCAGACTCACAGTAGCACAAAATGCTAAGCTCACTATGTCCTCGGCAAGCCTAGCCGACAACTCAACCCAAACAAAAGTAATCCAAAAATAAATAAACAGCTTAAACGTTAAGCGCCCCACCCGCAAGGCACAAGATAAGTACAATGGTCCCTCCACACTCCATTCTACTACTTGGTGCCTCCACTCTTTTAAAACACAGAAAAATTAATCGACTCACCCCGCCTTCAACAATCCTGACGAACCACCGTGAAAAATAAATAATTAAAAAAAAAAAAAAAAAAACCCCAGCTTAAACGTTAAGCCAACCTCGCACCTGCCCGCCCCTTTATCCATCAAGGGATGGGCTAGGGGCGTGTATGGTGAAACGGAACAATGCCCAGTCCGGCATAGGGGGATGACCTGCTCAGTCCAGTGGCTCGCCCTCGTTCCACCACCTTCCACTCTGCCTACTCCTGCTTGAACTTGGTGGACGCTCCACCTCTAATATTAAAACACTTCCGGAAAAATTAATACCAAAACTCACCCCGCCTTCAACAATCCTGACCATAACTATTCGTACATCCCTAATCCTAAACGAATCAAAGTCAAAACTTGAAGTCAATCCGACGAATGGATCAATAGACTAATATGACCCGACCTTAGACTCAATATCCAACTTGACCCTGTCCCTAAAATTTTGTTTCCCCTCCCCACACCACCCTGACCCACTAAACATGTTCGAAAAAATAAAAAATAAATAAATAAATGGTACAAAAAAACTACAACCAAAGCCCAATTGGGGTCAACTTTGGAAAAGACTTTGGGGTGGGGGGGGTCATTGTACATTCAAAACCCTAACCCTTAAACAAACCAACAAATATATAAAACAGAAGAACTAATATCCTAGATCTCTCGAATAACTCCCCAGTTAAAGTTCTATTAAAAGATGTATCATAGAACAGCATAATCTAACTTCACCTTAATCTCCTCTGTACCTGACTACTGGGCCAAAAACAAACCAACCCTAACTACAAAACTATAGGAACGAACATTGTTACAGGCTGAAAGCTCATTAAACGAGATACATAAACAAACCAACAAATATATAAAATAGAAGAACTAATATCCTAGAGCTCCCAAATAATTCCCCAGCTAAAGCTTTATTAAAAGATGTATTAGTTGTATAGAATAGCATAATCTAACCTCACCTTAATCTCTTCTGTACCAGACTACTGGGCCAAAAACAAACCGACCCTAACTACAAAACTATAGGAACAAACATTGTTACAGGCTGAAAGCTCATCAAACGAAATACATAAACAAGCCAACAAATATATAAAATAGAAGAACTAATATCCTAGATCTCTCGAATCACTCCCCAGTTAAAGTTCTATTAAAAGATGTATCATAGAACAGCATAATCTAACTTCACCTTAATCTCCTCTGTACCCGACTACTGGGCCAAAAACAAACCAACCCTAACTACAAAACTATAGGAACAAACATTGTTACAGGCTGAAAGCTCATTAAACGAAATACATAAACAAGCCAACAAATATATAAAATAGAAGAACTAATATCCTAGAGCTCCCAAATAACTCCCCAGTTAAAGCTTTATGAAAAGATATATTAGTTGTATAGAATAGCATAATCTAACTTCACCTTAATCTCTTCTGTACCGGACTACTGGGCCAAAAACAATCCAACCCTAACTACAAAATTATAGGAACAAACATTGTTACAGGCTGAAAACTCATTAAACGAAATACATAAACAAACCAACAAATATATAAAACAGAAGAATTAATATCCTAGATTTCTCGAATAACTCCCCAGTTAAAGTTCTATTAAAAGATGCATCATAGAACAGCATAATCTAACTTCACCTTAATCTCCTCTGTACCTGACTACTGGGCCAAAAACAAACCAACCCTAACTACAAAACTATAGGAACGAACATTGTTACAGGCTGAAAGCTCATTAAACGAAATACATAAACAAACCAACAAATATATAAAATAGAAGAACTAATATCCTAGAGCTCCCAAATAATTCCCCGGTTAAAGCTTTATTAAAAGATGTATTAGTTGTATAGAATAGCATAATCTAACTTCACCTTAATCTCTTCTGTACCGGACTACTGGGCCAAAAAACAAACCGACCCTAACTACAAAACTATAGGAACAAACATTGTTACAGGCTGAAAGCTCATTAAACGAAATACATAAACAAGCCAACAAATATATAAAATAGAAGAATTAATATCCTAGATCTCCCAAATAACTCCCCAGTTAAAGCCTTATTAAAAGATGTATTAGTTGTATAGAATAGCATAATCTAACTTCACCTTAATCTCCTCTGTACCTGACTACTGGGCCAAAAACAAACCGACCCTAACTACAAAACTATAGGAACGAACATTGTTACAGGCTGGAAACTCATTAAACGAAATACATAGACAAACCAACACGTATACTAGGATAAAAGGAAAAATAAATAACTAAAGGGATAAATAAATAAATATATAATGATAGTGGGACCCCAACAGCATTGTAGTAAATAAAAAATAAATAAATAATAGCTTGACCTCAACCGTATCAGAGTAAAACATCATCTAACCTAATTTATAAATCCCAAACTAGAATCTAAATGGAGGGATAAAGTACAGGTATAAATGAATAAAATAACATGACCCACCCCAACCTTAATCCATCTGACATCACCAACCAATCCTAGCTACAAATCTATCAGAACAAACACATTCACATCTCAATTCCATTAACTAAATACACAAACAAACCTACAAATATGTAAATTAAAAACTTTAACCTCCTGGTTTCCCGAATAACTTCCCATATAAGGCTTTATCAAAGAATTGAATAAATACCTCAGTGTAGACAGGTCCTAATACTCCAGTCATGGGTATGCATACCGGCCATCCTAAAGAAAAAATTCCAAAATTATCCAACTCGACGCGAACACGGCACCCGACGTAGGAGGAGGTAATAAACGGGAACACAATCACTGTAAAGATCTAGCTTTAAAATAGCTATTCTCGCAGTATTTAGAGCATTGGCTTGGGCCTGGAAAACCAGGAAGTAAACACACCACGCGCGCCGAAGCTGATTTCAAACCAGAATACGTCACCCACGTAGTCTCTCTCCATTGGCTTTAGTGCGCATCACAACAGGTGACACGTGGGGGGGCTCCCTGAAGCGCACTTCCGCTATCAACAACGCCCACCACGAAATAATACTAAAGACGATAAACCATCCGTTTCGAAGCAAAATCAACACCGTGTTAGATCAGGACATAGTATGAAAATACAACTACTGTCCAAGTTTCACTCTTAAGAGGGCTATTAAACGCTTAAATACCGACCCTTATACCGGAAGTAAAGGACGTTTAACTCACGCCAGCTTTTAATCAATGAATGTGACGTGCACTACTACAGGTGCACAGAACCACGCCCACGGGCCATCCCGGCTGATCGTGCGATCATACTACGGAAAATATTAAAAATAATAAAGATCCGTTTCGAAGCAAAATCAACACCCTGGTTAGATTAAGACACGCTTTAGAAACACAACCGCTGTGAAAATCTAATTTTAAGGTGACTATTCTGCGCGATCTGGAGCGTTTTTCACGGCTGAAATACCGGAAGTGAAAGTGCGTTTTCAAGCACGGAGCTCGCGCTAAAGACGATTCAAGACTCAAAACTTGACTCACGCGCGTTTTTATCAATGAATCTAATGAGTATTTCAGTGGCTGCACATTAGAATTACTCCCTCAGATCGCTTCAGCTGATCGCGCCGGTCACACAGCGGAAAATATTAAAAATAATAAATACCCGTTTCGAAGCAAAACCAACACCCTGGTAAGATTAGGACACGTTATAGAAACACAATCGCTGCGAAAATCTAATTTTAAGGTGACTATTCTGCGCGATCTGGAGCGTTTTTCACGGCTGGGATACCGGAAGTGAAAAGAAAAAAACATTTCTTTTAACACAGAGCTCGCGCTGAAGGTTATAATAAATGGAGTAATAATAATAATAATAATAATAATAATAATAATAATAATAATAATAATAATAATAATAATACGGTAAAGAAGTGAAACACGGATTATAATTTACTAATAAGTAGAATAGGGGGGTAAAATACACAGTTTTATCCTAGCTTGGCCAAATAATATACTGGGTGATGCGGATTCGCTGAGGCAGAGATTTATGCGAGACAGAAAGGATCATGGTCCTAGCTTAAACTAGAGTTTAAACGCAAACATCTTAACAACCGTCGGAGCTAATCGCACGTGGACTTTTGATACTCGTGCATAGAATCCCAACCTTTCAGTCAACTACAAATACATAATCCGAAGAATTTTTTTACCATAATAAGGAAATCAATCTTAGAAAGGGCCTAGTGGGTGGGGACCACTCCCACATCCGAGTCGGGGGGCGGCTACGTCAGTAGAAGCCTGATCACTTCCCGAGACTACTCTTTGGAGTAAGGTAGGGAAGGAATCCGCTGGCACACGCTTAACCCCAGGGGGCCCAACTCAGTAGAAGCTTGATGGTTTCCCGAAAGGTTCCGAATCCTTGTGAGGAGGAACGGTAGGGTCAAGCCATCCGCTGAGTTGTAACCCACCCAGGGCCATCCGGAGGTGACGTATTGCACGGGACCTACCTCTGGACCCCTGGTTTAGTTAGATAGGACGCTGCGTTAGACTTAGCTATAGGCTCAGTTCGGGTGACTCGGGAAACCTTGCGGTGTTAACAAGAGTCACTCCGGGCTGAGCAAGGTAAGTATACGTTACCCGACGTCCTAAACACCGTCGCCACGCTTTTGAATAACTAAACCTTATTAGGCAAATTGGGCAAGCTAACATTACTCAAAAGGGTTAAATTAAATGAGTGTAATTAAAACAATAAGCCATCAAACAATACTTAGGCCTAAATCAATTGTTTTTTTATATATATATATATAAATAAATAAATAAATAAATGTAAAATTCAAAGACTGGAATCAAAACAATAAGCCAAACAATACTTAGGCCTAAAACAACTTAAGGTTCTGAACAAACATGATCCTTACATAAATTACTTTTCCTTAAGTAGCCAAAACGGACAGGGCCTTAAAATACAATGAGTAGGTTACACCAATACAGAAATTAAAATAATAATCCATCAATCAATACTTGGGTCTAAAACAATCTAATTAACCAAACCGACATGCTCCTAATAAAAAGCCAAAACTGACAGGGCTCTAAAATACAATCAGTTGATTATATTAATACAGAAATTAAAATAAGAATCCACCAACCAATGCGTAGGTCTAAAACAATCTCTAAATTGACTGATCCAACATGCTTCCAATATAAGTTACCATCTGGTAAGTAGCCAAAACCGATAGGAATTGAAAAAACAATTAGTAGGTCATACTAAGATCATATCAGAACAAAATAAATGAATGAATGAATGAATGAATGAATGAATGAATGAATGGTTAATTAATTCAAAAACATAGGCCTATCTCAAATAAAATATCCTTTAAAACCGTACCTTAGGTGAAAGTATGGATTGGCTATGGGACACAAGCTGGGGAGTGATCGACCCACGGCTGGCCGCCTCATGAGGAGGGTGTATAGTGACGAAAGGCCGAAACACCCAATGATTCTGAGGAGCACTACTGATGATGTGTCCTAAAATTTAGTTTAAAAGGGGAGGAAAAAAAAAAACAAAACAAAATAACCCTAACCCAAAAACCTTATTCTAACTATAGCTCTAATCCCTAAAACCCATCATAAACCCTAAACATAACCGTTACTTTAACTATAGCTCTGAAACCTAAAAACCCATCATAAACCCTAAACATAATCATTACTCTAACTACAGCTCTGATCCCTAAAATCCATCATAAACCCTAAACATAACCGTTACTTTAACTATAGCTCTGATCCCTAAAACCCATCATAAACCCTAAACATAATCATTACTCTAACTATAGCTCTGATCCCTAAAATCCATCATAAACCCTAAACATAACCGTTACTTTAACTATAGCTCTGAAACCTAAAACCCATCATAAACCCTAAACATAACCGTTACTCTAACTATAGCTCGGATCCCTAAAACCCATCATAAACCCTAAACATAACCGTTACTCCAACTATAGCTCTGAAACCTAAAACCCATCATAAACCCTAAACATAACCGTTACTTTAACTATAGCTCTGAAACCTAAAAACCCATCATAAACCCTAAACATAACCGTTACTCTAACTATAGCTCTGAAACCTAAAACCCATCATAAACCCTAAACATAACCGTTACTCCAACTATAGCTCTGAAACCTAAAAACCCATCATAAACCCTAAACATAACCGTTACTCTAACTATAGCTCTGCAACCTAAAAACCCATCATAAACCCTAAACATAACCGTCACTCTAACTATAGCTCTGAAACCTAAAACCCATCATAAAAACCATAACCGTTATAACCATAACAACTTCAGTCTTAAGTACCCACAATTTCAACCCATCTCCCAGCCTGAACCTCTCCAAATACTCCCTAGGACCCACAACATCAGCAAGCACAGCCAAAAAACCTAAACGAATCAAAGTCAAAACCAGAAGTCAATCCGACGAATTAATCAATAGACTAATGAGATTCAACCCTCTACTCAATATCCAACTTTACCCTGTCCCCAAAATCTTGTTCCCCCTCCCCATATCACCCTGAACTGCCAAACATTTATTTAAATAAATAAACAAATAAATAAAAAACACAGCCAAAACCCAACTGGGGGATACTTGGAAGACAAATAATTTTCTGAGCTATAGCAGTGCTTAACAGGCGCCGGCCAGTGCACTTCCCTTGACTCCCTATCTAACTGGGCAGTTCCTGGCGGACTGTTTGGGGGGGGTCATTGTACATTCAAAAACCTAACCCTAACCCTAACCCTAACCCTAACCCTAACCCTAACCCTAACCCTAACCCTAACCCTAACCCTAACCCTACCCTAAGCCTAACCTGACCTAGCCTAACCTAGCCTAACCTGGCCTAACCTAACCTCCCCTACCCTACCCTAACCCTACCCTAAGCCTAACCCTAACCCTAACCTAACCTCGCCCTAACCTAACCGTGAGCCTAAGCCTAACCTAACAGTCTAAGCCTAGACCTGACCTAAGCCTAAACCTGTAAGCCTGACCTACCCTAAGCATAACCTGGGCTAGCCTAAGGCCTAGCGAACCTAACCCCTAACCTACCCTACCCTAACCCTAACCCCCCTAACCCTAACCCCTACCCTAACCCCTAACCCCTAACCTAACCCTAACCCTAACAGGTTTCCCTCCATCGGACATAAGACCTAGGGGAGCATCTAAACAAAATATAAGTATAGAGACTTTTAATTTGAAACAGACCTATAGGATTTAAACAAAATGGTGGACTAAAAATTGGGGAACTTTAATTTGACAACTTCACTGAAATTTTTAGACCAATCACTAACCACTCAATTAAATCCCTCGTTTTGGAGGGAAAAATAAAGCCACAGATTGGGCTGCTCCTTGGGAGGTTACAAAACTCAACCAATCAGCATCAGGTTTATTCACATTTGACCACACCCACAATCTAATATCCCTCCATCGGACATAAGACCTAGGGGAGCATCTAAACAAAATATAAGTATAGAGACTTTTAATTTGAAACAGACCCTATAGGATTTAAACAAAATGGTGGACTAAAATTGGGGAACTTTTAATTTGACAACTTCACTGAAATTTTAGACCAATCACTAACCACTCAATTAAATCCCTCGTTTTGGAGGGAAAAATAAAGCCACAGATTGGGCTGCTCCTTGGGAGGTTACAAAACTCAACCAATCAGCATCAGGTTTATTCACATTTGACCACACCCACAATCTAATTCCCTCCATCGGACATAAGACCTAGGGGAGCATCTAAACAAAATATAAGTATAGAGACTTTTAATTTGAAACAGACCCTATAGGATTTAAACAAAATGGTGGACTAAAATTGGGGAACTTTTAATTTGACAACTTCACTGAAATTTTAGACCAATCACTAACCACTCAATTAAATCCCTCGTTTTGGAGGGAAAAATAAAGCCACAGATTGGGCTGCTCCTTGGGAGGTTACAAAACTCAACCAATCAGCATCAGGTTTATTCACATTTGACCACACCCACAATCTAATTCCCTCCATCGGACATAAGACCTAGGGGAGCATCTAAACAAAATATAAGTATAGAGACTTTTAATTTGAAACAGACCCTATAGGATTTAAACAAAATGGTGGACTAAAATTGGGGAACTTTTAATTTGACAACTTCACTGAAATTTTAGACCAATCACTAACCACTCAATTAAATCCCTCGTTTTGGAGGGAAAAATAAAGCCACAGATTGGGCTGCTCCTTGGGAGGTTACACAAACTCAACCAATCAGCATCAGGTTTATTCACATTTGACCACACCCACAATCTAATTCCCTCCATCGGACATAAGACCTAGGGGAGCATCTAAACAAAATATAAGTATAGAGACTTTTAATTTGAAACAGACCCTATAGGATTTAAACAAAATGGTGGACTAAAATTGGGGAACTTTTAATTTGACAACTTCACTGAAATTTTAGACCAATCACTAACCACTCAATTAAATCCCTCGTTTTGGAGGGAAAAATAAAGCCACAGATTGGGCTGCTCCTTGGGAGGTTAGCAAAACTCAACCAATCAGCATCAGGTTTATTCACATTTGACCACACCCACAATCTAATATCCCTCCATCGGACATAAGACCTAGGGGAGCATCTAAACAAAATATAAGTATAGAGACTTTTAATTTGGAAACAGACCCTATAGGATTTAAACAAAATGGTGGACTAAAAATTGGGGAACTTTTAATTTGACAACTTCACTGAAATTTTAGACCAATCACTAACCACTCAATTAAATCCCTCGTTTTGGAGGGAAAAATAAAAGCCACAGATTGGGCTGCTCCTTGGGAGGTTACAAAACTCAACCAATCAGCATCAGGTTTATTCACATTTGACCACACCCACAATCTAATATCCCTCCATCGGACATAAGACCTAGGGGAGCATCTAAACAAAATATAAGTATAGAGACTTTTAATTTGAAACAGACCCTATAGGATTTAAACAAAATGGTGGACTAAAATTGGGGAACTTTTAATTTGACAACTTCACTGAAATTTTAGACCAATCACTAACCACTCAATTAAATCCCTCGTTTTGGAGGGAAAAATAAAGCCACAGATTGGGCTGCTCCTTGGGAGGTTACAAAACTCAACCAATCAGCATCAGGTTTATTCACATTTGACCACACCCACAATCTAATTCCCTCCATCGGACATAAGACCTAGGGGAGCATCTAAACAAAATATAAGTATAGAGACTCTTTAATTTGAAACAGACCCTATAGGATTTAAACAAAATGGTGGACTAAAATTGGGGAACTTTTTAATTTGACAACTTCACTGAAATTTTAGACCAATCACTAACCACTCAATTAAATCCCTCGTTTTGGAGGGGAAAAATAAAGCCACAGATTGGGCTGCTCCTTGGGAGGTTACAAAACTCAACCAATCAGCATCAGGTTTATTCACATTTGACCACACCCACAATCTAATTCCCTCCATCGGACATAAGACCTAGGGGAGCATCTAAACAAAATATAAGTATAGAGACTTTTAATTTGAAACAGACCCTATAGGATTTAAACAAAATGGTGGACTAAAATTGGGGAACTTTTAATTTGACAACTTCACTGAAATTTTAGACCAATCACTAACCACTCAATTAAATCCCTCGTTTTGGAGGGAAAAATAAAGCCACAGATTGGGCTGCTCCTTGGGAGGTTACAAAACTCAACCAATCAGCATCAGGTTTATTCACATTTGACCACACCCACAATCTAATTCAGTCAGCCATCCAGTATCGAACCGTTAGAGGAAGAAAAAAAGAAAGCACTTATTGAATCACTTTACACACAACTCAATCCCTCATTCCCAATTTCCCATCCCAACCCTTGAACCCTATCTCTAATCCGGGCCCTAACCCTAACCTTTGAACCCTAACAGGGACCTAACCCCCTAACACCAACCCCTAACCCTAACCCCCAACCCCTAACCCTAACCTCTGAACCCCTAATCCTAACCCCTAACCCCAAAAACCCCCAACCCCTAACCTTTGAACCTTAACAAGGACCCTAACCCCCTACCCTAACCCTAACCCCCAACCCCCTAACCCTTAACCTTGAACCCTACCATGGACCCTAATCCCTAACCCCCCCTACACCCCCCTACCCTAACCCCAACCCCCTACCCCATACACCTTACCCCAACCAACCCCTAACCCCAACCCCCAACCCCCAACCCTAACCCTAATCCATTGAACCCATGCTTGACCCTAATCTAATTTGAACCCTACCATGGACCCTAACCCCTAACCCCAACCCCCAACCCCTAACCCCAAACCCCTAACCCTAACCCCTACCCTTTGAACCTTAACAAGGACCCTAACCCCTAACCCCCAACACCCCAACCCCTAACCCCGTCCTAACCCCTAACCCTAACCTTTGAACCTTAACAAGGACCCTAACCCCTAACCCCTACCCCAACCCCCTAACCCCTAACCCCCAACCCCTAACCCTAACCCTAACCTTTGAACCCCAAGCTTGACCCTAATCCTATTTGAACCCTACCGGACCTGGACCCCTACCCCCCAACCCCCAACCCCTAACCCCCACCCCCTAACCCCTAACCCCAACCCCCAACCCCTAACCCTAACCTTTGAACTCCAAGCTTGACTCTAATCCTAACCCTAACCTTTGAACTCATACCTGACCCCAAACCTAACCATTTCACCACAACTAACCTTCATTTTTCAGTCTAAACTCTATTTTAACATTAAATAATCCAACATTTTTGGTATGTATGTGGATATGGGTATGTATGTGTGTGTGTGTATGTATGTGTATATGTATATATATATATATATATATATGTATATATATATATATATATATGTATGTATGTGTGTGTGTATGTATGTGTATATATATATATATATATATATGTATGTATAATTTTTTATCAGAAAAAGGACAGAGACACAGTCCACTACCAACCACATGGTCCACTTTTAGCCTATAGTAGATGAACAATGAGAGGGAAGATTTAGATGTGCCAGTGCACAACAAACCTTAAGTAAGGACTTTTATTGAGAAATAAAAAATTCAAAAACCTAACCCTAACCCTAACCCTAAACCCTAACCCTAACCCTAACCCTAACCCTGTATGTATGTGTGTGTGTATGTATGTGTATATATATATATATATATATATATGTATGTATAATTTTTTATCAGAAAAAGGACAGAGACACAGTCCACTACCAACCACATGGTCCACTTTTAGCCTATAGTAGATGAACAATGAGAGGGAAGATTTAGATGTGCCAGTGCACAACAAACCTTAAGTAAGGACTTTTATTGAGAAATAAAAATTAAAAAACCCACCTAACCCTAACCCTAACCCCTCACCCAATCCCCAACCCCTAACCCTAAACCCTAAACCCTGACCCTAAACCCTAACCCTAACCCTAACCCTAACCCCTAACCCTAACCCTAGGAAATAAAAATTCGAAACCTAACCTAACCCTAACCCCTAACCCTAACCCCTAACCCCTAACCCGGGGGGGGTCATTGTACATTCAAAAACCTAACCCTAACCCTAACCCTAACCCTAACCCTAACCTAACCCTAACCCTAACCCTAACCCTAACCCTAAACCCTAAACATAACCGTTACTCTAACCATAGCTCTGAAACCTAAAAGCCATCATAAACCCTAAACATAACCGTTACTTTAACTGTAGCTCTGATCAATAAAATCCATCATAAACCCTAAACATAACCAGTTACTCTAACTATAGCTTTGAAACCTAAAACATATCATAAACCCTAAACATAACCGTTACTCTAACCATAGCTCTGAAACCTAAAGCCATCATTAACCCTAAACATAACCGTTACTTTAACTGTAGCTCTGATCAATAAAATCCATCATAAACCCAAAAACATAACCGGCACTTACTAACTATAGCTTTGAAACCTAAAACATATCATAAACCCTAAACATAACCGTTATTTCTAACCATAGCTCTGAAACCGAAAACTCATCATCAAAAACCATAACCGTTATAACCATAACAACCTCAGTCTTAAGTACCCACAACTTCAACCCATCTCCCAGCCTGAACCCCTCCAAATACTCCCTAGGACCCACAACATCAGCAAGCACAGCCAAAAACCTAAACGAATCAAAGTCAAAACCAGAAGTCAATCCCACGAAATAATCAATAGACTAATGAGATTCAACCTTATACTCAATATCTAACTTTACCCTGTCCCTAACCCTCTCATTGTTCATCTACTATAGGCTAAAAGTGGACCATGTGGTTGGTAGTGGACTGTGTCTCTGTCCTTTTCTGATAAAAATTATACATACATATATATATATATATATATATACACATACATACACACACACATACATACATATATATATATATATATACATATATATATATATATATATATACATATACACATACATACACACACACACATACATACCCATATCCACATACATACCAAAAAATGTTGGATTATTTAATGTTAAAAATAGAGTTTAGACTGAAAAATGAAGGTTAGTTGTGGTGAAATGGTTAGGTTTGGGGGTCAGGTAATGAGTTCAAAGGTTAGGGTTAGGATTAGAGTCAAGCTTGGAGTTCAAAGGTTAGGTTAGGGGTTGGGGGTTGGGGTTAGGTTAGGGGTTGGGGTTAGGGGTTGGGGGGTTGGGGTTAGGGGTTAGGGTCCATGGTAGGGTTCAAATAGGATTAGGGTCAAGCATGGGGTTCAAAGGTTAGGGGTTAGGGTTAGGGGGTTGGGGTTAGGGGTTAGGGGTTGGGGGTTAGGGGTTAGGGGTTAGGGTCCTTGTTAAGGTTCAAAGGTTAGGGGTTAGGGGTTAGGAGTTGGGGTTAGGGGTTGGGGGTTGGGGTTAGGGGTTAGGGTCCTTGTTAAGGTTCAAAGGGTAGGGTTAGGGTTAGGGGGTTGGGGTTAAGGGGTTGGGGTTAGGGGTTGGGGTTAGGGGTTGGGGTAAGGGTTGGGGGGTTGGGGTTAGGGGGTTGGGGTAAGGGGTTAGGGGTTAGGGATTAGGGTCCATGGTAGGGTTCAAGGTTAAGGGTTAGGGGGTTGGGGTTAGGGTTAGGGTTAGGGGGTTAGGTACTTGTTAAGGTTCAAGGTTAGGGGTTAGGGGTTTTGGGGGTTAGGGGTTAGGATTAGGGGTTCAGAGGTTAGGGTTAGGGGTTGGGGGTTAGGGTTAGGGGGTTGGTGTTAGGGGTTAGGGTCCCTGTTAGGGTTCAAAGGTTAGGGTTAGGGGCCCGGATTAGAGATAGGGTTCAAGGGTTGGGATGGGGAAATTGGGAATGAGGGATTGAGTTGTGTGTAAAGTGATTCAATAAGTGCTTTCTTTTTTCTTCCTCTAACGGTTTGATACTGGATGGCTGACTGAATTAGATTGTGGGTGTGGTCAAATGTGAATAAACCTGATGCTGATTGGTTGAGTTTTGTAACCTCCCAAGGAGCAGCCCAATCTAGGCTTTATTTTCCCTCCAAAACGAGGGATTTAATTGAGTGGTTAGTGATTGGTCTAAAATTTCAGTGAAGTTGTCAAATTAAAAGTTCCCCAATTTTAGTCCACCATTTTGTTTAAATCCTATAGGGTCTGTTTCAAATTAAAAGTCTCTATACTTATATTTTGTTTAGATGCTCCCCTAGGTCTTATGTCCGATGGAGGGAATTAGATTGTGGGTGTGGTCAAATGTGAATAAACCTGATGCTGATTGGTTGAGTTTTGTAACCTCCCAAGGAGCAGCCCAATCTGTGGCTTTATTTTCCCTCCAAAACGAGGGATTTAATTGAGTGGTTAGTGATTGGTCTAAAATTTCAGTGAAGTTGTTCAATTAAAAGTTCCCCCAATTTTAGTCCACCATTTTGTTTAAATCCTATAGGGTCTGTTTCAAATTAAAAGTCTCTATACTTATATTTTGTTTAGATGCTCCCCTAGGTCTTATGTCCGATGGAGGGAATTAGATTGTGGGTGTGGTCAAATGTGAATAAACCTGATGCTGATTGGTTGAGTTTTGTAACCTCCCAAGGAGCAGCCCAATCTGTGGCTTTATTTTTCCCTCCAAAACGAGGGATTTAATTGAGTGGTTAGTGATTGGTCTAAAATTTCAGTGAAGTTGTCAAATTAAAAGTTCCCCAATTTAGTCCACCATTTTGTTTAAATCCTATAGGGTCTGTTTCAAATTAAAAGTCTCTATACTTATATTTTGTTTAGATGCTCCCCTAGGTCTTATGTCCGATGGAGGGATATTAGATTGTGGGTGTGGTCAAATGTGAATAAACCTGATGCTGATTGGTTGAGTTTGTAACCTCCCAAGGAGCAGCCCAATCTGTGGCTTTATTTTTCCCTCCAAAACGAGGGATTTAATTGAGTGGTTAGTGATTGGTCTAAAATTTCAGTGAAGTTGTCAAATTAAAAGTTCCCCAATTTTAGTCCACCATTTTGTTTAAATCCTATAGGGTCTGTTTCAAATTAAAAAGTCTCTATACTTATATTTTGTTTAGATGCTCCCCTAGGTCTTATGTCCGATGGAGGGATATTAGATTGTGGGTGTGGTCAAATGTGAATAAACCTGATGCTGATTGGTTGAGTTTTGTAACCTCCCAAGGAGCAGCCCAATCTGTGGCTTTATTTTTCCCTCCAAAACGAGGGATTTAATTGAGTGGTTAGTGATTGGTCTAAAATTTCAGTGAAGTTGTCAAATTAAAAGTTCCCCAATTTTAGTCCACCATTTTGTTTAAATCCTATAGGGTCTGTTTCAAATTAAAAGTCTCTATACTTATATTTTGTTTAGATGCTCCCCTAGGTCTTATGTCCGATGGAGGGATTAGATTGTGGGTGTGGTCAAATGTGAATAAACCTGATGCTGATTGGTTGAGTTTTGTAACCTCCCAAGGAGCAGCCCAATCTGTGGCTTTATTTTTCCCTCCAAAACGAGGGATTTAATTGAGTGGTTAGTGATTGGTCTAAAATTTCAGTGAAGTTGTCAAATTAAAAGTTCCCCAATTTTAGTCCACCATTTTGTTTAAATCCTATAGGGTCTGTTTCAAATTAAAAGTCTCTATACTTATATTTTGTTTAGATGCTCCCCTAGGTCTTATGTCCGATGGAGGGAGACCTGTTAGGGTTAGGGTTAGGGTTAGGGTTAGGGGTTAGGGTTAGGGTTAGGGTTAGGGGTTAGGGTTAGGGTTAGGGTTAGGGTTAGGGTTGGGGTTCTGGTTAGCGCTTAGGGTTAGGCTTAGGGTTATGCTTAGGGTTAGGGTTAGGCTTAGGGTTAGGTTTAGGGTTAGGGTTAGGGTTAGGATTAAGGTTAGGGTTAGGCTTAGGCTTAAGGTTAGGGTTAGGCTTAGGGTTAGGTTTAGGGTTAGGTTTAGGGTTAGGTTTAGGCTTAGGTTAGGGTTGGGGCTGGAGTCAGGGTGCGCTAACCTGTATGCACTGGCCATCTTATGTCGCACACTCCACTGCATTTCTCCCCCCCCACCAGTCCGTCCATTCCCACCATTCTCTTTCTCTTTTTATCTTTTCTCCAGGCTATTCCCCTCCTGTGTACGCAGGCTCTTGGGGATATCTATTTTAAATATTGCAGCCAATGTGGGGCATGTCGGCGGCCGTATCCGCCGTCCAGTGGATCAGGTCGGGTTCGGTCTGAAATTGAGGCGGGGTGGGGCGGAATGTGTTTATGGTTTCGATGATGTAGGCGTTGAGGATATCCAAATGGTCCGCTCGTTGGTCGGGGAGCTTGGGGGAAAAATTCACCACTGGCACCCAGATCTGTGCCAGAGGGTATTTTCTTTAGCCGTTCTCAATAGCCTGCACGTTCCTTGATGGCAGTTTCTTGAACGTTGTTTAGTCTGCCATTGATGCCCAAAGACAGAATGACGTGTTCTGTGTCGGTAGAGGCTTTGTTTTTGTCTAGTATCTGTTTCACATGTGTAAACTTAGCCCCCGGATAGCTCTCGATCTGTAGGTCGGCGTTCTTGAAAGCGGCATCCTGGACAGATTGAGGTCCCGAGAATAAGGAATTTTCTTCGGACCGTCCAGGGTCCAGAGAGATTTTCTTACGGTCGAGATATGTTTGTTGGGTCGGTCTTCACGTACGTCACCGTGCACCGCCGGTGACGGGCCGGGCCCCAGCATAGAAGGGCCTGTGTGGCTGTCCCAAGGCTAGTGACAGTGCTAGGGCTCAACGTCACCTCCAGTGTCGTGACCTTCCTCTGCACCCCGCGCTCGGGACTCGAGGTCACCCCCTGTGCAGTGACATTCTCTTGCACACTCTCCGGGCTCAGAGTCACTTCTGGTGTAGTGATATTCTCTTGAGCATGCTCTCCTTGGTCCTCGAGACCGGCAAGGTCGTCCTCCTCTCTGACACAGGGGTTGGGACGCCGCTTAGGAGTACGTTGTGCTTTTGGGGAGGGAGGGAGATCGACGGAAGTGTCCGTATCGCCGTCTGGGTCCTCCTCCCTAACGGGGGACCACTCGTGCAGCGGGTCGGTCATCGTAGAGACCGTGGTGGACATTAGAGGCCGAGATTGTTTTGCCGTCTCTGTGTGTACGAGTGCCTGTACCGTTATCGTTCTAGCCGGTGTATTTTGTGGTTGAGGAGGAGTAGGGGAGGGATTAAGGGTCTCAGACTCCTCTCTCCTCTCACCTGGATCGGTGGGAGGAAGGACCGTTTGCCACGTCTCTTCCACCAGCTTGTGAGCCTCATGCACAGTTTTGCTTTTGAGTCTTTTGCCAATACCTCGTTTTGCCCACACGATGGCAGTGTTGAAGCATTTTTCCCAATCCCTGGAGGAAAGGTGATGCAATTTGTTTGTTTCTTGCACCAGCGTATCCTCGTAGTGGTTTTTGAGAATCAGCATTGTGGTGTATGCCCAATTTTTTGCATTGCCCTCAATGAGGGAGAGTGTCGTGGCGTTTGGCAGAGCAGGTTTGATGACCTCTGACAATTGTCTTTCTATTTTTTTAATGGCAGGAGGCTGTTCCTGGCTGATATTATTTTTGTGGTGTACCAATTTGATAATTTTGAACAGGAGACGGGTCTTGGTGACAAAGTCAGGGTCATCCGAGTGCTTAGGCCTCGTGTTGGGTTTGGGATGTGTGTGTTTTTGTTTCCCCTGTGGTCACGTGTTTGACCATGTACGCATAGGAGGGCATTCCCTCTCCCTGTGTGTAGCGTGGGGCCGGTAGCCATCATATCTGCCCATGTTCCCATAGAAGGGTGCTCTCTCTACCCGTGTATGCTGTACAGGGTCGTGATAATTATGGGGCACGGGCCGACCAAAACCCCGGACGGTACGTTTATGTCCGCGTGGTGACGACTGTCCAGTCGTTTCTTTCAGGCCAAACCATGATTTGATAATTTTAAATAATCCACAGAAGGTTTGATGGACTCCGGTGATTGTATTGTTTTGATTCCCTTTTTAGTGTCTAATTGTGAATTTTTGGTGTCTTAAATGAGTGTGGCTTTTTACTACTGTCCAATTTTAATGTTTTTATCTCTCTTAGATGTTGGGGTGATAAAGTAAGGTGTGTTTTCATGAAACAAGGTCAGTGGAATATTTTCCTAAGTTTTAGTTAAATTTAGATTTTTTTACTAGTATCAAATTTACACCTTTTATATTTTTACCTTTTAAAGTAATGTGTATTTTAAGTCTAACCAAGAATATAAATTAATGGAATACTTTCCTTCAGTTTTTTAAGCAAAGTTCAAAAAAAGTTTTGGGAAAAAAGGAAAGAAAACAAGCTGTTGCAACGTTTCGGTTCTCCTGGAACCTTCTTCAGGCAGGCTTGTTATGATTTTAAATTTTTAATTAATTAACAAATGAATTGAGCATCAAAAAGTATTAGAAGTGTTTACAGTCTTTCTCTCCAAGAGCTGAAAGCAGTGAATGAGCTGTTAGCTCTTCCAACTGTCCCTTTTATACTATAGGGGCGGGACTCTGTTTAAATTTGAATGGGCCAATAGGAGGCTTTCCCATGTTTTTGTGGTCTCTGTAATGGGGCTTTTGCATTGTTTTTATTTAAATTTTAAACTAATTGTATTATTTATTAAATGAACGTTTCCACTAATAATTTATTTCTCCATTTAGGTTTCAATTATTTTTAAATAATTATTGGCATAGGTGTTTGCATTGTTTTTGTTTAAATTTAGAACCCATAGTCATATTAATTAATTTATTGTTTCCCACTTAGATGCTGTGGTTTCGCCATATTTGTTTATTTATTTATGTATTTAATTCTCCATTTAGGTTTTAATCTCTTTTTGATAAAATTTTCCTGTTTGTCCTTATTTGGAGTTATTTTTTTGATTAAGAAATGATTTCGATGAACAGGCTAATGAGGAAGAAAAAGAGCAGCAAAGCGAATTGCAAACATGAGGCACGGGCTGATTAGGGTTGGGGTTCTGGTTAGCGCTAGGGTTAGGCTTAGGGTTATGCTTAGGGTTAGGTTAGGCTTAGGTTAGGTTTAGGGTTAGGGTTAGGTTAGGGTTAGGGGTTAGGTTTAGGTGTAGGGTTTAGGGTTGGGGGGGGGTTAGGGTTAGGGTTAGGGTTAGGGTTGAATTAGGGTTAGGGTTAGGGTTAGGTTTTTGAATTTTTATTTCTCAATAAAAAGTCCTTACTTAAGGTTTGTTGTGCACTGGCACATCTAAATCTTCCCTCTCATTGTTCATCTACTATAGGCTAAAAGTGGACCATGTGGTTGGTAGTGGACTGTGTCTCTGTCCTTTTCTGATAAAAATTATACATACATATATATATATATATATACACATACATACACACACATACATACATATATATATATATATATATATACATATATATACATATATATACATACACATACATACACACACACATACATACCCACATCCACATACATACCAAAAATGTTGGATTATTTAATGTTAAAATAGAGTTTAGACTGAAAAATGAAGGTTAGTTGTGGTGAAATGGTTAGGTTTGGGGTGCAGGTATGAGTTCAAAGGTTAGGGTTAGGATTAGAGTCAAGCTTGGAGTTCAAAGGTTAGGGTTAGGGGTTGGGGGTTGGGTTAGGGTTAGGGGGTTGGGGTTAGGGGTTGGGGGTTGGGGTTAGGGGTTAGGGTCCATGGTAGGGTTCAAATAGGATTAGGGTAAGGCATGGGGTTCAAAGGTTAGGGGTTAGGGTTGGGTTGGGGGTTAGGGGGTTGGGGGTTAGGGTGGGGTTAGGGTTAGGGTCCTTGTTAAGGTTCAAAGGTTAGGGTTAGGTTAGGAGTTGGGGTTAGGGGTTGGGGGTTGGGGTTAGGGTCCTTGTTAAGGTTCAAAGGTTAGGGTTAGGGTTAGGGGGGGGTTGGGGGTGGGGGGTTGGGGGTTAGGGGTTAGGGTCCATGGTAGGGTTCAAATTAGATTAGGGCAGCACGGGGTTCAAGGTTAGGGGTTAGGGGTTGGGGGTTGGGGTTGGGGGTTGGTGTAAGGGGTTAGGGGGTTGGGGTTAGGGGTTGGGGTAAGGGGTTAGGGGGTTAGGGATTAGGGTCCATGGTGTAGGGTTACAAGGTTAGTTAGGGGTTGGGGGGGGGTTAGGGTTAGGGGTTAGGGGTTAGGGTCCTTGTTAAGGTTCAAAGGTTAGGGGTTAGGGGTTTTGGGGGGGGGGGTTAGGATTAGGGGTTCAGAGGTTAGGGTTAGGGGTTTGGGGGTTAGGTTAGGGTTGGGTGTTAGGGTCCCTGTTAGGGTTCAAAGGTTAGGGTTAGGGCCCGGATTAGAGATAGGGTTCAAGGGTTGGGATGGGAAATTGGGAATGAGGATTGAGTTGTGTGTAAAGTGATTCAATAAGTGCTTTCTTTTTTTCTTCCTTAACGGTTCGATACTGGATGGCTGACTGAGGATCTAGGATAAGTGCTTTAAAAAATAAGTGCCAAACTCCACCCCTCCCCGCGCATGGGGTACAGTGGGTAAGTGCTTCAGTTCTTTCTGCCAAAAGAAGGATAAGTGCTTAAAACATGCTTTTCAATCCAATACACACAATATAATAAATATATAAGAATTAAAAACAATTTTTTGATCAAAAGGGGTTTTCCTAGATCCTCTCTCAACCCTCCGCCATTCGAACCTATTTTATTTTATGTTTATGGATAATGTTGTTCTGTTACCCTTTTAAAAACTCTCTCCCTAATGTCCTTTTGTGGTTAAAACCGTGTCCTACCATAAACCTCACCCTTTAAAAACTCTCTCCCTAATGTCCTTTTGTGGTTAAAAACCGGTGTCCTACCATAAACCTCTACCCTTTTAAAAACTCTCTCCCTAATGTCCTTTTGTGGTGCCCTTTAAAACCCTAACCCTAGGGTTAGGGTTAGGGTTAGGGTTAGGGTTAGGGTTAGGGTTAGGGTTTAGGGTTAGGGTTAGGGTTAGGGTTAGGGTTAGGGTTAGGGTTAACCAAACCGACATGCTCCTAATAAAAAGCTAAAACTGACAGGGCTCTAAAATACAATCAGTTGATTATATTAATACAGAAATTAAAATAAGGATCCACCAACCAATACGTAGGTCTAAAACAATCTAAATTGACTGATCCAACATGCTTCCAAAATAAATTATCATCTCATAAGTAGCCAAAACCGATAGGAATTGAAAAAACAATTAATTAGTAGGTCATTCTAAGATCATATCAGAACAAAATAAATGAATGAATGAATGAATGAATGGTTAATTAACTCAAAAACATAGGCCTATCTCAAATAAAATATCATTTGAAACCGTACCTTGTACGGATTGTGGGTATGGATTGGCTATGGGACACAAGCTGGGGACTGATCGACCTACGGCTGGCCGCCTCATGAGGAGGGTGTATAGTGACGAAAGGCCGAAACACCCAATGATTCTGAGGAGCACTAGGGTTAGGGTTAGGGTTAGGGTTAGGGTTAGGGTTAGGGTTAGGGGTTAGGGTTAGGGTTAGGGTTAGGGTTAGGTTTTTGAATTTTTTATTTCTCAATAAAAGTCCTTACTTAAGGTTTGTTGTGCACTGGCACATCTAAATCTTCCCTCTCATTGTTCATCTACTATAGGCTAAAAGTGGACCATGTGGTTGGTAGTGGACTGTGTCTCTGTCCTTTTTCTGATAAAAATTATACATACATATATATATATATATACATACATACATACACACACATACATATATATATATATATATATATATATATACATATATACATATATATACATATACACATACATACACACACACACATACATACCCACATCCACATACATACCAAAAATGTTGGATTATTTAATGTTAAAATAGAGTTTAGACTGAAAAATGAAGGTTAGTTGTGGTGAAATGGTTAGGTTTGGGGTCAGGTATGAGTTCAAAGGTTAGGGTTAGGATTAGAGTCAAGCTTGGAGTTCAAAGGTTAGGGTTAGGGGTTGGGGGTGGGGGTTAGGGTTAGGGGGTTGGGGTTGAGGGGTTGGGGGTTGGGGTTAGGGGTTAGGGTCCATGGTAGGGTTCAAATAAGGTTAGGGTCAAGCATGGGGTTCAAAGGTTAGGGTTAGGGTTAGGGGTTGGGGGTTAGGGGTTAGGGGGTTGGGGTTAGGGGGTTAGGGGTTAGGGTCCTTGTTAAGGTTTAGGGCGGTTAGGGTTAGGGTTAGGGGGGTTGGGGTTTTGGGGGTTAGGGGTTAGGGTCCTTGTTAAGGTTTCAAAGGTAGGGTTAGGGTTAGGGGGGGTTGGGGTTAGGGGTTGGGGTGTTGGGGTTGGGGGTTAGGGGGGTCCATGGTAGGGTTCAAATTAGATTAGGTCAAGCATGGGGTTCAAAGGTTAGTAGGTTTGGGGGTTGGGGTTAGGGGGTTGGGGTAAGGGGTTAGGGGTTGGGGTAGGGTGGGGTTGGGGTAAGGGGTTAGGGGGTTAGGGATTAGGGTCCATGGTAGGGTTCAAGGTTAAGGGTTAGGGGTTGGGGGTTAGGGTTAGGGTTAGGGGGTTAGGGTCCTTGTTAAGGTTCAAAGGTTAGGGGTTAAGGGTTTTGGGGTTAGGGGTTAGGATTAGGGGTTCAGAGGTTAGGGTTAGGGGTTGGGGGTTAGGGTTAGGGGTTGGTGTTAGGGGGTTAGGTCCCTGTTAGGGTTCAAGGGTTAGGGGTTAGGGGCCCGGATTGAGATAGGGTTCAAGGGTTGGGATGGGAAATTGGGAATGAGGGATTGAGTTGTGTGTAAAGTGATTCAATAATAAGTTTGCTTTTTTTCTTCCTCTAACGGTTCGATACTGGATGGCTGACTGAGGATCTAGGATAAGTGCTTTTAAAAAATAAGTGCCAATTCCACTCCATGCCATGGGGTACAGTGGGTAAGTGCTTCAGTTCTTTCTGCCAAAAGAAGGATAAGTGCTTAAAACATGCTTTTCAATCCAATACACACAATATAATAAATATATAAGAATTAAAAACAATTTTTTGATCAAAAGGGGTTTTCCTAGATCCTCTCTCAACCCTCCGCCATTCGAACCTATTTTATTTTATGTTTATGGATAATGTTGTTCTGTTACCCTTTAAAAACTCTCTCCCTAATGTCCTTTTGTGGTTAAAAACCGGTGTCCTACCATAAACCTCTCCCCCTCTCATTAAGTCCCCCGGAGTCCATGCTCTTAATCTATTTATCCATTTAAACTCGTTTCTCTTCCTCTGTTTATCTGTCCATGCAGTGTTCGATTCCAGCCCTGAGATTGACAGTTGGTTTATCCCGTGTTCTTTGAAGTGATGAATCAGTATTGTGTTTTTAGTGTTATTCTTGATGCTGTATAAGTGTTGTTTTTAACCTTGCTGCTAGTGTGTTCTTGGTCTCCCCAATATAGCGTTTCGCGCAGTATGCACATGTTATGCAGTACACTATATTAGTTGTATTTAAGTGTAGATTTTGTGTTATGGGTGTACCTAAAATGTATTTTATCTTTCTATAGTACACTTGCCATGGAGACTGCTGTCGGAAAGTTTTCGAGTTAAATCTGGAACAGACCAAGATATCCTTAAGGTTTTGTTTTTCTACTACGCTGAAATGACCTTGAATTCTTGTAAGACTGGTAGTTGGTGTTGAGTGCGTTCGAAATTGTTTTTAACCTTTTTTTTTAGAGCTAGTGCTTGTTGATTATAGGTAGTTATAAGTGGGATGACCCGTTTGGGGTCTGGCAGCAGGGTGTCTGGAGGCGGAGTCCTTATTTCCCTCAGTGTTTTGGCTTTGATTTCCTTAAAATCTTCTGACTGTAGCCCCTATGTCTAAGGGCTTTAAACAGTATTTGAGTGGCATCGTGGAAGTCGTTTTCATCCACAGATGCGGTAGAACCGTATCAACTGGGACTTGATTATCCCCTTTGAACGTGTGTTTTCGGATGAAAACTCGACTTGTGTAACAGGCGGGGGGCTGTGTTTGTCTGTTTTAAAGTACACTTTGGTTTTGAGTGTCCTGGATTGCTCAACAGGTTCACCCAAAAACCACAGTGTCCAAAAAATTGAATGGATTGTTTATTAGCATTGTGTTTTATTGTGATGTTCGGATGATGTGTGTTTGCCAGTATGATGAATTGATCAAATTCCTCCTTTCCATGCTGCCAAACCCCAAAGATGTCATCCAAATATCTATAGTAAACCAAGGGCTTGAGTTTACATCTTTCTAGAAGGGTTGTTTCCCATTCTGCCATGTATATATTTGCATATGCTGGGGCAAATTTTTTGCCCATTGCTGTACCCTGGATCTGTAAGTAGAATTGTGAGTCGAATTCAAAGTCATTTCGCGTTAGACCTATTTGTAAGAGCTGTAAAATGTGTGTATCAGGTCTGTTTGGATCTGGGTTGTTTCTGAAGGCTTTTTGAACAGCCTTCAGCCCTAAGTCCGTCGATATGTTTGTGTATAGGCTGTCTATGTCTATTGTGAAGAGAAACGAGTTATTTGATATACTGATGTTTTGGATTTTGGTGATAAAATCATACGTGTCCTTTATGTAACGTTCGTATTTGTGATAACGGATTTAGGAAGCTATCGATGTATTGGGCGTGCGATAGGACTCACTTCCGCAGTCCGACACTATCGGGCGGCCCTCGGGGATCTCGCCTGGGATAGTCCATGTTTCTGGTGCAGCATGTATTTTTGGTAGTAGATAAAATAGTCTAGGTCTGGGAACATCTGGACCCATTAAGTAATGCTTCTGTTTTAGGTTGATGTATTTTTCCTGATGTAAGCTATTCAGGACCTTTTGTGTAATTAGTTTAGTCTCAGATTGTAGTGAATGATTCAAGGGGGATGTAATGGTCGGTGTTATTCAATTGTCTTTTGGCCTCAAACATGTATTGAGCTTTATCCAAAAATGACAATCCCTGACCCCTCCTATCCGTACGGGTTTTAATATGATGTCTGTATTCGTTTTGAGTGAATGGATTGCCCTTTTCTGTGTAGGTGATAAATTATCAGATGTTTTGAAAGATCTATTTGAGTCTATGGCTCTGTGATTGTGTTTAATTAGTCTTCTGATATGTATGTTACATGCTGCAATTGAGGGTTCCCATATTGGATGTTTCTACAAATGGGGTGGTATTGGTTTGTGTTTGGAAGTCGAAATGGTTCAAGATTTTTAACTTTCTATTGTGTAGGTGGACGTCCCTCTTAAGATCCCCAAGATTCGACTCACCCGGTGTCGGAATGAAGGTGAGCCCCTTTCTTCTTTAGTAGCTCGCCTCTCTCCCTGTGATAGGTGAAATGTTTTTGACAAATTAAAAATATTGGAGTGCAATCGGTCATTGCACGTCTCCACCCTTAATAGTTTAACTGGTCACACCAACCATCAAACATCCTTTGTGCCGTTTTTTCCTGGTCCAGTGGATGTGGTCCTTCTCGACCTTAAAAAACAACCTGTTTAATTCCCACAACGGACTCCCGTGTGACACAATGTATTTATTCAACGCCTCCAGATTCCGCTGCTCGTGGGAGGTAAGAGTTCTGAAAATTGAATAATGGGTGTGTAAATCGTGGCATTTGGGAATATCGCTTGGGCTGTTCTCCAAAGGCACTGCAGTTGTTTTATGGCTGTCTTGTATGGGTGTTGTCCCCTGTTATTTAGACCCCCGGCCAGGATTACCTTATGCACCAGTGGGTGTGGTTTTTGTTTTTGCAAAATTTTGGCCATGTAAAAAATTGGCCCCTGGAAAACTGGTCGACCTGTGCGTTCGGGTTTTGATTTTCGGATCCGGTAGTGGACTGTGTCTCTGTCCTTTTTCTGATAAAAATTATACATACATATATATATATATATATATATACACACATACATACATATATATATATATATATAATATATATACATATACATATATATTTAACTATACATACAACACACACACACATACATACCCACATCCACATACATACCAAAAATGTTGGATTATTTAATGTTAAAATAGAGTTTAGACTGAAAAATGAAGGTTAGTTGTGTTGAAATGGTTAGGTTTGGGGTCAGGTATGAGTTCAAAGGTTAGGGTTAGGATTAGAGTCAAGCTTGGAGTTCAAAGGTTAGGGTTAGGGGTTGGGGGTTGGGGTTAGGGTTAGGGGTTGGGGTTAGGGGTTGGGGGGTTGGGGTTAGGGTTAGGGTCCATGGTAGGGTTCAAATAGGATTGAGGTCAAGCATGGGGTTCAAAGGGTTAGGGTTAGGGGTTGGGGGGGTTGGGGGGGGGGGTTAGGGGGTTGGGGGTTAGGGGTTAGGAGTTGTGGGTCCTTGTTAAGGTTCAAAGGTTAGGTTAGGGTTAGGGAGTTGGGGTTAGGGGGTTGGGGTTAGGGGTTAGGGTCCTTGTTAAGGTTCAAAGGTTAGGGTTAGGGTTAGGGGGTTGGGGTTAGGGGTTGGGGGTTGGGGTTAGGGGTTAGGGGTTAGGGTCCATGGTAGGGTTCAAATTAGATTAGGTCAAGCATGGGGTTTAAAGGTTAGGGTTAGGGTTGGGGTTCTGGTTAGCGCTTAGGGTCAGGCTTAGGGTTAGGCTTAGGGTTAGGTTTAGGGTTAGGCTTAAGGTTAGGGTTAGGTTTAGGGTTAGGTTTAGGTTAGGTTTAGGCTTGCGGTTAGGTTAGAGCTGGGGTCAGGGTAGGCGCTAACCTGTATGCACTGGCCATCTTATGTCGCTACTCCACTGCATTTCTCCCCCACTAGTCCGTCCATTCCCACCATATTCTTTCTTTTTCTTTTCTTTTCTCCAGGGAAATACTTTACTGGCACGGAGCGGTGCCCAGGAGAGATCTCCGACCGTGTCGGAGACCCTCGGACACGGTGAGTGTACCCCCTTGGGTCGTGTCGGTTTGCATGCTGTGTGCCTTGTTTTTTCTTTTTGTTAGGCTGCGGTGGAGTGACACGGATTACCCTTCGTGGGTCGGAGCTGTGCCGCTCGCGCTCCCTCGGTCCCTGATAGGGATAGGATCTTTTTTCTGTCCGATATAGGGGTTTGGGCGGACGTTAGAGCATGTTGTATTCTTGGGAGGGCGGGAGATAGGCGGAAGTGTCCGCCTCGCTGTCTGGTCTCCTCTCTACGTACGCAGTGCCTGTACCGCTATCGTTCTAGTCTGTGTATTTTGTGGTGAGGAGGAGTAGGAGAGGGATTAAGGGTCTCAGACTCTCTCTCCTCTCTCACCTGGATCGGTGGGAGGAAGGACCGCTTGCCACGCCTCTTCCACCAGCTTGTGAGCCTCATGCACAGTTTTGTTTTTGAATCTTTTGCCAATCCCTCGTTTTGCCCACACGATGGCAGTGTTGAAGCATTTTTCCCAATCCCTGGAGGAAAGGTGATGCAATTTGTTCGTTTCTTGCACCAGTGTATCCTCGTAGTGGTTTTTGAGAATCAGCATTGTGGTGTAGGCCCAATGTTTTGCATTACCCTCAATGAGGGAGAGTGTCGTATGCGTTGGCAGAGCAGGTTTGATGACCTCTGACAATTGTCTTTCTATTTTTTTGATGGCAGGAGGCTGTTCCTGGCTAATATGTTTTTGTGGTGTACCAATTTAATGATTTTGAACAGGAGACGGGTCTTGGTGACAAAGTCGGGGTCATCCGAGTGCTTAGGCCTTCGTGTTGGGTTTGGGATGTGTGTTTTTGTTTCCCCTGTGGTCACCGTGGTTTGACCATGTACGCATAGGAGGGCATTCCCTCTCCTGTGTGTAGCGGTGGGGCCGGTAGCCACCGATATCCGCCCATGTTCCCATAGAAGGGTGCTCTCTCTACCCGTGCATGCTGTACAGGGTCGTGATAAGTGTGGGGCACGGGCCGACCAAAACCCCGGACGGTACATTTGCGTCCGCGTGTGACGGCTGTCCAGTCGTCTCTTTCAGGCCAAACCATGTTTTGGTAATTTTAAATAATCCACAGAAGGTTTGATGGACTCCGGTGATTGTATTGTTTCCCTAAGTTTTAGTTAACTTTAGATTTTTAACTCGTATCAAATTTGAACCTTTTTTATATATATTTTGTACCTTTTAAAGTAATGTGTATTTTAAGTCTAACCAAGAATATAAATTAATGGAATACTTTCCTTTAGTTTTTAAGGCAAAGTTCAAAAAAAGTCTTGGAAAAAAAAGAAAGAAACAAGCCGTTGCAACGTTTCGGTTCTCCTGGAACCTTCTTCAGGCAGGCTTGTTATGAGTTTAGATTTTTTAAGATGAATTAACAAATGAATTGAGCATCAAAAAAGTAAGAGCAGTGTTTACAGGCTTTCTCTCCAAGAGCTGGAAGCAGTGAATGAGCTGTTAGCTCTTCCAACTGTCCCTTTTTATAGTATAGGGGGCGGGACTAAGTTTGAATTCGAATGGGCCAATAGGAGGCTTTCCCATGTTTTTGTGGTCTCTGTAATGGGGCTTTTTGCATTGTTTTTATTTAAATTTTAAACTCATAGTATTATTTATTAAATGGATGTTTCCCACTAATTATTTATTTCTCCAGTTAGGTTTCAATTGTTTTAATCTCTTTTTAGATAATTTTTGGCATAAGTTTTTGCATTGTTTTTGTTTAAATTTAGAACCAATAGTATTATTAATTAAATTATTATTTTTTGTTTCCCACTTAGGTGCTGTGGGTTTTCACCATATTTATTTATTTATTTAGTTAGTTATTTATCCATTTAGGTTTTAATCTCTTCTTTTTAATTAAATTTTCTGTTTGTCCTTGTTTGGAGTTGTTTTTGATTAAAAACTGGTTCCAATGAACAGGCCAATGAGGAAGAAAAGGAGCAGCGGGGAGGCAATGGCAAACATGAGGCACGGGCTGATTAGGGTTGGGGTTCTGGTTAGCGCTTAGGGTCAGGCTTAGGGTTAGGCTTAGGGTTAGGTTTAGGGTTAGGCTTAAGGTTAAGGTTAGGTTTAGGTTGTTAGGTTTAGGGTTAGGTTTAGGCTTAAGGTTAGGGTTAGAGCTGGGGTCAGGGTAGGCGCTAACCTGTATGCACTGGCCATCTTATGTCGCTACTCCACTGCATTTCTCCCCCACTAGTCCGTCCATTCACCCACCATTCTCTTCTTTTTTCTTTTTCTTTTCTCCAGGAACTACTTTACTGGCACGGAGCGGTGCCCAGGAGAGATCTCCCGACCGTGTCGGAGACCCCCCCCGGACACGGTGAGTGTACCCCTTGGGTCGTGTCGGTTTGCATGCTGTGTGCCTTGTTTTTTTCTTTTTTGTTAGGCTGCGGTGGAGTGACACGGATTACCCTTCGTGGGTCGGAGCTGTGCCGCTCGGCCCCTCGGTCCCTGATAGGGATAGGATCTTTTTTCTGTCCGATATAGGGGTTTGGGCGGACGTTAGGAGCATGTTGTATTCTTTGGGAGGGCGGGATTAGACGGAAGTGTCCGCCTCGCTGTCTGGGTCCTCCTCTCTATGTAACGAGTGCCTGTACCGCTATCGTTCTAGTCTGTGTATTTTGTGGTTGAGGAGGAGTAGGAGAGGGATTAAGGTCTCAGACTCCTCTCCCTTCTCACCTGGATCGGTGGGAGGAAGGACCGCTTGCCACGTCTCTTCCACCAGCTTGTGAGCCTCATGCACAGTTTTGTTTTTGAATCTTTTGCCAATCCCTCGTTTTGCCCACACGATGGCAGTGTTGAAGCATTTTTCCCAATCCCTGGAGGAAAGGTGATGCAATTTGTTCGTTTCTTGCACCAGTGTATCCTCGTAGTGGTTTTTGAGAATCAGCATTGTGGTGTAGGCCCAATTTTTTGCATTACCCTCAATGAGGGAGAGTGTCGTGGCGTTTGGCAGAGCAGGTTTGATGACCTCTGACAATTGTCTTTCTTTTTTTTGATGGCAGGAGGCTGTTCCTGGCTAATATTGTTTTTGTGGTGTACCAATTTAATGATTTTGAACAGGAGACGGGTCTTGGTGACAAAGTCGGGGTCATCCGAAAGTGCTTAGGCCTCGTGTTGGGTTTGGGATGTGTGTTTTTGTTTCCCCTGTGGTCACCGTGTTTGACCATGTACGCATAGGAGGGCATTCCCTCTCCTTGTGTTGTAGCGTGGGGCTCTGTAGCCACCGATATCCGCCCATGTTCCCATAGAAGGGTGCTCTCTACCCGTCATGCTGTACAGGGTCGTGATAAGTGGGGGGCAGGGGCCGGACCAAAACCCCGGACGGTACATTTGTGTCGCGCCGTGACGGCTGTCCAGTCGTCTCTTTCAGGCCAAACCATGTTTTGGTAATTTTAAATAATCCACAGAAGGTTTGATGGACTCCGGTGATTGTATTGTTTCCTAAGTTTTAGTTAACTTTAGATTTTAACCTCGTATCAAATTTGAACCTTTTTATATATATTTTGTACCTTTTAAAGTAATGTGTATTTTAAGTCTAACCAAGAATATAAATTAATGGAATACTTTCCTTTAGTTTTTAAGGCAAAGTTCAAAAAAGTCTTGAAAAAAGAAAGAAACAAGCGTCACAACGTTTCGGTTCTCCTGGAACCTTCTTCAGGCAGGCTTGTTATGAGTTTAGATTTTTAAGATGAATTAACAAATGAATTGAGCATCAAAAAGTAAGAGCAGTGTTTACAGGCTTTCTCTCCAAGAGCTGGAAGCAGTGAATGAGCTGTTAGCTCTTCCAACTGTCCCTTTTTAGATAGTAGGGGGCGGACTAAGTTTGAATTCGAATGGGCCAATAGGAGGGCTTTCCCATGTTTTTGTGGTCTCTGTAATGGGGCTTTTTGCATTGTTTTTATTTAAATTTTAAACTCATAGTATTATTTATTAAATGGATGTTTCCCACTAATTATTTATTTCTCTAGTTAGGTCAATTGTTTTAATCTCTTTTTAGATATTTTTGGCATAAGTTTTTGCATTGTTTTTGTTTAAATTTAGAACCAATAGTATTATTAATTAAATTATTATTTTTTGTTTCCCACTTAGGTGCTGTGGGTTTTCACCATATTTATTTATTTATTTAGTTAGTTATTTATCCATTTAGGTTTTAATCTCTTTTTAATTAAATTTTCTGTTTGTCCTTGTTTGGAGTTGTTTTTGATTAAAAAACTGGTTCCAATGAACAGGCCAATGAGGAAAAAAAGGAGCAGCGGAGCGAATTGCAAACATGAGGCACGGGCTGATTAGGGGTTGGGGTTCTTGGTTAGCGCTTAGGGTCAGGCTTAGGGTTAGGTTTAGGGTTAGGCTATAAGGTTAGGTTGTGGGTTTAGGTTAGGTTTAGGTTAGGTTTAGGCTTGGGGTTAGGGTTAGAGCTGGGGTCAGGGTAGGCGCCAACCTGTATGCACTGGCCATCTTATGTCGCTACTCCACTGCATTTCTCCCCCACTAGTCCGTCCATTCCCACCATTTCTCTTTCTTTTTTTCTTTTCTTTTCTCCAGGAACTACTTTACTGGCACGGAGCGGTGCCCAGGAGAGATCCTCCGTACCTCGGAGACCCCCCGGACACTGTGAGTGTACCCCTTTGGTCGTGGTCGTGTTTGCATGCTGTGTGCCTTGTTTTTTCTTTTTTGTTAGGCGGGCGGGGAGTGACACGGATTACCCTTCGTGGGTCGGAGCTGTGCCGTTCACGGCTCCCCGGTCCCTGATAGGGATAGGATCTTTTTTCTGTCCCTATAAGGGGTTTGGGCGGACGTTAGGAGCATGTTGTATTCTTTGGAGGGCGGGAGATAGACGGAAGTGTCCGCCTCGCTGTCTGGGTCCTTCCTCTTACGTACGCAGTGCCTGTACCGCATCATTCTAGTCTGTGTATTTTGTGGTCGAGGAGGAGTAGGAGAGGGATTAAGGGTCTCAGACCCTCTCCCCTCTCACCTGGATCGGTGGGAGGAAGGACCGTTTGCCACGTCTCTTCCACCAGCTTGTGAGCCTCATGCACAGTTTTGTTTTTGAATCTTTGCCAATCCCTCGTTTTGCCCACACGATGGCAGTGTTGAAGCATTTTTCCCAATCCCTGGAGGAAAGGTGATGCAATTTGTTCGTTTCTTGCACCAGTGTATCCTCGTAGTGGGTTTTTTGAGAATCAGCATTGTGGTGTAGGCCCAATTTTTGCATTACCCTCAATGAGGGAGAGTGTCGTGTGCGTTTGCGGCAGCAGGTTTGATGACCTCTGACAATTGTCTTTCTAATTTTTTGATGGCAGGAGGCTGTTCCTGGCTAATATTGTTTTTGTGGTGTACCAATTTAATGATTTTGAACAGGAGACGGGTCTTGGTGACAAAGTCGGGGTCATCCGAAGTGCTTAGGCCTCGTGTTGGGTTTGGGATGTGTGTTTTTGTTTCCCCTGTGGTCACCGGTTTGACCATGTACGCAAGAGGGCATTCCCTCTCCCTGTGTGTAGCGTGGGGTCGGTAGCCACCGTATCCGCCCATGTTCCCATAGAAGGGTGCTCTCTAACCCGGCATGCTGTACAGGGTCGTGATAAGTGTGGGGCACGGGCCGACCAAAACCCCGGACGGTACAATTTGCGTCCGCGGTGACGGCTGTCCAGTCGCTCTCTTTCAGGCCAAACCATGTTTTGGTAATTTTAAATAATCCACAGAAGGTTTGATGGACCCGGTGATTGTATTGTTTCCCAAGTTTTAGTTAACTTTAGATTTTTAACTCGTATCAAATTTGAACCTTTTTATATATATTTTGTACCTTTTAAAGTAATGTGTATTTTAAGTCTAACCAAAAAAATAAATTAATGGAATACTTTCCCTTAGTTTTTAAGGCAAAGTTCAAAAAAGTCTTGGAAAAGAAAGAAAACAAGCCGTTGCACACGCTTCGTGTTCTCCTGAACCTTCTTCAGGCAGGCTTGTTATGAGTTTAGATTTTTTAAGATGAATTAACAAATGAATTGAGCATCAAAAAAGTAAGAGCAGTGTTTACAGGCTTTCTCTCCAAGAGCTGGAAGCAGTGAATGAGCTGTTAGCTCTTCCAACTGTCCCTTTTATAGTATAGGGGCGGGACTAAGTTTGAATTCTAATGGGCCAATAGGAGGCTTTCCCATGTTTTTGTGGTCTCTGTAATGGGGCTTTTTGCATTGTTTTTATTTAAATTTTAAACTCATAGTATTATTTATTAAATGGATGTTTCCCACTAATTATTTATTTCTCCAGTTAGGTTTCAATTGTTTTAATCTCTTTTAGATAATTTTGGGCATAAGTTTTTGCATTGTTTTTGTTTAAATTTAGAACCAATAGTATTATTAATTAAATTATTATTTTTTGTTTCCCACTTAGGTGCTGTGGGTTTTCACCATATTTATTTATTTATTTAGTTAGTTATTTATCCATTTAGGTTTTAATCTCTTTTTTAATTAAATTTTCTGTTTGTCCTTGTTTGGAGTTGTTTTTGATTAAAAAACTGGTTCCAATGAACAGGCCAATGAGGAAGAAAAGGAGCAGCGGAGGTAATTGCAAACATGAGGCACGGGCTGATTAGGGTTGGGGTTCTGGTTAGCGCTTAGGTCAGGCTTAGGGTTAGGCTTAGGGTTAGGTTTAGGGTTAGGTAAGCCATTAGGGTTAGGTTTAGGTTAGGTTTAGGGTTAGGTTTAGGCTTAAGGTTAGGGTTAGAGCTGGGGTCAGGTAGGCGCTAACCTGTATGCACTGGCCATCTTATGTCGCTTACTCCACTGCATTTCTCCCCCACTAGTCCGGCTCCATTCCCACCATTCTCTTTCTTTTTTTCTTTTTTTTCTCCAGGAACTACTTTACTGGCACGGAGCGGTGCCCAGGAGAGATCTCCGACCGTGTCGGAGACCCCCCCCGGACACGGTGAGTGTACCCTGTGGTCGTGGTCGTGTTTGCATGCTGTGTGCCTTTTTTTTTCTTTTTTGTTAGGCTGCGGTGGAGTGACACGGATTACCCTTCGTGGGTCGGAGCTGTGCCGCTCGCGCTTCCCCTCGGTCCCTGATAGGGATAGGATCTTTTTTCTTCCGATATAGGGGTTTGGGCGGACGTTAGAGCATGTTGTATTCTTTGGGAGGGCGGAGATAGACGGAAGTGTCCGCCTCGCTGTCTGGGTCCTCCTCTATATACGGCAGTGCCTGTACCGCTATCGTTCTAGTCTGTGTATTTTGTGGTCGAGGAGGAGTAGGAGAGGGATTAAGGGTCTCAGACCCTCTCCCCTCTCACCTGGATCGGTGGGAGGAAGGACCGCTTGCCACGTCTCTTCCACCAGCTTGTGAGCCTCATGCACAGTTTTGTTTTTTGAATCTTTTGCCAATCCCTCGTTTTGCCCACACGATGGCAGTGTTGAAGCATTTTTCCCAATCCCTGGAGGAAAGGTGATGCAATTTGTTCGTTTCTTGCACCAGTGTATCCTCGTAGTGGTTTTTGAGAATCAGCATTGTGGTGTAGGCCCACTTTTTGGATTACCCTCAATGAGGGAGAGTGTCGTGGCGTTTGGCAGAGCAGGTTTGATGACCTCTGACAACAATGTTTCTATATTTTTTGATGGCAGGAGGCTGTTCCTGGCTAATATTGTTTTTGTGGTGTACCAATTTAATGATTTTGAACAGGAGACGGGTCTTGGTGACAAAGTCGGGTCATCCGAAAGTGCTTAGGCCTCGGGTTGGGTTTGGGATGTGTGTTTTTGTTTCCCTGTGGTCACCGTGTTTTGACCATGTACGCATAGGAGGGCACATCCTCTCCCTGTGTGTAGCGTGGGGCTCTGTAGCCACCGTAATTCGCCCATGTTCCCATAGAAAGGGCTCTCTCTACCCGCGATGCTGTACAGGGTCGTGATAAGTGGGGGCACGGGGCGCCAAAACCCCGGACGGTACATTTGCGTCCGCGCAGACGGCTGTCCAGTCGTCTCTTTCAGGCCAAACCATGTTTTGGTAATTTTAAATAATCCACAGAAGGTTTGATGGACTCCGTGATTGTATTGTTTCCCAAGTTTTAGTTAACTTTAGATTTTTAACTCGTATCAAATTTGAACCTTTTTATATATATTTTGAAACTTTTAAAGTAATGTGTATTTTAAGTCTAACCAAGAATATAAATTAATGGAATACTTTCCTTTAGTTTTTAAGGCAAAGTTCAAAAAAGTCTTGAAAAAAGAAAGAAACAAGCCGCTGTAACGCTTGCGCTCTCCGGAACCTTCTTCAGGCAGGCTTGTTATGAGTTTAGATTTTTAAGATGAATTAACAAATGAATTGAGCATCAAAAAGTAAGAGCAGTGTTTACAGGCCTTCTCTCCAAGAGCTGGAAGCAGTGAATGAGCTGTTAGCTCTTCCAACTGTCCCTTTTAGTATAGAGGGGGGGACTAAGTTTGAATTCGAATGGGCCAATAGGAGGCTTCTCCCATGTTTTTGTGGTCTCTGTAATGGGGCTTTTTGCATTGTTTTTATTTAAATTTTAAACTCATAGTATTATTTATTAAATGGATGTTTCCCACTAATTATTTATTTCTCCAGTTAGGTTTCAATTGTTTTAATCTCTTTTTAGATAATTTTTGGCATAAGTTTTTGCATTGTTTTTGTTTAAATTTAGAACCAATAGTATTATTAATTAAATATTATTTTTTTGTTTCCCACTTAGGTGCTGTGGGTTTTCACCATATTTATTTATTTATTTAGTTAGTTATTTATCCATTTAGGTTTTAATCTCTTTTTAATTAAATTTTCTGTTTGTCCTTGTTTGGAGTTGTTTTTGATTAAAAAACTGGTTCCAATGAACAGGCCAATGAGGAAGAAAAGGAGCAGCGGAGCAAATTGCAAACATGAGGCACGGGCTGATTAGGGTTGGGGTTCTGGTTAGCGCTTAGGGTCAGGCTTAGGGTTAGGCTTAGGTTAGGTTTAGGTTAGGCTTAAGGTTAGGTTAGGTTTAGGGTTAGGTTTAGGTTAGGTTTAGGCTTAAGGTTAGGGTTAGAGCTGGGGTCAGGTAGGCGCTAACCTGTATGCACTGGCGCATCTTATGTCGCTGCTACTCCACTGCATTTCTCCCCCACTAGTCCGTCCATTCCCACCACATTCTCTTTCTTTTTTTTTCTTTTCTCCAGGAACTACTTTACTGGCACGGAGCGGTGCCCAGGAGAGATCTCCGGACCGTGTCGGGAGACCCCCCCGGACACGTGAGTGTACCCCTTGGGTCGTGGTCGTGTTTGCATGCTGTGTGCCTTGTTTTTTTCTTTTTGTTAGGCTGCGGTGGAGTGACACGGATTACCCTTCGTGGGTCGGAGCTGTGCCGCTCAGGCTCCCTCGGTCCCTGATAGGGATAGGATCTTTTTCTTTCTCCGATATAGGGGTTTGGGCGGACGTTAGGAGCATGTTGTATTCTTGGGGAGGGCGGAGATAGACGGAAGTTGTCCGCTGTCTGGGTCCTCCTCCTACGTAGTGCAGTGCCTGTACCGCTATCGTTCTAGTCTGTGTATTTTGTGGTTGAGGAGGAGTAGGAGAGGGATTAAGGTCTCAGACCCTCTCCCCTCTCACCTGGATCGGTGGGAGGAAGGACCGTCTTACCACGCCTCTTCCACCAGCTTGTGAGCCTCTTGCACAGTTTTGTTTTTGAATCTTTTGCCAATCCCTCGCTTTGCCCACACGATGGCAGTGTTGAAGCATTTTTCCCAATCCCTGGAGGAAAGGTGATGCAATTTGTTCGCTCTTGCACCAGTGTATCCTCGTAGTGGTTTTTGAGAATCAGCATTGTGGTGTAGGCCCAATTTTTTGCATTACCCTCAATGAGGGAGAGTGTCGTGGCGTTTGGCAGAGCAGGTTTGATGACCTCTGACAATTGTCTTTCTATTTTTTGATGGCAGGAGGCTGTTCCTGGCTAATATTGTTTTTGGGGTGTACCAATTTAATGATTTTGAACAGGAGAGGGTCTGGGAACAAAGTCGGGTCATCCGAAGTGCTTAGGCCTCGTGTTGGGTTTGGGATGTGTGTTTTTGTTTCCCTGTGGTCACCGTGGTTTGACCATGTACGCATAGGAGGGCATTCCCCTCCCTGTGTGTAGCGTGGCGCTGCACCACCGTATATCGCCCATGTTCCCATAGAGGGGGTTCTCTACCCGTGCATGCTGTACAGGGTCGTGATAAGTGGGGGACGGGCCGACCAAAACCCCGGACGGTACATTTGTGTCCGGCAGACGGCTGTCCAGTCGTCTCTTTCAGGCCAAACCATGTTTTGGTAATTTTAAATAATCCACAGAAGGTTTGATGGACCCCGTGATTGTATTGTTTCCCTAAGTTTTAGTTAACTTTAGATTTTTAACTCGTATCAAATTTGAACCTTTTTATATATATTTTGTACCTTTTAAAGTAATGTGTATTTTAAGTCTAACCAAGAATATAAATTAATGGAATACTTTCCTTTAGTTTTTAAGGCAAAGTTCAAAAAAGTCTTGAAAAAGAAAGAAACAAGCCGTTGGTCAACGCTTCGGTTCTCCTGGAACCTTCTTCAGGCAGGCTTGTTATGAGTTTAGATTTTTTAAGATGAATTAACAAATGAATTGAGCATCAAAAAGTAAGAGCAGTGTTTACAGGCTGCTCTCTCCAAGAGCTGGAAGCAGTGAATGAGCTGTTAGTTCTTCCAACTGTCCCTTTTATAGTATATAGGGGCGGGACTAAGTTTGAATTCGAATGGGCCAATAGGAGGCTTTCCCATGTTTTTGTGGTCTCTGTAATGGGGCTTTTTGCATTGTTTTTATTTAAATTTTAAACTCATAGTATTATTTATTAAATGGATGTTTCCCACTAATTATTTATTTCTCCAGTTAGGTTTCAATTGTTTTAATCTCTTTTTAGATAATTTTTGGCATAAGTTTTTGCATTGTTTTTGTTTAAATTTAGAACCAATAGTATTATTAATTAAATTATTATTTTTTGTTTCCCACTTAGGTGCTGTGGGTTTTCACCATATTTATTTATTTATTTAGTTAGTTATTTATCCATTTAGGTTTTAATCTCTTTTTTAATAAAATTTTCTGTTTGTCCTTGTTTGGAGTTGTTTTTGATTAAAAAACTGGTTCCAATGAACAGGCCAATGAGGAAGAAAAGGAGCAGCGGAGCGAATTGCAAACATGAGGCACGGGCTGATTAGGGTTGGGGTTCTGGTTAGCGCTTAGGGTCAGGCTTAGGGTTAGGCTTAGGGTTAGGGTTTAGGTTAGGCTTAAGGTTAGGGTTAGGTTTAGGTTAGGTTTAGGGTTAGGTTTAGGCTTAGGGTTAGGGTTAGAGCTGGGGTCAGGTAGGCGCTAACCTGTATGCACTGGCCATCTTATGTCGCTTACTCCACTGCATTTCTCCCCCACTAGTCCGTCCATTCCCACCATATTCTCTCTTTTTTCTTTTTTCTTCTCCAGGAACTACTTTACTGGCACGGAGCGGTGCCCAGGAGAGATCTCCGACCGTGTCGGGAGACCCTCGGACACGGTGAGTGTACCCCTGGGTCGTGGTCGTGTTTGCATGCTGTGTGCCTTGTTTTTTTCTTTTTGTTAGGCTGCGGTGGAGTGACACGGATTACCCTTCTGTGGGTCGGAGTTGTGCCGTCTCAAGGCTCCCCTCGGTCCCTGATAGGGATAGGATCTTTTTCTGTCCGATATAGGGGTTTGGGCGGACGTTAGGAGCATGTTGTATTCTTGGGAGGGCGGGAGATAGACGGAAGTGTCCGCCTCGCTGTCTGGGTCCTCCTCTCTAGTACGCAGTGCCTGTACCGCTATCGCTCTAGTCTGTGTATTTTGTGGTGCGAGGAGGAGTAGGAGAGGGATTAAGGGTCTCAGACCCTCTCCCCTCTCACCTGGATCGGTGGGAGGAAGGACCGCGTTTGCCACGCCTCTTCCACCAGCTTGTGAGCCTCATGCACAGTTTTGTTTTTGAATCTTTGCCAATCCTCGCGTTTTGCCCACACGATGGCAGTGTTGAAGACATTTTTCCCAATCCCTGGAGGAAAGGTGATGCAATTTGTTCGTTTCTTGCACCAGTGTATCCTCGTAGTGGGTTTTTTTGAGAATCAGCATTGTGGTGTAGGCCCAATTTTTGCCATTACCCTGAATGAGGGAGAGTGTCGTGCGCTTGGCAGAGCAGGTTTGATGACCTCTGACAATTGTCTTTCTATTTTTTTGATGGCAGGAGGCTGTTCCTGGCTAATATTGTTTTTGTGGTGTACCAATTTAATGATTTTGAACAGGAGACGGGTCTTGGTGACAAAGTCGGGGTCATCCGCCGAAAGTGCTAGGCCTCGTGTTGGGTTTGGGATGTGTGTTTTTGTTTCCCTGTGGTCACCGTGGTTTGACCATGTACGACAGGAGGGCATTCCCTCTCCCTGTGTGTAGCGGGGGCTCTGTAGCCACCGTAGATTCGCCCATGTTCCCATAGAAGGGTGCTCTCTCACCCGGCATGCTGTACAGGGTCGTGATAAGTGTGGGGCACGGGCGGACCAAAACCCCGGACGGTACATTTGCGTCCGCGCAGGACGGCTGTCCAGTCGCTCTTTCAGGCCAAACCATGTTTTGGTAATTTTAAATAATCCACAGAAGGTTTGATGGACTCCGTGATTGTATTGTTTCCCTAAGTTTTAGTTAACTTTAGATTTTTAACTCGTATCAAATTTGAACCTTTTTATATATATTTTGTACCCTTTTAAAGTAATGTGTATTTTAAGTCTAACCAAGAATATAAATTAATGGAATACTTTCCTTTAGTTTTTAAGGCAAAGTTCAAAAAAGTCTTGAAAAAGAAAGAAACAAGTCGCGGTAACGCTTTCGGTTCTCCTGGAACCTTCTTCAGGCAGGCTTGTTATGAGTTTAGATTTTTTAAGATGAATTAACAAATGAATTGAGCATCAAAAAAGTAAGAGCAGTGTTTACAGGCTTTCTCTCCAAGAGCTGGAAGCAGTGAATGAGCTGTTAGCTCTTCCAACTGTCCCTTTTATAGTATAGGGGCGGGACTAAGTTTGAATTCGAATGGGCCAATAGGAGGCTTTTCCGATGTTTTTGTGGTCTCTGTAATGGGGCTTTTTGCATTGTTTTTATTTAAATTTTAAACTCATAGTATTATTTATTAAACGGGATGTTTCCCACTAATTATTTATTTCTCCAGTTAGGTTTCAATTGTTTTAATCTCTTTTAGATAATTTTGTGGCAAGTTTTTGCATTGTTTTTGTTTAAATTTAGAACCAATAGTATTATTAATTAAATTATTATTTTTTGTTTCCCACTTAGGTGCTGTGGGTTTTCACCATATTTATTTATTTATTTAGTTAGTTATTTATCCATTTAGGTTTTAATCTCTTTTTAAATAAATAAATTTCCTGTTTGTCCTTTTGTTTGGAGTTGTTTTTGATTAAAAAACTGGTTCCAATGAACAGGCCAATGAGGAAGAAAAGGAGCAGCGGAGCGAATTGCAAACATGAGGCACGGGCTGATTAGGGTTGGGGTTCTGGTTAGCGCTTAGGGTTCAGGCTATTAGGTTGGCTTAGGTTAGGTTTAGGGTTAGGCTTAAGGTTAGGGGTTAGGTTTAGGGTTTAGGTTTAGGTTAGGTTTAGAGCTGGTAGGTTGGCGCTAACCTGTATGCACTGGCCATCTTATGTCGCTTACTCCACTGCATTTCTCCCCCCACTAGTCCGGTCCATTCCCACCATTCTCTTTCTTTTTTTCTTTTTCTTTTCTCCAGGAACTACTTTACTGGCACGGAGCGGTGCCCAGGAGAGATCTCCACCGTGTCGGAGACCCCTCGGACACGGTGAGTGTACCCCTTTGGTCGTGGTCTGTTTGCATGCTGTGTGCCTTTTTTTTTTTTTTTTTGTTAGGCTGCGGTGGAGTGACACGGATTACCCTTCGTGGGTCGGAGCTGTGCCGTTTCGGCTTCCCTCGGTCCCTGATAGGGATAGGATCTTTTTTCTGTCCGATATAGGGGTTTGCGGATCGCAGCATGTTGTATTCTTGGGAGGGCGGGAGATAGACGGAAGTGTCCGCCTCGCTGTCTGGGCCCCCCTCTCCTATGTAGGAGTGCCTGTACCGCTATCGCTTTAGTCTGTGTATTTTGTGGTTGAGGAGGAGTAGGAGAGGGATTAAGGGTCTCAGACTCCTCTCCCCTCTCACCTGGATCGGTTGGAGGAAGGACCGTTTGCCACGCCTCTTCCACCAGCTTGTGAGCCTCATGCACAGTTTTGTTTTTTGAATCTTTTGCCAATCCCTCGTTTTGCCCACACGATGGCAGTGTTGAAGCATTTTTCCCAATCCCTGGAGGAAAGGTGATGCAATTGGTTCGTTTCTTGCACCAGTGTATCCTCGTAGTGGTTTTTGAGAATCAGCATTGTGGTGTAGGCCCAATTTTTTGCATTATCACCTCAATGAGGGAGAGTGTCGTGCGCTTGGCAGAGCAGGTTTGATGACCTCTGACAATTGTCTTCTATTTTTTTTGATGGCAGGAGGCTGTTCCTGGCTAATATTGTTTTTGTGGTGTACCAATTTAATGATTTTGAACAGGAGACGGGTCTTGGTGACAAAGTCGGGTCATCCGAGTGCTTAGGCCCCGTGTTGGGTTTGGGATGTGTGTTTTTTGTTTCCCTGTGGTCACCGTGGTTTGACCATGTACGCATAGGAGGGCATTCCCTCTCCCGGTGTGTAGCGTGGGCTCGGTAGCCACCGTGATACGCCCATGTTCCCATAGAAGGGTGCTCTCTACCCGCAATGCTGTACAGGGTCGCGGATAAGTGTGGGGCATCGGGCCCGACCAAAACCCCGGACGGTACATTTGCGTCCGCGCAGACGGCTGTCCAGTCGTCTTCTTTCAGGCCAAACCATGTTTTGGTAATTTTAAATAATCCACAGAAGGTTTGATGGACCTCGTGATTGTATTGTTTCCTAAGTTTTAGTTAACTTTAGATTTTTAACTCGTATCAAATTTGAACCTTTTTTATATATATATTTTTGTACCTTTTAAAGTAATGTGTATTTTAAGTCTAACCAAGAATATAAATTAATGGAATACTTTCCTTTAGTTTTTAAGGCAAAGTTCAAAAAAGTCTTGAAAAGAAAGAAACAAGCCGCGGCAACGCTCTGGTTCTCCTGAACCTTCTTCAGGCAGGCTTGTTATGAGTTTAGATTTTTTAAGATGAATTAACAAATGAATTGAGCATCAAAAAAGTAAGAGCAGTGTTTACAGGCTTTCTCTCCAAGAGCTGGAAGCAGTGAATGAGCTGTTAGCTCTTCCAACTGTCCCTTTTTATAGTATAGGGGCGGGACTAAGTTTGAATTTAATGGGCCAATAGGAGGCTTTCCCATGTTTTTGTGGTCTCTGTAATGGGGCTTTTTGCATTGTTTTTATTTAAATTTTAAACTCATAGTATTATTTATTAAATGGATGTTTCCCACTAATTATTTATTTCTCCAGTTAGGTTTCAATTGTTTTAATCTCTTTTAGATAATTTTTGGCATAAGTTTTTGCATTGTTTTTGTTTAAATTTAGAACCAATAGTATTATTAATTAAATTATTATTTTTTGTTTCCCACTTAGGTGCTGTGGGTTTTCACCATATTTATTTATTTATTTAGTTAGTTATTTATCCATTTAGGTTTTAATCTCTTTTTAATTAAATTTTCTGTTTGTCCTTGTTTGGAGTTGTTTTTGATTAAAAAACTGGTTCCAATGAACAGGCCAATGAGGAAGAAAAGGAGCAGCGGAGCGAATTGCAAACATGAGGCACGGGCTGATTAGGGTTGGGGTTCTGGTTAGCGCGCTTAGGGTCAGGCTTAGGGTTAGGCTTAGGGTTAGGTTTTAGGTTAGGCTTAAGGTTAGGTTAGGTTTAGGGTTAGGTTTAGGGTTAGGTTTAGGCTTAAGGTTAGGGTTAGAGCTGGGGTCAGGTAGGCGCTAACCTGTATGCACTGGCCATCTTATGTCGCTTACTCCACTGCATTTCTCCCCCCACTAGTCCGGCTCCATTCATTCCACCATTCTCTTTCTTTTTTTTCTTTTCTCCAGGAACTACTTTACTGGCACGGAGCGGTGCCCAGGAGAGATCTCTCGACCGTGCGGGAGACCCCTCGGACACGGTGAGTGTACCCCTTGGGTCGTGGTCGTGTTTGCATGCTGTGTGCCTTGTTTTTTCTTTTTGTTAGGCTGCGGTGGAGTGACACGGATTACCCTTCGTGGGTCGGAGCTGTGCCGCTTCCGCCCCCTCGGTCCCTGATAGGGATAGGATCTTTTTCTCGGTCCGATATAGGGGTTTGGGCGGACGTTAGAGCATGTTGTATTCTTTGGGAGGGCGGGAGATAGACGGAAGTGTCCGCCTCGCTGTCTGGGTCCTCCTCTATGTAGTGCAGTGCCTGTACCGCTATCGTTCTAGTCTGTGTATTTTGTGGTCGAGGAGGAGTAGGAGAGGGATTAAGGGTCTCAGACTCCTCTCCCCTCTCACCTGGATCGGTGGGAGGAAGGACCGCTTGCCACGCCTCTTCCACCAGCTTGTGAGCCTCATGCACAGTTTTGTTTTTGAATCTTTGCCAATCCCTCGCTTTGCCCACACGATGGCAGTGTTGAAGCATTTTTCCCAATCCCTCGAGGAAAGGTGATGCAATTTGTCTTCTTTGCACCAGTGTATCCTCGTAGTGGTTTTTGAGAATCAGCATTGTGGTGTAGGCCCAATTTTTGCATTACCCTCAATGAGGGAGAGTGTCGTGCGCTTTGGCAGAGCAGGTTTGATGACCCCTGACAATTGTCTTTCTATTTTTTTGATGGCAGGAGGCTGTTCCTGGCTAATATTGTTTTTGTGGTGTACCAATTTAATGATTTTGAACAGGAGACGGGTCTTGGTGACAAAGTCGGGTCATCCGAAGTGCTTAGGCCTCGTGTTGGGTTTGGGATGTGTTTTTGTTTCCTGTGGTCACCGTGGTTTGACCATGTACGCATAGGAGGGCATTCCTCTCCCTGTGTGTAGCGGGGCTCTGTAGCCACCGTGATCCGCCCATGTTCCCATAGAAGGGTGCTCTTTACCCGGTATGCTGTACAGGGTCGTGATAAGTGTGGGGCACGGGCCGACCAAAACCCCGGACGGTACATTTGCGTCCGCTGCAGACGGCTGTCCAGTCGTTCTCTTTCAGGCCAAACCATGTTTTGGTAATTTTAAATAATCCACAGAAGGTTTGATGGACCCGTGATTGTATTGTTTCCCTAAGTTTTAGTTAACTTTAGATTTTTAACTCGTATCAAATTTGAACCTTTTTTATATATATTTTGTACCTTTTAAAGTAATGTGTATTTTAAGTCTAACCAAGAATATAAAATAATGGAATACTTTCCTTTAGTTTTTAAGGCAAAGTTCAAAAAAGTCTTTGGAAAAAGAAAGAAACAAACGTCACAACGTTTTCGGTTCTCCTGGAACCTTCTTCAGGCAGGCTTGTTATGAGTTTAGATTTTTTAAGATGAATTAACAAATGAATTGAGCATCAAAAAGTAAGAGCAGTGTTTACAGGCTTTCTCTCCAAGAGCTGGAAGCAGTGAATGAGCTGTTAGCTCTTTCCAACTGTCCCTTTTATAGTATAGGGGGGGACTAAGTTTGAATTCGAATGGGCCAATAGGAGGCTTTCCCATGTTTTTGTGGTCTCTGTAATGTGGGCTTTTTGCATTGTTTTTATTTAAATTTTAAACTCATAGTATTATTTATTAAATGGATGTTTCCCACCAATTATTTATTTCTCCAGTTAGGTTTCAATTGTTTTAATCTCTTTTAGATAATTTTTGGCATAAGTTTTTGCATTGTTTTTGTTTAAATTTAGAACCAATAGTATTATTAATTAAATTATTATTTTTTGTTTCCCACTTAGGTGCTGTGGGTTTTCACCATATTTATTTATTTATTTAGTTAGTTATTTATCCATTTAGGTTTTAATCTCTTTTTAATTAAATTTTCTGTTTGTCCTTGTTTGGAGTTGTTTTTTGATTAAAAAAACTGGTTCCAATGAACAGGCCAATGAGGAAGAAAAGGAGCAGCGGAGCGGAATTGCAAACATGAGGCACGGGCTGATTAGGGGTGGGGGTTCTGTTTGGCGCTTAGGGTCAGGCTGGGCTTAGGGTTAGGCTTAGGTTAGGTTTAGGTTAGGCTTCAAGGTTAGGGTTAGGTTTAGGGTTAGGTTTAGGTTAGGTTTAGGCTTAAGTTAGGTTAGAGCTGGGGTCAGGTAGGCGCTAACCTGTATGCACTCGCCATCTTATGTCGCTTACTCCACTGCATTTCTCCCCCACTAGTCCGTCCATTCCCACCATTCTTCTTTTTTCTTTTCTTTTCTCCAGGAACTACTTTAATGGCACGGAGCGGTGCCCAGGAGAGATCTCCGACCGTGCTGGAGACCCCCCGACACGGTGAGGGTACCCCTTGGGTCGGTCGTGTTTGCATGCTGTGTGCCTTGTTTTTTTTTTTTGTTAGGCGCGGTGGAGTGACACGGATTACCCTTCGTGGGTCGGAGCGTGCCGTTCACGCTCCTCGTCCCTGATAGGATATTTTTTCTGTCCGATAGAGGGTTTGGGCGGACGTTAGGAGCATGTTGTATTCTCTTGGGAGGGGGAGATAGACGGAAGTGTCCGCCTCGCTGTCTGGGTCCTCCTCTATGTACGCAGTGCCTGTACCGCTATCGTTCTAGTCTGTGTATTTTGTGGTGAGGAGGAGTAGGAGAGGGATTAAGGGTCTCAGACTCCTCTCCCCTCTCACCTGGATCGGTGGGAGGAAGGACCGTTTGACACGCCTCTTCCACCAGCTTGTGAGCCTCATGCACAGTTTTGTTTTTGAATCTTTGCCAATCCCTCGTTTTGCCCACACGATGGCAGTGTTGAAGCATTTTTCCCAATCCCTGGAGGAAAGGTGATGCAATTTGTTCGTTTCTTGCACCAGTGTATCCTCGTAGTGGTTTTTGGAGAATCAGCATTGTGGTGTAGGCCCAATTTTTGCATTACCCTCAATGAGGGAGAGTGGTGGGCTCCTGGCGCCGGTAGGCAGGTTTGATGACCTCTGACAATTGTCTTTCTATTTTTTTGATGGCAGGAGGCTGTTCCTGGCTAATATTGTTTTTGTGGTGTACCAATTTAATGATTTTGAACAGGAGACGGGTCTTGGTGACAAAGTCGGGGTCATCCGAAAGGCTTAGGCCTCGTGTTGGGTTTGGGATGTGTGTTTTTGTTTCCCTGTGGTCACCGTGGTTTGACCATGTACGCACAGGAGGGCATTCCCTCTCCCTGTGTGTAGCGTGGGGCTGTAGCCACCGTGATCCGCCCATGTTCCCATAGAAGGGTGCTCTTCTACCCGCATGCTGTACAGGGTCGTGATAAGTATGGGCGGGCCCACCAAAACCCCGGACGGTACATTTGCGTCCGCGTGTGACGGCTGTCCAGTCGTCTCTTTCAGGCCAAACCATGTTTTGGTAATTTTAAATAATCCACAGAAGGTTTGATGGACTCCGGTGATTGTATTGTTTCCCTAAGTTTTAGTTAACTTTAGATTTTTAACTCGTATCAAATTTGAACCTTTTTTATATATATTTTGTACCTTTTAAAGTAATGTGTATTTTAAGTCTAACCAAGAATATAAATTAATGGAATACTTTCCTTTAGTTTTTAAGGCAAAGTTCAAAAAAGTCTTGAAAAAAGAAAGAAAACAAAGTCAAGTGTGTAACGCTTCGGTTCTCCTGGAACCTTCTTCAGGCAGGCTTGTTATGAGTTTAGATTTTTTAAGATGAATTAACAAATGAATTGAGCATCAAAAAAGTAAGAGCAGTGTTTACAGGCTTTCTCTCCAAGAGCTGGAAGCAGTGAATGAGCTGTTAGCTCTTCCAACTGTCCCTTTTTATAGTATAGGGGGCGGGACTAAGTTTGAATTCGAATGGGCCAATAGGAGGCTTTCCCATGTTTTTGTGGTCTCTGTAATGGGGCTTTTTGCATTGTTTTTATTTAAATTTTAAACTCATAGTATTATTTATTAAATGGATGTTTCCCACCAATTATTTATTTCTCCAGTTAGGTTTCAATTGTTTTAATCTCTTTTTAGATAATTTTTGGCATAAGTTTTTGCATTGTTTTTGTTTAAATTTAGAACCAATAGTATTATTAATTAAATTATTATTTTTTGTTTCCCACTTAGGTGCTGTGGGTTTTCACCATATTTATTTATTTATTTAGTTAGTTATTTATCCATTTAGGTTTTAATCTCTTTTTTAATTAAATTTTCTGTTTGTCCTTGTTTGGAGTTGTTTTTGATTAAAAAACTGGTTCCAATGAACAGGCCAATGAGGAAGAAAAGGAGCAGCGGAGCGAATTGCAAACATGAGGCACGGGCTGATTAGGGTTGGGGTTCTGGTTAGCGCTTAGGGTCAGGCTTAGGGTTAGGCTTAGGGTTAGGTTTAGGGTTAGGCTTAAGGTTAGGGTTAGGTTTAGGGTTAGGTTTAGGGTTAGGTTTAGGCTTAAGGTTAGGGTTAGAGCTGGGGTCAGGGTAGGCGCTAACCTGTATGCACTGGCCATCTTATGTCGCTTACTCCACTGCATTTCTCCCCCCCACTAGTCCGTCCATTCCCACCATTCTCTTTCTCTTTTTTTCTTTTTCTTTTCTCCAGGAACTACTTTACTGGCACGGAGCGGTGCCCAGGAGAGATCTCCGACCGTGTCGGGAGACCCCTCGGACACGGTGAGTGTACCCCTTGGGTCGTGTCGTGTTTGCATGCTGTGTGCCTTGTTTTTTTCTTTTTTGTTAGGCTGCGGTGGAGTGACACGGATTACCCTTCGTGGGTCGGAGCTGTGCCGTTCGCGCTCCCCTCGGTCCCTGATAGGGATAGGATCTTTTTTCTGTCCGATATAGGGGTTTGGGCGGACGTTAGGAGCATGTTGTATTCTTGGGGAGGGCGGGAGATAGACGGAAGTGTCCGCCTCGCTGTCTGGGTCCTCCTCTCTATGTACGAGTGCCTGTACCGCTATCGTTCTAGTCTGTGTATTTTGTGGTCGAGGAGGAGTAGGAGAGGGATTAAGGGTCTCAGACTCCTCTCCCCTCTCACCTGGATCGGTGGGAGGAAGGACCGCTTGCCACGCCTCTTCCACCAGCTTGTGAGCCTCATGCACAGTTTTGTTTTTTGAATCTTTGCCAATCCCTCGTTTTGCCCACACGATGGCAGTGTTGAAGCATTTTTCCCAATCCCTGGAGGAAAGGTGATGCAATTTGTTCGCTTTCTTGCACCAGTGTATCCTCGTAGTGGTTTTTGAGAATCAGCATTGTGGTGTAGGCCCAATTTTTGCATTACCCTCAATGAGGGAGAGTGTCGTGCGCTTGGCAGAGCAGGTTTGATGACCTCTGACAATTGTCCTTCTATTTTTTTGATGGCAGGAGGCTGTTCCTGGCTAATATTGTTTTTGTGGTGTACCAATTTAATGATTTTGAACAGGAGACGGGTCTTGGTGACAAAGTCGGGTCATCCGAGTGCTTAGGCCTCGTGTTGGGTTTGGGATGTGTGTTTTTGTTTCCCGTTGGTCACCGCGTGTTTGACCATGTACGCATAGGAGGGCATTCCCCTCCCTGTGTGTAGCGTGGGGCTCGGTAGCCACCGTATTCGCCCATGTTCCCATAGAAGGGTGCTCTCTACCCGCATGCTGTACAGGGTCGTGATAAGTGTGGGGCACGGGCCGACCAAAACCCCGGACGGTACATTTGCGCCCGCTGCTGACGGCTGTCCAGTCGCTCTTTTCAGGCCAAACCATGTTTTGGTAATTTTAAATAATCCACAGAAGGTTTGATGGACTCCGGTGATTGTATTGTTTCCCTAAGTTTTAGTTAACTTTAGATTTTTAACTCGTATCAAATTTGAACCTTTTTTTATATATATTTTGTACCTTTTAAAGTAATGTGTATTTTAAGTCTAACCAAGAATATAAATTAATGGAATACTTTCCTTTAGTTTTTAAGGCAAAGTTCAAAAAAAGTCTTGGAAAAAGAAAGAAACAAGCCGCGGAACGTTTCGGTTCTCCTGGAACCTTCTTCGGCAGGCGCTTGTTATGAGTTTAGATTTTTTAAGATGAATTAACAAATGAATTGAGCATCAAAAAGTAAGAGCAGTGTTTACAGGCTTTCTCTCCAAGAGCTGGAAGCAGTGAATGAGCTGTTAGCTCTTCCAACTGTCCCTTTTATAGTATAGGGGCGGGACTAAGTTTGAATTCGAATGGGCCAATAGGAGGCTTTCCCATGTTTTTGTGGTCTCTGTAATGGGGCTTTTGCAATACGTAACCCACTAAAGCAACGAT
>JAAGNN010000156.1:0-10000 GCA_012411365.1 Ameiurus melas | reverse complement strand
GTAAACTCATGGCAGGTTCCACTGAGATTTGAACTCAGATCACTGGATTCAGAGTCCAGAGTGCTAACCATTACACCATGGAACTATGCTGCATTGTGTCTGTGTTTTTTCCAGATGATTACTGCCACAAACTGGCCAAGCAGCATTAATGAGCTTGGGCTTCTTGGAGGCAGCGGTTTCTTCAAAGGTGCTATCATGATGCTATGATCAAAATAGCACGTCTTTTATAATTGCCGACACCCGGGATTGAGCCAGGGACCTTCAGATCTTCAGTCTAACGCTCTCCCAACTGAGCTATTTCGGCACCTGCTGCAGCAAAATCTTACACGTTGAGCCAAAAATTTGGAAAAACTCTCATGAATAGAATTTTCCCATTTTTTTCCTTTTAGTTTTTCTAGGTTTCACTTGTATTTGTTATGGGATTAATGGATTCAATCTCCCAACTGAGTTGTATTGGGCAATGCACACAAAATAAGTACTGTATCCAACAAAAATCTGAAAAGGTCCATTTACATCTTGAAAGGAATTTTCTTCATATAGCAACCAGCAACCTGCCTCCGTCAGACCTCTAGACCAATGTTCCCCAGCCATGTTATTTCAGGAAAATCAAATGTGGGCTCAAAATCATTGACCAAAGAATTCAGACTTGGCCCCAGATCACATTCAGGAGAATTGGCAATAGAATCATCTTTACAAGAGATGTCAAATGGGATCACTGGATTCAAAGTTCCCAAAGTGCGTTTGTTTGGCCATTGCACACAAAATCACTAGTATATAAAGCAAAAAACTCAACTGTACCATATTCACATTATCATTTGCTCTGGGACAATTGAACTGCCTATTTGCAACGCTAAGCTTCTGTTTAGACAGTTTGTCTACTATCATAGAAACATCATTGTCAGCTAGTGGTAGGTTCCAATGAGATTTGAACTCATTTGAACTTTAGTTTTTTCTAGGTTCCACTGATATTTGATGTCGGATCGCGGATTCAATTTCTCCCAAGTGAGTTGCTTTGGGCAATGTGACACAAAATCAGTACAGTATCCAACTAAAATCAGAAAAGGTCCATTTACATCTCGACTGGAATTTTCTTCTTAGAGCAAGCAGGAACCTGCCACCATCAGAGCTCCAGACGAATGTTCAGACTAATAAAGCAAAGAAGAGAATTGTAAAATGTTAAAAGTTTCAGCAGAACTAGAATTTTGCAAGCAAAGCTTCTGATGAGACAGTTTGTCAACTTTCATTAAGACACCATAGTAAACTCATGGCAGGTTCCACTGAGATTTGAACTCAGATCACTGGATTCAGAGTCCAGAGTGCTAACCATTACACCATGAAACTATGCTGCATTGTGTCTGTGTTTTTCCAGATGATTACTGCCACAAACTGGCCAAGCAGCATTAATGAGCTTGGGCTTCTTGAGGCAGTCGGTTTTCATCAAAGTGTGCTATCTATGATGCTATGATCAAAATAAGTACGTCTTTTATAATTGCCGAAACCCGGGATTGAGCCAGGGACCTTCAGATCTTCAGTCTACACTCTCCCAACTGAGCTATTTCGGCACCTGCTGCAGCAAAATCTTAACGTTGAGCAAAATGTGGAAGGAAAACTCTCATGAATAGAATTTTCCCATTTTTTTCCTTTTAGTTTTTCTAGGTTTCACTTGTATTTGTTATGGGATTAATGGATTCAATCTCCCAACTGAGTTGTATTGGGCAATGCACACAAAATAAGTACTGTATCCAACAAAAATCTGAAAAGGTCCATTTACATCTTGAAAGGAATTTTCTTCATATAGCAACCAGCAACCTGCCTCCGTCAGACCTCTAGACCAATGTTCCCCAGCCATGTTATTTCAGGAAAATCAAATGTGGGCTCAAAATCATTGACCAAAGAATTCAGACTTGGCCCCAGATCACATTCAGGAGAATTGGCAATAGAATCATCTTTACAAGAGATGTCAAATGGGATCACTGGATTCAAAGTTCCCAAAGTGCGTTTGTTTGGCCATTGCACACAAAATCACTAGTATATAAAGCAAAAAACTGAACTGTACCATATTCACATTATCATTTGTCTGGGACAATTGAACTAGCCTTTTGCAACGCTAAGCTTCTGTTTAGACAGTTTGTCTACTTTCATAGAAACATCATTGTCAGCTAGTGGTAGGTTCCAATGAGATTTGAACTCATTTGAACTTTAGTTTTTTCTAGGTTCCACTGATATTTGATGTCGGATGCATGGATTCAATTTCTCCCAAGTGAGTTGCTTTGGGCAATGCGCACAAAATCAGTACAGTATCCAACAAAAATCAGAAAAGGTCCATTTACATCTCGACTGGAATTTTCTTCTTAGAGCAAGCAGGAACCTGCCACCATCAGAGCTCCAGACTAATGTTCAGACTAATAAAGCAAAGAAGAGAATTGTAAAATGTTAAAAATTTCAGGGAAACTAGACCTTTACAAGCAAAGCTTCTGTTGAGACACTTTGTCAACTTTCATTAAGACACCATTGTAAACTCATGGTAGGTTCCACTGAGATTTGAACTCAGATCACTGGATTCAGAGTCCAGAGTGCTAACCATAACACCATGGAACCTAGAGGTCTCGTCCATTTACATCTCGACTGGAATTTTCTTCTTAGAGCAAGCAGGAACCTGCCACCATCAGAGCTCCAGACGAATGTTCAGACTAATAAAGCAAAGAAGAGAATTGTAAAGTGTTAAATTTTCAGGGGAAACTAGACTTTTGCAAGCAAAGCTTCTGTTGAGACAGTTTGTCAACTTTCATTAAGACACCATTGTAAACTCATGGTAGGTTCCACTGAGACTTGAACTCAGATCACTGGATTCAAAGTCCAGAGTGCTAACCATTACACCATGGAACCATGCTGCATTGGTGGCAGTGTTTTTCCAGATGATTACGCCACAAACTGGCCAAGCAGCATGTAATGAGGTTGGGCTTCTTGAGGCAGTGGTTTCTTCAAAGGTGCTATCATGATGCTATGATCAAAATAGCACGTCTTTTCATAATTGCCGAAACCCGGGATTGAGCCGGGGACCTTCAGATCTTCAATCTAACGCACTCTCCCAACTGAGCTATTTCGGCACCTGCTGCAGCAAAATCTTACATGTTGAGCCAAAAATTTGGAAAAACTCTCATGAATAGAATTTTCCCATTTTTTTTCCTTTTTGTTTTAGGTTTCCACTTGTATTTGTTATGGGATTAATGGATTCAATCTCCCAACTGAGTTGTATTGGGCAATGCACACAAAATCAGTACTGTATCCAACAAAAATCAGAAAAGGTCCATTTACATCTTGAAAGGAATTTTCTTCTATAGCAACCGCAACCTGCCACCGTCAGACCTCTAGACCAATGTTCCCCAGCCATGTTATTTCAGGAAAATCAAATGTGGGCTCAAAATCATTGACCAAAGAATTCAGACTTGGCCCCAGATCACATTCAGGAGAATTGGCAACAGAATCATCTTTACAAGAGATGTCAAACGGGATCACTGGATTCAAAGTTCCCAAAGTGCGTTTGTTTGGCCATTGCACACAAAATCACTAGTATATAAAGCAAAAAACTGAACTGTACCATATTCACATTATCATTTGTCTGGGACAATTGAACTAGCCTTTTGCAACGCTAAGCTTCTGTTTAGACAGTTTGTCTACTTTCATAGAAACATCATTGTCAGCTAGTGGTAGGTTCCAATGAGATTTGAACTCATTTGAACTTTAGTTTTTTCTAGGTTCCACTGATATTTGATGTCGGATGCATGGATTCAATTTCTCCCAAGTGAGTTGCTTTGGGCAATGTGCACAAAATCAGTACAGTATCCAACTAAAATCAGAAAAGGTCCATTTACATCTCGACTGGAATTTTCTTCTTAGAGCAAGCAGGAACCTGCCACCATCAGAGCTCCAGACGAATGTTCAGACTAATAAAGCAAAGAAGAGAATTGTAAAATGTTAAGAACTTCAGGAAACTAGACTTTCGCAAGCAAAGCTCTGTCCGTGAGACAGTTTGTCAACTTTCATTAAGACACCATAGTAAACTCATGGTAGGTTCCACTGAGACTTGAACTCAGATCACTGGATTCAAAGTCCAGAGTGCTAACCATTACACCATGGAACCATGCTGCATTGGTGGCAGTGTTTTTTCCAGATGATTACTGCCACAAACTGGCCAAGCAGCATTAATGAGCTTGGGCTTCTTGGAGGCAGTGGTTTCTTCAAAGGTGCTATCATGATGCTATGATCAAAATAGCACGTCTTTCATAATTGCCGAAACCCGGGATTGAGCCTGGGACCTTCAGATCTTCAATCTAACGCTCTCCCAACTGAGCTATTTCGGCACCTGCTGCAGCAAAATCTTACATGTTGAGCCAAAAATTTGGAAAAACTCTCATGAATAGAATTTTCCCATTTTTTTCCTTTTAGTTTTTGTAGGTTTCACTTGTATTTGTTATGGGATTAATGGATTCAATCTCCCAACTGAGTTGTATTGGGCAATGCACACAAAATCAGTACTGTATCCAACAAAAATCAGAAAAGGTCCATTTACATCTCGACTGGAATTTTCTTCTTAGAGCAAGCAGGAACCTGCCACCATCAGAGCTCCAGACTAATGTTCAGACTAATAATGCAAATAAGAGAATTGTAAAATGTTAAGAATTTCAGGGAAACTAGACTTTTGCAAGCAAAGCTTCTGTTGAGACAGTTTGTCAACTTTCATTAAGACACCATTGTGAACTCATGGTAGGTTCCACTGAGATTTGAACTCAGATCACTGGATTCAGAGTCCAGAGTGCTAACCATTACACCATGGAACCAGGCTGCATTGGTGGCAGTGTTTTTTCCAGATGATTACTGCCACAAACTGGCCAAGCAGCATTAATGAGCTTGGGCTTCTTGGAGGCAGCGGTTTCTTCAAAGGTGCTATCATGATGCTATGATCAAAATAGCACGTCTTTCATAATTGCCGAAACCCGGGATTGAGCCAGGGACCTTCAGATCTTCAATCTAACGCTCTCCCAACTGAGCCACAGCAAAATCTTACATGTTGAGCCAAAAATTTGGAAAAACTCTCATGAATAGAATTTTCCCATTTTTTTCCTTTTAGTTTTTCTAGGTTTCACTTGTATTTGTTATCGGATTAATGGATTAAATCTCTCAACTGAGTTGTATTGGGCAATGCACACAAAATCAGTACTGTATCCAACAAAAATCTGAAAAGGTCCATTTACATCTTGAAAGGAATTTTCTTCATATAGCAACCAGCAACCTGCCACCGTCAGACCTCTAGACTAATGTTCCCCAGCCATGTTATTTCAGGAAAATCAAATGTGGGCTCAAAATCATTGACCAAAGAATTCAGACTTGGCCCCAGATCACATTCAGGAGAATTTGCAACAGAATCATCTTTACAAGAGATGTCAAATGGGATCACTGGATTCAAAGTTCCCAAAGTGCGTTTGTTTGGCCATTGCACACAAAATCACTAATATATAAAGCAAAAAACTGAACTGTACCATATTCACATTATCATATGTCTGGGACAATTGAACTAGCCTTTTGCAACGCTAAGCTTCTGTTTAGACAGTTTGTCTACTTTCATAGAAACATCATTGTCAGCTAGTGGTAGGTTCCAATTAGATTTGAACTCATTTGAACTTTAGTTTTTTCTAGGTTCCACTGATATTTGATGTCGGATCCATGGATTCAATTCTCTCCCAAGTGAGTTGCTTTGCGTAATGCACACAAAATCAGTACAGTATCCAAAAAAAATCAGAAAAGGTCCATTTACATCTCGACTGGAATTGTCTTCTTAGAGCAAGCAGGAACCTGCCACCATCAGAGCTCCAGACTAATGTTCAGACTAATAAAGCAAAAAAGAGAATTGTAAAATGTTAAAAATTTCAGCAGAACTAGACTTTGCCGCAGCAAAGCTTCTGTTGAGACTGTTTGTCAACTTTCATTAAGACACAATTGTAAACTCATGGTAGGTTCCACTGAGATTTGAACTTCAGATCACTGGATTCAGAGTCCAGAGTGCTAACCATTACACCATGGAACCAGGCTGCATTGGGGGCAGTGTTTTTTCCAGATGATTACTGCCACAAACTGGCCAAGCAGCATTAATGAGCTTGGGCTTTCTTGGAGGCAGCGGTTTTCTTCAAAGGTGCTATCATGATGCTATGATCAAAATAGCACGCCTTTCATAATTGCCGAAACCCGGATTGAGCCAGGGACCTTCAGATCTTCAATCTAACGCTCTCCCAACTGAGCCACAGCAAAATCTTACATGTTGAGCCAAAAATTTGGAAAAACTCTCATGAATAGAATTTTCCCATTTTTTTCCTTTTAGTTTTTCTAGGTTTCACTTGTATTTGTTATCGGATTAATGGATTAAATCTCTCAACTGAGTTGTATTGGGCAATGCACACAAAATCAGTACTGTATCCAACAAAAATCTGAAAAGGTCCATTTACATCTTGAAAGGAATTTTCTTCATATAGCAACCAGCAACCTGCCACCGTCAGACCTCTAGACTAATGTTCCCCAGCCATGTTATTTCAGGAAAATCAAATGTGGGCTCAAAATCATTGACCAAAGAATTCAGACTTGGCCCCAGATCACATTCAGGAGAATTTGCAACAGAATCATCTTTACAAGAGATGTCAAATGGGATCACTGGATTCAAAGTTCCCAAAGTGCGTTTGTTTGGCCATTGCACACAAAATCACTAATATATAAAGCAAAAAACTGAACTGTACCATATTCACATTATCATATGTCTGGGACAATTGAACTAGCCTTTTGCAACGCTAAGCTTCTGTTTAGACAGTTTGTCTACTTTCATAGAAACATCATTGTCAGCTAGTGGTAGGTTCCAATTAGATTTGAACTCATTTGAACTTTAGTTTTTTCTAGGTTCCACTGATATTTGATGTCGGATCCATGGATTCAATTTCTCCCAAGTGAGTTGCTTTCTGTAATGCACACAAAATCAGTACAGTATCCAAGAAAAATCAGAAAAGGTCCATTTACATCTCGACTGGAATTGTCTTCTTAGAGCAAGCAGGAACCTGCCACCATCAGAGCTCCAGACTAATGTTCAGACTAATAAAGCAAAGAAGAGAATTGTAAAATGTTAAAAATTTCAGCAGAACTAGACTTTTGCAAGCAAAGCTTCTGTTGAGACAGTTTGTCAACTTTCATTAAGACACAATTGTAAACTCATGGTAGGTTCCACTGAGATTTGAATTCAGATCACTGGATTCAGAGTCCAGAGTGCTAACCATTACACCATGGAACCGTGCTGCATTGTTGTCTGTGTTTTTTCCAGATGATTACTGCCACAAACTGGCCAAGCAGCATTGATGAGCTTGGGCTTCTTGGAAGCAGCGGTTTCTTCAAAGGTGCTATCATGATGCTATGATCAAAATAGCACGTCTTTCATAATTGCCGAAACCCGGGATTGAGCCTGGGACCTTCAGATCTTCAATCTAACGCTCTCCCAACTGAGCTATTTCGGCACCTGCTACAGCAAAATCTTACATGTTGAGCCAAAAATTTGGAAAAACTCTCATGAATAGAATTTTCCCATTTTTTTCCTTTTAGTTTTTGTAGGTTTCACTTGTATTTGTTATGGGATTAATGGATTCAATCTCCCAACTGAGTTGTATTGGGCAATGCACACAAAATCAGTACTGTATCCAACAAAAATCTGAAAAGGTCCATTTACATCTTGAAAGGAATTTTCTTCATATAGCAACCAGCAACCTGCCACCGTCAGACCTCTAGACCAATGTTCCCCAGCCATGTTATTTCAGGAAAATCAAATGTGGGCTCAAAATCATTGACCAAAGAATTCAGACTTGGCCCCAGATCACATTCAGGAGAATTGGCAACAGAATCATCTTTATAGGAGATGTGAAATGGGATCACTGGATTCAAAGTTCCCAAAGTGCGTTTGTTTGGCCATTGCACACAAAATCACTAGTATATAAAGCAAAAAACTCAACTGTACCATATTCACATTATAATTTGTCTGGGACAGTTGAACTAGCCTTTTGCAACGCTAAGCTTCTGTTTAGACAGTTTGTCTACTTTCATAGAAACATCATTGTCAGCTAATGGTAGGTTCCAATGAGATTTGAACTCATTTGAACTTTAGTTTTTTCTAGGTTCCACTGATATTTGATGTCGGATGCATGGATTCAATTTCTCCCAAGTGAGTTGCTTTGGGCAATGTGCACAAAATCAGTACAGTATCCAACTAAAATCAGAAAAGGTCCATTTACATCTCGACTGGAATTTTCTTCTTAGAGCAAGCAGGAACCTGCCACCATCAGAGCTCCAGACGAATGTTCAGACTAATAAAGCAAAGAAGAGAATTGTAAAATGTTAAATTTTCAGGGAAACTAGACTTTTGCAAGCAAAGCTTCTGTTGAGACAGTTTGTCAACTTTTATTTAGACGCCGTTGTAAACTCATGGCAGGTTCCACTGAGATTTGATCTCAGATCACTGGATTCAGAGTCCAGAGTGCTAGCCATTACACCATGGAACCGTGCAGCATTGTTGTCTGTGTTTTTTCCAGATGATTACTGCCACAAACTGGCCAAGCAGCATTAATGAGCTTGGGCTTCTTGGAGGCAGCGGTTTCTTCAAAGGTGCTATCATGATGCTATGATCAAAATAGCACGTCTTTTATAATTGCCGAAACCCGGGATTGAGCCAGGGACCTTCAGATCTTCAGTCTAACGCTCTCCCAACTGAGCTATTTCGGCACCTGCTGCAGCAAAATCTTACATGTTGAGCCAAATATTTGGAAAAACTCTCATGAATAGAATTTTCCCATTTTTTTCCTTTTAGTTTTTCTAGGTTTCACTTGTATTTGTTATGGGATTAATGGATTCAATCTCCCAACTGAGTTGTATTGGGCAATGCACACAAAATCAGTACTGTATCCAACAAAAATCTGAAAAGGTCCATTTACATCTTGAAAGGAATTTTCTTCATATAGCAACCAGCAACCTGCCACCGTCAGACCTCTAGACCAATGTTCCCCAGCCATGTTATTTCAGGAAAATCAAATGTGGGCTCAAAATCATTGACCAAAGAATTCAGACTTGGCCCCAGATCACATTCAGGAGAATTGGCAACAGAATCATCTTTACAAGAGATGTCAAATGGGATCACTGGATTCAAAGTTCCCAAAGTGCGTTTGTTTGGCCATTGCACACAAAATCACTAGTATATAAAGCAAAAAACTGAACTGTACCATATTCACATTATCATTTGTCTGGGACAGTTGAACTAGCCTTTTTCAACGCTAAGCTTCTGTTTAGACAGTTTGTCTACTTTCATAGAAACATCATTGTCAGCTAGTGGTAGGTTCCAATGAGATTTGAACTCATTTGAACTTTAGTTTTTTCTAGGTTCCACTGAAATTTGATGTCGGATCCATGGATTCAATTTCTCCCAAGTGAGTTGCTTTGGGCAATGCACACAAAATCAGTACAGTATCCAACAAAAATCAGAAAACGTCCATTTACATCTCGACTGGAATTTTCTTCTTAGAGCAAGCAGGAACCTGCCACCATCAGAGCTCCAGACGAATGTTCAGACTAATAAAGCAAAGAAGAGAATTGTAAAGTGTTAAATTTTCAGGGAAACTAGACTTTTGCAAGCAAAGCTTCTGTTGAGACAGTTTGTCAACTTTCATTAAGACACCATTGTAAACTCATGGTTTCTTGGAGGCAGCGTTTCTTCAAAGGTGCTATCATGATGCTATGATCAAAATAGCACGTCTTTTATAATTGCCGAAACCCGGGATTGAGCCAGGGACCTTCAGATCTTCAGTCTAACGCTCTCCCAACTGAGCTATTTCGGCACCTGCTGCAGCAAAATCTTACATGTTGAGCCAAAAATTTGGAAAAACTCTCATGAATAGAATTTTCCCATTTTTTTCCTTTTAGTTTTTCTAGG
>JAAGNN010000155.1:7500-10003 GCA_012411365.1 Ameiurus melas | reverse complement strand
GAGGAGTGAGTGAGTGAGTGTAGAGTGTATGAGTGTGTGAGTGGGAGTGAGTAATGAGTGGAGTGGAGTGAAGAGTGAGTGTATGAGTGAGAGTAGTGAGTGAGTGAGTGCTGAGTGTATGAGTGGGAGTGAGTGAGTGATGTGTGAGGAGGAGTGAGTGAGGTTGAGAGTGAGTGAGTGAGTGAGTGAGTGAGTGGAAGAGTGAGTGAGTGAGGAGGAGGTATGAGGTATAGGAGTGGGGTGAGGAGAAGGAGGGGAGTGAGGTATGAGTGTAGAGTGAGTGGAGTGTGTGAGTGTATGGTGAGTGAGTATGTATAAGGAGTGAGTAAGGTGAAAGAGGAGTGTGGAGTGAGTGAGTGGGGAGGAGTGGTGTATGAGTGAGTGAGTGTAAGGAGGAGTGGGAGTGTAAGGAGGAGTGGGGAGTGTATGAGTGTAAGGAGTGAGTGAGTGATGTAGGAGTGAGTGAGCAAGAGAATGAGTGAGGAGTGTTGAGTGTGTGAGGAGTGAGTGTAAGAGTGTATGAGGAGGAGTGTATGAGTATGAGTGAGTGAGTGAGTGTAAGGAGGATGAGTGTGTGAGGAGTGAGTGAGTGTATGGAGTGAGTGAGTGTATGAGTGTTGAGTGTATGAGTGAGTGAGGTGAGGTTGGTGAGGTTGAGTGTTAGTGAGGAGTGTATGAGTGTAAGGAGGGAGGAGTGAGTGGGAGTGAGTGAGTGGAGTGATGAGTGAGTGAGTGGGTAGGAGTGAGTGAGTGAGTGTAAGGAGTGTGAGTGGAGTGAGTGTATGAGTGATGAGTGAGTGTATGAGGTAGAAGTGAGTGAGTGTATGAGTGGGAGTGAGAGTGTATGAGTGGAGGGGAGGTATGGTGTATGAGTGAGTGGTGAGTGTATGAGTGAGTGCATGAGTGTAAGGAGGAGTGAGGTATGAGTAAGGGGAGTGAGTGTGGTGGTGAGTGGGTGGAGTGAGTGTATGAGTGGGGTGTTGAGGTAAGGGGGGTATGGAGAGTGAGTGAAGGATGAGTGATGAATGAGTGAGTTGAGGGGTATAGGTATAGGAGGAAGTGTTGAGTGAGTGTTTGAAGAGTGAGTGGGTATAGTGTAGTGAGTGAGTGATGAGTGAAGAGTGAGTGAGTTATGAGTGTGGATGAGTGTAGGTGTGAGTGAGGTAAGGAGTGAGTGAGTGTATGAGTGTATGAGTGAGTGTGTAGGTGTGAGTGGTGGGTATGAGTGTAAGAGTGGTGAGTGTGGTTTGAGTGAGGAGTGAGTGAGTTGGGTAGAGTGAGTGAGTGAGTGGTAAGAGTGGGGGTAGAGGAGTAGTTAAGAGGTGGGGAGTGTATGAGTGTATGAATGAGTGGTGTAAGAGGTATGAGTGAGTGAGTGTATGTAAGAGTGAGTGAGTGTATGAGGTATGAGTGAGTGAGTGTGAGTGTATGAGAGTGAGTGGGTAAAGAGTGGAGTGTGGGTGGGTGGTAAGGTGTAAGAGTGAGTGGTGAGTGAGTGAGTGTAGGGTGTTGATGAGTGAGTGTATGAGGAGAGTGAGTGGGTATGAGGATGGGGAGTGAGTGTATGAGTGTATGAGTGTATGAGTGAGTGAGTGTATGAGTGAGTGGTGGTGAGGAGTGTATGGTGTATGAGAGGGGGGGTAGGAGGAGTGGAAGGAGGTATGTGGTGGTGTATGAGTGTGAGGGGTAAGGAGGTAGAGGTAGGGAGTGAGTGTATGAGTGAGGTGAGTGAGTGAGTGTGGGTAGGTGAGTGAGTGAGTGGTGGGGGGTGGGGTGAGGTATGGTGGATGGTGGTGAGTGAGTGGTAGTGTGGAGTGAGTGAGCATGAGTGTATGAGTGAGTGAGTGTATGAGTGTATGAGTGAGTGAGTGTATGAGTGTATGAGTGAGTGAGTGTATGAGTGAATGAGTGAGTGAGTGTATGAGTGTAGTGAGTGTGTGAGTGTATGAGTGAATGAGTGAGTGAGTGTATGAGTGTATGAGTGAGTGAGTGTATGAGTGAATGAGTGAGTGAGTGTATGAGTGTATGAATGAGTGAGTGTATGAGTGTATGAGTGAGTGAGTGTATGAGTGAGTGAGTGTATGAGTGTATGAATGAGTGAGTGTATGAGTGTATGAGTGAGTGAGTGTATGAGTGTATGAGTGAGTGAGTGAGTGAGTGTATGAATGTATGAGTGAGTGAGTGTATGAGTGAATGAGTGAGTGAGTGTATGAGTGTATGAGTGAGTGAGTGTATGAGTGAATGAGTGAGTGAGTGTATGAGTGTATGAATGAGTGAGTGTATGAGTGTATGAGTGAGTGAGTGTAAGGAGGAGTGAGTGTATGAGTGTATGAGTGAGTGAGTGTATGAGTGTATGAGTGAGTGAGTGTATGAGTGTATGAGTGAAGGAGTGTATGAGTGTGGATGAATGAGTGAGTGTAAGGAGTGGAGTGAGTGTATGAGTGAAGAGTGAGGAGTGAGTGAGTTATGAATGTATGAGTGAGGAGTGTATGAGTGAATGAGT
>JAAGNN010000155.1:0-2500 GCA_012411365.1 Ameiurus melas | reverse complement strand
TCAGGCGCTCGGTGGTGGCGTAGGACGGTGTAGCTTTTGCCGCGTGCTTGACTTTAAAGTTAACATCCAGCGTTTGTTCCCGGTTATTTTAGAAACATATACACTTGTCTCCGAAAACGGAGGGTTTCACCGCGTGGTTCTACAAACCGAAGCGGGAGATCGGACATGGGGCAATTTGCCGAATCGGATCAGCTCGTCCACTATTGGCCCGTCTCCCACCGAGGGGGCACGTTGAAATCACTACCCTGGCCGCCGAGTAGAGAGGGGAATGTCTAGCAGGTCATCATTTAGCACTACCACACTTTTACACAGCGTGTCGACGAGTTTTTCCTTTTTCAGGAAGATCACCAAGCTTTGTCCATTCGGGAGGCGGGAGTGATGTTCTCACACCCGATCCGCTCTCCCACCGCTAGCAGAATCTCCTCCACCTGTTCTCCATTAGCGGCACACACCTGACGCCATGGCGGAGATGAGCTTCTCCCTCCGGCCCCGGAGGCCATGAGCGTCCCGCGCTCACCCTCACCGACTCACAAGTTTCCACCAAACACTTATAAAGCACTTTCAGATAATTTAAGAAAAAACTGAAAAAACTCGCGCAAAACGATTTTCAAAACTCCGAAGCACTTCCTCGCGTCCTCCACCACGCTCACTCTTCCGCGCAAGCCGAGAGAGAGAGAGAGAGAGAGAGGGAGAGGGAGAGGAGAGAGAGAGACAGAGAGGGAGAGAGAGGGGAGAGGGAGAGGGAGAGAGAGAGAGACAGAGAGGGAGAGGGAGAGAGAGAGAAGAGAGAGGAGAGAGAGAGAGAGAGGAGAGAGAGAGAAGAGAGAGAGAGAGAGATGAGAGAGAGAGAGAGATGAGAGAGAGAGAGAGAGAGAAGAGAGAGGAGAGAGAGAGAAGAGAGAGAGAGAGAGATGAGAGAGAGAGAGAGAGAGAGAGAGATGAGAGAGAGAGAGAAGAGAGAGAGATTAAAATCTGGAGGAGAGGAGAGGTGGAAAGGAATAAGTGTACAGAAATAGCAATACAAATGTTAGCTTTGGTCAGGTTTTGGATATACAGTGGTGCTTGAAAGTTTGTGAACCCTTTCGAGTTTTCTATATCTCTCCGTAAATACGAACGAAGGTAAGCGTAAGTATCAGATTTTCACACGAGTCCTAGAAGTAGATAAAGAATTGGGTTCGATTAAACAAATGAGACAAAAAATATTATACTCTGTCGTTTATTTACTGAGGAAAATGATCCAATATTACATCTCTGTGAGTGGTAAAAGTATGTGCACCTCTAGTATTAGCAGTTCAATTAGAGTCGGGTGTTTTTAATCAGCGGGATGATGATGAGCGGGTGTGAGCGGGTGAGTGCCATGTTTTATTTAAAGAACCTATCAGAGTCTGATCTTCACAACACGTGTTTGTGGAAGTGTTTCATAACACGATCAGAGGAGATTTCTGAGGAGCTCAGGAACAGAGTTGTTGATGCTCGTCAGGCTGGAGAAGGTCACAAAACCATCTGTAGAGAGTTCGGATCTACAGACAGACAGATTGTGTACAAATAGAGGATCACTGTTCCCTCCACAGGAGTGGAGACCAACAAAGATCACTCCAAGAGCAGGATGTGTAATAGTCCACGAGGTCACAAAGGAACCCAGAGTAACTTCTAAGCAACTGAAGTCCTCTCTCACACTGGCTAATGTCGAAGGCGTCATAACATGATTTCAAATGTTTTCCTTCTGTTTGGGAGTGTAATGTATTTTTTTTTTGTGCATGCGCTTTTTGAACATTTTATTACTCCCGATCGGCAACATTATTAACGTTTTAAAAACATTTAAAAAATCATCACACGGTTCCGTTAATGTTCATGAGCCCACCATCAGGAGAACACTGAACAGCAATGGTGTGCGTGGCAGGGCTGCAAGGAGAAAGCCACCGCTCTCCAAAAAGAACATTGCTGCCCTTCTGCAGTTTGCTAAAGATCACGTGGACGAGCCAGAAGGCTGTGGGAAACATGTTTTGTGGACGGATGAGACAGAATAGAACATTTTGGATTAAATGAGAAGCGTTCTGGTTGGAGAAAGGAAAACACTGCATTCCCGCATAAAAACCTCATCCCGTCTGTGGAACATGGTGGTGGTAGTGTCAGGGTTTGGGCAAGTTTTGCTACATCTGGACCAGGACGACTCGCCGTCATTGATGCAACAATGAATTCTGAAGGAATTCGTTTCTAAAGGAAAATGTCAGGACATCGGTCCATGAACTGAATCTGAAGAGAAAGTGGGTCATGCAGCAAGACAACAACCCCAAGCACACGAGTCGTTCTACCAAAGAACGGTTGAAGAAGAATAAAGTGAATGTTTTGGAACGTCCAAGTCAAAGTCCTGGCCTTAATCCAATAGAGATGTCGTGGAAGAACCTGAAGCACGGAGTTCATGTGAGGAAAACCCACCAACATCCCAGAGTCGAAGCTGTTCTGTACTGAGGAACGGGATAAAACTCCTCCAAGCCGATGT
>JAAGNN010000154.1:0-10009 GCA_012411365.1 Ameiurus melas | reverse complement strand
ATACCTTAACAGACTTTTTATATATAATACTGCATATACATACATACATACATACATACATACATACATACATACATACATACATACATACACACATACAGTGGGGGAAATAATTTGTTTCAGTAGATATATTTCCAGTGAGATTATTCACATGTAATTTTCACCAGACATCAGCATGAAATTTGGAAATATAAAGAATTCAAAACATTAAAATTCATAAATAAAGTTATGTGTAATAAAGATAAATGACACAGGAAAAAAAGCATCGAACATGTTAAGAAAAGAATGGACCAGTCAATCACCTGACTGGAATCCAATTGAACAAGATTTAGAAGATGAATACTGTGGCCCATTAATTTCTTCACACAGGAAGTGTCTTGAAGCTGCCGTTACAAACAAAGGCTTCTCCACTAAGTATTAAATACATTTCAGTTAGTGTGTTCAATACTTTTTTCTCGTGTCATTCCTCTTTATTACGTAACGTCATTTATGAACTTTAAATCCTGTTTGGATTTCTTTATATCTGTGGATTTCTTGAGTTAATACCAAAGTCTGGTGAAAATTTCATGTGAATAGCCTCATTGGAAAAATATTTACACCAAAAAATGTTGACGTGTTCAATACTTATTTCCCCCACATATACTTTATACTTATACTTATACCATATATATATATACACACACATATGTTTTCTAATTTATGCATTTGTCATCAGTTTATTGAAAACACTGACTGATTATTTTAATCTTGATGCATTTCAATGTTTAATATTAAAATGATACATTTAAAAAAAAATAAACTATTGTAATGTCAAGTATGAAACCTGTGTTAAAATTAAAATAAAAGTTTTAATATAGTTACATCTGAAAAGATAAATGAATAAAGAACAAACTGATTCTGAAGTCCATGTGAATTAAACCATCTCTAATTAACAGTGATTATATCTTAACAATGGAAAATGATTCAATTTAACCATGTTATTGTTTGTGCACTGTGGATATCTGTTAATTGTTTTTTTTTTCCACACTATGCCAGACAGTTTGCATAAATATCTACATCTTCATAGTCATTGTCCACATCATTTCTTTGTTCATCAGCATCAACATTAATGTAATCATTCTCCGAGTCCTCCGAGTCCTGGAAAATGGTTTCTGCGTTTTCATAATCAGCTTCGTCATCTGTCTCAATCTCTCCTTGGGGACTCTTATATGTGTTTTTGGCACCTACAAATTGATGGAGTCAAATTACACACACGTTTACAGGTTAGTTCCCTTTCAAAGGGAACTCCACGTTGCATGAGCTTCATGCTGTTGGAAGTGCCTTCACACGTGACTTCATGCCTATTTATAGGTCTACCATTATCAGGTGACATGGCAATTAAGGATGTCACGTGATATATAAATAACACCTGTGAACCACGCTTTCAGCTTTATTATCTTCAGTGAGACTGCATGGCAGTCGTTTGTGTAACGCTTGCAAAAAGACTCTTCATTTCCACTCTATCTTTAAAAAAGAAAGAAAGAAAAATCTATTTACTTTTCTGTCCCGGGGCGAAAAGTATGAGTGAGAGAGAATTCAGGAATTGTGTTACTCCTTGCTCCCATTTCATCAGGGGGACGACAGACACACTTGCTGCATGAAGTGTCTGGGTATGGAGCATGCCAGGGCAGCCCTCGAGAGGTCTGCCTGTGCACATTTTGAACGCCTTAAAATGAGGCAGCTCCGCTCTCGAATCTCTTTCTTCTCGGCCAAGAGGAGTTTAGTTTCAGAGCCTCATGGTTCTGGGCCAGCTGTTACCGAGGCAGCCAGCAGGCTCAGGTCCTGGTATGAATCTGGAAGACGAGCCAGAGATGATCGTTGCTCTATCTCTACAGCACCATCCACAAGGAAACTGTATGTACTCACGTGGCAACTTTTTGTCTCATGGTGTGAGGGACATCATCTAAACCCAGTGATCTGCGCAATAGCTACACTCCTGGAGTTCTTAGAAGGATATTTCTCAGTGGGGTTGGCTCCTCCTACAATAAGGGTCTATGTGGCCACCATTTTGGCTAACCATGCCCCTGGTGATGAAGCCTCTGTGGGGCAAAATCCCCATGGAATGCATGGTATCAGGAGGTGAGGCCCATCTGCACACCATGCATACCTTTCTGGGACCTTACCGATTTGAACCCTTAGAGTCAGCCTCAGAGAAGCTTCTGACTCTAAAGGAAGCTCCTCTGCTGCCCCTGACATCTCTCAGCGAGTAGGAGATCGACAAGTTCTCTCTGTTGCCCCTTTCCTGCCCCTGGATTAGCCAAGGTGCCTAAAGTAGCCTAAAGTGCCTACATCGGGTGCCCAGCCAGTAGTGTTGCAGGCTTTCTGCCGCCCTCTGTTCTTCAAACCGGAACAAGAGAAATTGCACCGACTGATGTCCAATAAGGGCTCTCTATACTTATGTCCACTGCTCCAGCCAATAGAGGGTGATGCTGTGTTGAAGCAGCGCATTTCTAATTGGATAATGGAAGCAATCTCTTATCGCTGCGGCCCCCTCGGGCATAAGGGCTCATTCCACTAGGGGTGGCCTCCTCAAAGGCTTTATCCAAAGGGGTATCCTTATAGGATGTGTGTGCTGTGGCGGGTGTCTACGATGCACACTTTAATTCAATATTACAGCTTGGATATACATTCCGCCCCAGGGTGTTTTGTCGTGACCTCAGGCTTGCATCATGTAAAGGCCGTAATCTCAGTATGACAGAGTGGGTATTCTGATTCCCACAGCATGAAACTCACGCAATGCTGAGTTCCCTTTGAAAGTGAATGTCTGGGTTACTCATGTAACCCTGTTCCTTTAGAAGGGATGTTAAGACATTGTGTAGCTTTGTCCTACTGGGGCCTGCCTGTAAATTGTGTTTTCATTTCAGATAATAGAGGTTGACACGCAGTTCACAAGTGGTGTTTATATATCACGTGACACACTAAATTGCCACATCACCTAATCACGGCAGGTGTATAAATAGACATGATGTTTCACAAGCTTCAGATACCGGTCACGCATGAGAGCGCTTCCCATAGCATTGAGCTCATGCATCATCTCGTTCCCTTTCAGGAACAGCGTGACCGAAAATAAATACAATTCAACAAGAATAATAGAAGTAATAAATAAACTTCTTTGTCCTGCTGTTACAGGAAAATAATCAGCAATCAAAGTTGATTACATGTTAAATGTTTTTGTCCTCTTATACCTCAGCAATTGCTATTGATTAGTTTTTTATACATTAACGAAATAAATACACTTTTTATCCATTTATTATTACTTGTTGTGCAAGGCCTGTGAGAGAAGTTATTTCCTGTTCTCACTTGTCTTAGTAGCTATAATCAGTTGTTCCCTCATCAGCCTCTTTTTTCTCTCACTTGAAGTTAAGACAAAAAACTATTTCACCTTATCGTGTTCATGAGAAACCACAAAGTGTTTCTCTGCAAATTCCCTCTGCCCTATAGACTTTCCCTTGTCAAAAAGTTCTAGTTCTCCTTCTGACTTTTAAAAAAATTATGACACTGGAGATTCCTTGCAAAAAACTTTCACCATTTCACCAATACACAAATTAAAAAAATAATAATAAAAAAAAAAATAATAATAATAATAATAAGCATTTACGTTGTTCCTATAGAAACAATAACATAAAAAAATGTAAATATAAACCTGTGATTTGTAGCTGAACTAATGTCAGAACTGCAGTTTTTAAAAAAAATGTATTAAATGTAAGAATACAACAGCGCTGTAGTATAAAACAAAATTTTATTAAGTTCCATCTTCAAAGGGATGTTTTTACTAATATAATGAAATGTTTATGACAACTCACGCTGTGAATCCTTCGTCTTATCCATCTGACATTTCCGTCTTTTCTGTGTCTTCACAAAGCAAATGATGACTGGAACTAAGATGAGAAGCAGTCCTGCTGTCACTCCAACACCAATGTAGAGAGCCAGAGATGCTGAGAGAGAAATCACCATCATCATCATCAGGCTTTTCAAACATTAAACTGCAGAACACACACACACACACACACACACACAAAAACAACAGAACTATTTTTTATTACTATACCTTTCACAGTTATTTCCTGCAGTTCAGTGGTAGTGGAGGTAAAGGTGCGTGAAGAGACGTTAACTTCATAAGTACAGCTGTAGTTTCCCTGATGGACAAAATCTGCCTCAGGAAACAGGAAGACGGCTGAGTGGTTAATAGAAGACTGAGTTCTGGTGATGTTGGATCTACTGAACTTCAAGTGGAAGGAACCTCCTGGATACTGAGGTTCAGTGGAGCACATGATGGAGAAGCCATAGCCCCTTGTCACTTCTGGTCCACCAGCAGCACTGAAGGAGATATTGGGCTGCTGCAGGTTTACTAGAAAACAACAAACATGGTCTCTCTTATTGAAAATGATGAGATGAAGAGGACTAATTGGTCTTTTAGCTGAAGTCAGAGCTGCAAATTTTTACTGGCTAAAAATATCCAGAACATGTCGCTTACCTACAGTGATGCTGATGGAGTTGCTCCTGGATGATGTGGAAGCACTTTCCCTGTATGAGTAGTCACAGGTGTACTGGCCCTGATGTGAGGCATCTAAAGTCAGATTAAATGTTGTTGTAGATGCTGCAGTTTGATTCTTTATTGATGTCTCAGTTTTATACAAACTGAAGTCTACAGAGATGCATGTTGGGCTGGGTGTGGTACATCTGAACTGAAGGACTTCTCCAGGTGAGACCACAGAGTTTGGGGAGATCCGAGTTAATGTAGGAGTCTGCAAGTCTTATAATAAAGGAATATGTTTAATCATTTTGTAAACATATTCACTTTAAACAGGGTATTGCAACAAAAAGAATAAACTTACTTGAGCACACGACTCCAGCATCTTTATTATGTCCACAGTTCTCTACTCCAAATCCTCTGTGTGAGCAGTGATCTAGGTATCTCTCAGTTCCAGTACACTGAACATCATCCAGCCAGGTTGGTTCACTTCCCTGACCAAAGCGGGCATTAGAAGGAGCACTGACAGCTTTACCACATCCAAGCTGTCTACACACCACCTCTGCATCCTTTAAGTCCCAGTCATCATCACACACTGTTCCCCACTGGGCTTTGTGCTGGATCTCCACTCGACCACAACAGTTACTCGGACCATTCACCAGTCTGATCTTGTTAGGGACTGATTTATGACACAAAAAGAGAGAAGGTTTTTGTAAGTTTTGCTCATGAGCTAGAAAACCCGATATTTCATTATAAGCCCCATATTTCAGATAAAGTGCTCTTAGCAGTTAAGTGATATTTTGCAATCCCACAATTCATTCCAAAAAGAAGAAAGGAAGGAAGCATGATAAGGCATCCATAAGGCACATTTGTGTGAACAGACACGTTTGTGTAGAATACACAGTGATGCCATTACTGACATGGCATGTTCACCTGGCAGATCTAGAACTTAATCTGGAGTCACAAATGGACAAGGATAACAATGAAAGAAAGCCAGGATAAAAGAACAGACTCTCTTTGAAGGAGCATGGATGACTTAGAGTTAGATACCAGAATTGTAATCATAAACATTATAAACAAACAATAAGGCTTGGTACCACAGGTACAAGACACTGAGCACATACTTTGTAATGTAGTAGTGGATGAGCATCCTTATATACTGTGGTAGTGATTGTGTAATGGAATCCAGGTGTGTCTAATCAGAATGAAGGTGACTGTGAAAGTGAGAGAGGTCATGATGGCTGTTTTCGAACACCAGGCCTCTCTGAGTTCTTGGAGTTGTAGTTGGTGGCCATGTTTGTAGGCAACTCTGTGTAACTGTGAGTGCAAAGCAACGGCGATTTCGGATGTTGATGTCACAACATAGAAGTCTCTTGACAGAGAATTGTCGACTGAGTCACAATCATCATTACACGTCTGCCAAGAACCACAACTGAATATGAATTAGTCTACCAGTGTGCAGGCTAAGGGAAATCTCTAAATAAGCTATAATAGCTAATCTAAAGATAGCAGTGACCCATGCTGGTTTGGACACAAAGGGGCAATGCTCAGAGCCAAATGACTTGTTTTGGGTAATTCTGGCTGCAAAATCTTCTGCTGTGCCGGAGTACAAGGTGTACATTAACTAGCTGGACAGCAGAACTATGCCCTCAGTTGGTGGCACACAGTTTAGCCAGTATGATTGACAGTGAACAAGTTAGACTGGTGTACATGGTGACATTTGACGTTTGTATTGCCACATTACTGGTTTCACCTGATGAGGCGCTCCATGCAGAGGCATTTTGCCCACCTACCAAGTGCAGATTTTTTGTTTTTTGCTCAATAATTTTTATGATTGCTACACAAAGAGTGGACAGTCAATAAGTCAGAATTTGTGTTGCTCACTTTGGATTGGTCGCTCAAGTCAACATCAAGTCAAATGACCCTACAAAATGTTACTTATGTACCAGGATCAGTATTTGGTCCTGCAGCTAATGAACACTAAAATGGTGACTACAGTTTTCAGGGTCTAAGGCCAAACAAAAAAAGAATAGGATGGAGACAGTTCTCCTATAGGTTACAACAACCAAGCTTCACACAGCAACCCTGGACAGATGCCAGGTGATGGAACTGCACTTACAGACCTCTAGCAGATGTAGGTGTGATCAATTAAGCAGGGGACATGGCTAGAGAATGTGGGCTCGCTACTTCCCCCCACATCACCTCCCCCAACACAAACCAACAATATCCATGCATTAGTCTTGATAAATGAGCAATTTTAAAAATTTACAAATTATGGGTAGTCACTGACAATTCTTTGAACCACATAAATAATTAATTAATGACTGAATGCTGTTCAGTATAACATCCTCTCTGCACTTACCTACAGTGATGCTGATGGAGTTGCTCCTGGGTGATGTTGAGGCAATTTCCCTGTATGAGTAGTCACAGGTGTACTGGCCCTGATGTGAGGCATCTACAGTCAGAGTAAATGTTGTTGTAGATTCTGCAGTTTGCTTCTTTACTGATGACCCAGTTTTATACAAACTGAAGTCTACAGAGATGCATGTTGGGCTGGGTGTGGTACATCTGAACTGAAGGACTTCTCCAGGTGAGACCGTAGGGTTTGGGGAGATCCGAGTCAATGTAGGAGTCTGCATGTCTAATAATAAAGAAATATATTTAATAATTTTGTAACTGTTTTCACTTTAAACAGGGTATTGCTACAACAAAATTCAATAACAGCAAAAGCCTACTTGAGCACATGACTCCAGCATCTTCTCCATGTCCACAGTTCTCTACTCCAAATCCATTGTGTGAACAGTGATTTATGTAGCTCTCAGTTCCGGTACACTGAACATCATCCAGCCAGGTTGGTTCACTTCCCTGACCAAAGCGAGCATTAGAAGGAGCACTGACAGCTTTACCACATCCAAGCTGTCTACACACCACTTCTGCATCCTTTAAGTCCCAGGCATCATCACACACTGTTCCCCAACGACCATTGTGCTCGATCTCCACTCGACCACAACAGTTACTCGGACCATTCACCAGTCTGACCTGATTACGCTCTGATTTATTACATAAAAAGAAAGAAGGTTTACTAATGATTGATTTTGTGTCCATCACTTTGATCATGAGATATAAACTGAAAAAATATAAGGAACAAAACCAGTTGTGAAGACTTTGAACTGCTCTATTTTCAATCCGTGTATGCTGAATAAAATTGAATTTGTTCAGTGTAGTAAATAACCAATTTAAATATCCAAACTATATTCAAAACAGAGTCTCAACTGAACAATAAAACAATAGAGATTTAAGATTTATACCACAGCACTGCTGAATTTGCACAAATTGTTGATTAATTGTCTATAACAGCTTTACAGTAATGTGCCCGTGGTAATGTTATCGTTTCTATAGTAACAATTTACACAGGGACTCTTCACATAAACAAATTAAAAATGTGTAATTGTTGATATGGTGAAGTTTTCTGTAAGGAGGAGAGGAGTTTATCTCAATAATGTGACAAACTGCATGTTGGTGATGGAACCACTGTGTATAGCTGCTATAACATATAACATGATAACAGGAACTCACTTCACAGACCTTCCACAACAATAAATGTCACTAAAATAAATTAAATTTAAACACTTAATGATATTCCCGCACGCCCTCAAGTGTTTACTATCATTTAATATATAACGTGTTTGGCATGCATAACACTTCAAATATTTTAGTTCTCGTATATAATCTATGTAGCTGCTAAAATGCCAGCCAGCAAACTTCAACATTGTGGAATTTGTAGCTGTTGTTAACCTGTTCTGAAGATCTGTATCCACTTAAGTTGACTGACATTTACTAAAATGACTAAAGTGACAGCAAAATAACTAATAAATGTTATTCAACACAATATAAATATAATTACATTGATGACAAGGTCATAATATAAAATAGTGTTTCTGTACCTGAGCAAGTAACACCAGCATCTTCACCATGGCCACAGTCGTGTATACCAAATCCATTATGAGAGCACTGTGTGATGGTCTTTTCACTTCCAGAACACTGAACATCATCCAGCCATATTGGACCACTTCCCTGACCAAAGTGGGCACCTGTATGAGCGCTGACAGCATTACCACATCCAAGCTGTCTACACACCACCCCGCATCATTTTGTGTCCCAGGAATCATCACACACTGTTCCCCACTGGCTATTATTATAGACTCACCTACCATTCCACTCTACCAGCGCAGGAGTGCGCTACCTGTAAGTCGTATGTTAGCGCCATCTAAGACAAACAGCAAAATACATATTACTGTTAATTAATCTTAATGAATCTCTTTACCATATTGCAATATTACATCACATGAACTAATATGAATCCATTTCTGTCATTCCATAATCCTTTATCAAAAAGATGTCTGGACTTTTAATGAAACTTCTATATTGTACAGCACTATATTGGTCAACCTTGTTTTTAAATGTGCTCTATAAATGAATATGATTGATGAATATTTGCATTAGGTAATTAATCTTATACTGTAGGGTTACTAACACCTTTTAACTCCAATTTCGTTCTTATTTTTAATCCCTACCTCCCCCTCCCCATCTGTTCAGAGCTGGATAAGGACTTTATTAGCAATATATTATATAAAAAAAAAAGTTATATATTTTTTCAAAGAGAGAATTTAAAAAAAAGGAAAGTAAATGGAGAGAAATAAAATTGCATTAAAAAGGCAAAAGAGAAATAAGTATCAATGGAAATGAAAAAAAAACAGAGAACAATACATAGATGAAAGAAATGTAAAGCAGAATAAAATTAGTAATAAAAAAAGAACAAAATATCAAAAGCGTAAGTAAAATGGGAACGCTTTTGGAAAGGGAAATTCGGCAGAGATCGATCAACATGAATAAAAGCTTCCACTAGAACTTAACTGTAAGCAGCACAAAAATACACAACAAATGTTTGGAAAAATTTCCATTAGAAAGAGCAAAAGGAATCCCTACAAAGAATATGAAAATGCATTAAAGTTAATCATTTGAAACAATATAATATTAATCAAAAACTATAGAATAATGTCATTGTATGGGGACAATTGGATGAAATTAGTCTCAAAAGTATTAAGAAATGTGTGCGCAATTATGCATAAATGTTGCAAATGCATCTTACTATCCACAAATAGATGCCTTACAATTTGTGTCTGCGAAATTCAGAATGAAATGATTATGTGGCGAAATAGAAATGTTCTATTTTGTATTAATGTATCGTAATTTATGCGTGCAAGTAAGATGTGAATTTGTGGATCAGGTGACACACGTGCATTCATTGACGTCGATTCTGTCCGGTTCATTTGGATTTTGAGACTTTTCGTGGTTTGCTTTGACAAATCCACACCCGCTAACAAAAAAAGCAGTTACCACTAGATGGCAGTCTCAGCATCACTGAGTTGGAGGCACCTGCCTACCTGTGCTTGATTTGTGCTACTTGACATTTTTGGCATCCTCCCAAAGAATCACAGA
>JAAGNN010000153.1:0-10141 GCA_012411365.1 Ameiurus melas | reverse complement strand
CCTAGTTGTATGTATTGCTATACACACACACACACACACACACATATACATATAATATACACATACACACACACACATACACATATATATATATATACACACATACACACACATAAAAAAAATATAATACACATACACATACATACATACTACACACTACACACACACACAAATATATACACTATACACACACTACATACATACATACATACATACACACACACACACCTCACTACACATACACCACCACACACCACACACCCATAAATACATAATACTACATACACACACAATATACACACTACCACACACACACTACACACACACATACATACATACTACATACTACATACACACACACACACTCATACATAATACTACACACACACACACACATATACATACATACACACACACCCACACCCACCTACTCTACTCCCCCACACACATACCCCCCCCCTCTTACACACACCCACACCCCCCCACCTCTCTCACACCCACACACCCTACACCTCCTCCCACACCCCAACACACATACAAAAACACACATACACACACCCTATATACACCACACATACACACACACACACACATATACACACACACATACATACATACACACACACACACACACAAACACACACACACACACACCACATAAAACATACACATACACACCACACACATACATAATACTCCACACACACACACACACACACACACACACACACACACTAACTCACACACACACCACCTAATCCACACCCACACACACACACATACAACACACACTACTACATACCACACACATACAATAACACACACCACCCACACACACACACACCATACACACCCACACCACACTAATACACACACACACACAAACACACACACTAATACACACACCCTTTACACACACCACACCCCCTCCCCCCCCCCCCCCCCCAAAACCCCCCCCCACAATATACCACATGACCCCTCTACCCCTCCTTCCTAACCATCTCCCTCATTGTTTCTCTTCTCTCCTCCTCACTCTTCTTCCTTCTTTCCTTCCTCCTCTTCCTCCTCCTCTTCTTTCTCCTCACTCTCTTCCTCCCTCCTCTCCTCCCTCCTCTCACTCTCTTCCTCCTCCTCACTCTCTTCCTCTCTCACTCTCTTCTCCCCTCCCTCACTCTCTCCTCCTCACTCTCTTCCTCCTCCTCCTCATTCTCTCCCCTCCTCCTCCTCACTCTCTTCTCCTCCTCCTCACTCTCTTCCCTCCTCACTCTCTTTCGTCTCCTCCTAATCTTCCTCCCCTCACTCTCTTCCTCCTCCCTATTCTCCCTCCTCCTCCTCACTCTCTTCTCCTCCTCCTCTCTCTTCCTCCTTCCTCACTCTCTTCCTCCTCACTCTTCCCTCCTCACTCTTTCTCCTCCTCATTCTCCTCCCTCCTCACTCTCTTCCTCCTCACTCTCTTCGTCCCCTCCTACCTCTCTTCTTCTCCTCACTCTTCTCTCCTATTCCTCCTCCTCTCACTCTTCTTCCTCCTCCCTTCCTCCCTCTCTTCTCTCCTCACTCTCTTTCCTCCCTCTCTCACTCTCTTTCCCTCCCTCTCCTCACTCTCTTCCCTTATCACTCTTCCTCCCTCCTCACTCTCTTCCTCCTCCTCTACTCTCTTCCTCCCTCCTCACTCTTCCTCCTCCCTACTCTTCCTCCTCACTCTCTTTCCTCCCTCCCTCACTCTTCCTTCCTCACTCTCTTCCTCCTCCCTCCCTTCTCCCTACTCTCTTCCTCCTCCTCTCTTCCTTCTCCAACTCTCTTCCTCCTCCTTACTCTTCTTTCCTCTTCACTCTCTTTCTCCTTCCTCACTCTCTCTTCCTCCCTCTCATTCTCCCTCCTCCTCACTCTCTTCCCTCCTCCCTCATTCTCTTCCTCCTCCTCACTCTCTTCCCTCCCTCTCCTCATTCTCTTCCTCCTCCTCACTCTCTTCTTCCTCCTCACTCTCTTTCCTCCTCCCTACTCTCTTCCTCCTCACTTCTCTTTTTCTTCTCCCTCACTCTCTTTCTCCTCCTCACTCTTCCTCCCTCATTCTCTTCTTCTCCTCCTCACTCTCTTCTCCTCCTCTTCTCCCTCACTCTCTTTCTCCTCCTCATTCTCCTCCTCCTCTACTCTCTTTCCTCCCCTCACTCTCTTCTCCTTCCTCACTCTTCTTCCTCCTCACTCTCTTCTCTCCTCCCTCACTCTCTCCTTTTCCTCACTCTCTTTCTCTCCTCCTCACTCTCTTCCTCCTCACTCTCTTTTCTCCTCCTCACTCTCTTCCTCCTCACTCTCTTCCTCCTCCTCACTCTCTTTCCTCACTTCTCTTCTCCTCACTCTCTTCCTCCTCCTCTTATCTTCTTCCTCCTCCTCACTCTCTTCCTCCCTCCCTACTCTCTTCCCTCCTCCTCACTCTCTTCCTCCTCCTCACTCTCTTCCTCCTCCTCATTCTCTTCCTCCTCCTCACTCTCTTCCTCCTCCTCACTCTCTTCCTCCTCCTCACTCTCTTACTCCTCCTCACTCTCTTCCTCCTCCACGTGTTTAAAGTGTTTAACTAACGCTGTCTCTGTGCTATGATGAGGTCTAAATCCTGACTGATACATTTCATAAATGTTGTTCCTATCCAAGTATGAGCATAACTGCTTTGCTACAATCTTTTCTAAGATCTTAGAGATGAAGGGAAGATTTGATATTGGTCTATAGCTGGATAATTGAGACGGGTCAAGGTCAGGTTTTTTAATCAGGGGTTTAATAACTGCTAATTTAAGTGATTTAGGGACATAGCCAGTGCTTAGGGAAGAAATGATTGTATTTAAAAGTGGTTCAATTACTCCTGGACAAATCTGTTTAAACAAACATGTAGGTACAGGATCTAGTATACAAGTTGATGAATTGTCTGAAGAGATTAGTGTAGCTAGTTCGGTCTCTCTAAGTGGAGCGAAACACTCTAAACATTGATCTGATATTGCTACGTTGTCATGTAATGGGTTTGTTACAGTACTGTCTGGTTTTAATTTAATGGCCTGTGTTTCACGTCTAATATTTTCAACCTTATCAATGAAAAATTTCATGAAATCTTCACTGCTATGTAATGACTCATTTTTTCTTTCTAATTATTTTCCTTTTGAGTGGAGCCACTCTATCTAACGTGTAGCGGAGTGTTGACTCCAAACTTTCAGTCGCCTGATCGAGTTCTATTGGATCTGACGGTGATCCAAATCTAATTGATGTTTCTGCGAGGTTATTTATGAAGCTCGGTGCAGTAGCTGATGTGTAGGTACATTTTACGCGGTAGCGAGGTGGAAATATTATGTAACAGTATGTATTATGAACGAGAAGATAATGGTCTGAGACAGCTTCAGACTGTGGAATAATTTCAATATTTTCTATATTTAGTCCGTATGTTAGTATGAGGTCTAGAGTGTGACCACCATTATGAGTAGGCCCGATTACGTTCTGATTAATCCCTACTGAATCTAAGATGGACACGACCGCTGTTCTCAGAGGGTCCTTCAGGTTATCAAAATGAATATTAAAATCTCAGACGATTAATGCTTTATCTACAGATACAACCAGGTTTGATACAAAGTCTGCACATTCACTAAGAAATTCAGTATATGGCCCTGGGGGTCTGTAAATAATAATTAGAGAATAATTTGTGGCTACATAACTTACACTGGTATAAAGAATTTCAAAAGAATTAAATTTATGCTTAGGTTTTTGTGTGACGACTAGATTTTCACTATGGATAAGACTAACCCCTCCTCCTCTACCAGTTGAACGAGGCTGATGTACATAACTGTATCCAGGAGGACTGGCTTCATTTAATGCTACTTACTCATTTGGTTTAACCCAAGTTTCCGTTAAACACATTAAATTATATTTCTGATCAGTGATGATTTCGATGACAATAAGAGCTTTAGATGCAAAAGATCTGTTTAAAAGTCCCAGCTTCAGATTAAAAGTGCTGGCTGTGCATTCAATATGATTTAATCTGATGTTAATTAGGTTACGAAGACAGACTTTCTGAGATTTCCTATTTATTTGTATAGATCGGGGAACAGACACAGTCTCTATAGTATGTATTACAGGTGTTGGATTATTAATTGAGCATTGATTATACTGAATGTAGTTATTGTCAGAAGATGTACTTATGTTATGTAGTCACTTGGAGTGAAGCACCTTGGAGATGTTGTCAGACAGCAGTTCCGCTCCAACGCTGCTGGGGTGCAGGCCATCAGGACAAAACAACCTAGGACGCTCCCAGAACAGATTCCAGTTATTAACAAACACTAGATTCTGCTTATTACACCAAGAAACTAAGCAATCATTAAAAGTGAGAAGTCTACTGAACTTTTCTGCTCCACGTCTGAATGTGGGAAGAGGTCCAGAGACGATGATCTTCGGCCAGGGTATCTGCCCTGCATAAAGTCTCGACCAGGCTGGAGAAGTCCCTTCTTCAGAACCTCCGTCTGCCGCAGCCTGGTGTCGTTCATCCCCGCATGCAGAAACCGCTCCAATGCGCTCGTCCTTCTTCAGGATCCTGGATACCTGCACAGCAACATCAAGGACACGAGCACCAGAAAAACAATGTGTGTGCACCTTACCTTTAGAGGAGGCTACACGGACGTTCTGCATAATGGAGTCCCCGACGATCACAGCGTTAGGTCTGGTCTGATGGCGAGGGGCGAAGCGGTTCCTGGTTGGAATCTCGAACACCGGAGGTGGAGAGGTCCTCGCCCGGGGTACAGCCCTCACCTTCCGCTGCTGGTTCACCCAAGGCTCGAGGTGTGTTGGCGCCGACATGACCGAGACCACGGCTGGGAGTCCTAGGTGCACGGTCCCTGCACAGAGAAACACATGGCGTAGAGGGCATGGGAGGGGAAATACCACGCTGTGTGCTTACCTTGAATGTGTAGGCAGAGGCACACGATGTTTTGAGCGCAGTTTGTCGCTCCTGCAGCTGGGCCTGCTTGTCGAGTAGGCCGCGGATCTGCTTCTCCACATTCCTCCAGTTCCAGCAGCACCATGTGAAGCTCGAGCAAGTCCTCATCTGCACTCAAAACCGGAGAGACAGTAGACATATTTGTTTTTTTAACAAAAACAGCGGTAAATGCGAAATATGGAACGTAAACAAGGCTAGTGGTAGCTGATGCTAGCGGGCTACGGATAATTGCAAGCTAGTCGCGGATGTTTGTACAAACAATCGAATTTAGCGACAGTGCAATATAACGATTGTTTTATATAAACTAGTGTCAGTTATATTTGTATAAGGTAACGTAAATAATTTTAAAGTATAGCGATGAGAAAAAATTAATGTATTAGCGTTAGCTCCAAGGACGCTTCTTCCTGCTTGACCCTGCTTCCTGCTTGACCTGCTCGCCTGTCTAATATTCACCCCTCTCATACCCACCCCCCTTTTCCCCTTTCCCCCTCCTCCCTTTCCCTTCTACCTCACTCACCCTCCTAATATTCACCCCTCTCATACCCACCCCTCTCATACCTACCTCACTCACCCGTCTAATACTCACTGCTCTTACAATCACCCCCTCATACCCACCTCACTCTCAATTGCTAAATTCACCCCTATACCCACCCTCTCATACCCCTTCACTCACATTCCCTTATTCCTCCTTCTCTATACCCACTCCTCTCATACCCACCTCTACTCAAACACCCCCACACCCACCCCCCACACCCACCCCCCATTGTCTAATACTCACCCCCCTTATACTCACCTCCTTCATACTCCACTCTCACTCCCCCTAATACTCACCCTTCTCATACTCCACCCTCTCTACCCCCCCCCCCCCCCCCCCCCCTCACCCCTCCTCCACTTCTCACCTCCTCACCCCTCTCATACCCACCTCTCTCCCCATGAATCATGTGTTTTATATATACATTTTAACTTGTTCTCTTGAATTCTCCTTTATTTTTGGAGTTGACTGTTAATGGCCAATATATCATCTGTTTAAGTATATTGTAGTAAGTATGATACTGACACATATAAACACACACACACACACACACACACACAGTCCTATTGTTATTCCTCTATAGATCCATCATGGAACAGGTGTGTGTGTGTGTGTGTGTGTGTGTGTGTGTGTGTGTGTGTGTTTGTGCATTCGTGTGTTTTGATACAGGAATTCAAGGTCACAGCCCAGGATGGAAAGATGTGACATAAACAATGACGGCAAAAACTCAAAACGACATGTGGGCTCACAGCTGTGTGTGTGTGTGTGTGTGTGTGTGTGTGTGTGTGTGTTTTGCTACTCAGCAGTAAGACAGAGACTCATTCCAGTTTTTCAGGATCCTCTTCTGCACTCATCCATGAATTCACTAATGACATCATAGTTTCTGTGTGTGCGTTGTGTGTGTGTGAGTGTGTGTGTGTGTGTGTGTGTGTGTGTGTGTGTGTGTGTGTTTCTTTTTACAATGCATGTTGTCACATGTTTACACTGCAGGTGCTTCTTATTGTTGAGTGATCACAGGATTCGGAGTGTTTAATAGTCAACTCTTCTGGTTGTATCCCAGACGTCAGATGTGATGCGGCCCGGTGATGCTGAACCAGAACCAGAACCAGAACCAGAACCGAGCCTTCAATCAGTGCTCATGAGCATCCTCTTATTCTTCACTATGCTTATGAGAAAGCATTCCACGGTCCTGAAGGTGCCAAAATAAACGCCCCACATCTGGGCAGTGCAGTTCTGATGTGGTTCTGAGTAAAATGATCTGAGATGGAGTTCAGTTGCTCTGTGGCGCTGCAGTCTTCCTTCCTACAATACGTAAGGAATAAAACACTTGGGGACACGCTGTCGTAGTACAATAATCAACCACTGCGTGGTGTGATGAAGAGGAGTTACTGTGTCCATGATGAAGATGATTAATTTCCCATAACAGCACATCCCCAAGTGTTTTATTCCTCTTATTCTACAGCAACTCACCAACAATTACTTATTAAAGAACAACACATCATACTCTTTATCCGTTTATAGTTACCTTTAATGTTCATCAGACAGGTGAGTTCCTGCTGTCATGTGTGTTACAGCAGTCATCAACACTCGTTCCCTCACCATCCCCCTCTTTATTCTCTGTCTTTATTCTTTATCTTTATTCTCTCTCTTCTGTTATGCATGTTATTGAGAAACAGTGAAGAAGTGTAAACTCCTCTGAGATGAAGATGTGAAAAACTTAAAGTTACAGCTTCACCTCTGACTGTTAACATCAGCGCTGACACTGGAGACTCCTTCCTTACATGTTCTCCTTACAGAAAACGTCACCACATCAACCATTATTTAATCCCTTTTGTGAATGAGCATGAATATAAACCTCTGAAGATTTTGACTAAAGAAGTTCTTCCTGAGGAACACCCACGACACTGAACTTCACCAGACCTCACTGGAGCTGCTGTTAGAGTCGTTTTCCTGTTTGTGTCCTACGATGAAACCGAAACCAAACGTTTTGCTCATCACATTTGGTGTAAAAAAGAAACTGAATATGATGAAAATCCTCCAAACCTGCAGTATCACCTGGAGGAGAATCAGTGAAGATCGATGGTGTGTGTGTGCGTGTTTATATGTGTGAATGTGTGAGTGGGTGTGTGTTTGTGTGTCACTGTATCTGGTAAATGGTAAATGTGCACTTATATAGCGCTTTTATCCAAAGCGCTTTACACTGTGTCTCATTCACCCATTCACACACTCACACACACCTCACTACTACACACACACATGGTATCAGAGCTGCCATGCAAGGTGCTAACTTGCCATCAGGAGCAACTTGGGGTTCAGTGTCTTGCCCAAGGACACTTCAGCATGTGGAGTCACCCGGGCCGGGAACCGAACCGCCAACCCTACGATTAGTGGACAACCCGACTCTACCACCTGTATCTCTGGAACATTCTTCACAAATCAGTAACATTCAGTTTGGGTTTAAATATGAAAGTAAAATGAAATTCAACTGAAGATGGAAATCAAACAAACACGAACATAACACACACACCAACACACACAGAGCGGTGCAGGTGCAGTCACAGGTGTGAGAGGGTGGAGTGTGTCCTGTCACTGCCACAATAGACACTCATTGTTCCCTATCATCCCTCCCTCTGGGGTCATCTGTCTCTCTCTCTCCTGTTGTGAACCACAGACTCCAGTGTGACCAGCCATAGTACTGTGTGTGTATGTGTGTGTGTGTGTGTGTGTGAGTGTGTGTGTGTGTGTGTGTAGTGTGTGTGTGTGTGTGTGTGTGTGTAGGTGTGTGTGTGTGTGAGTGTAGTGTGTGTATGAGTTGTGTTAGTGTGTGTGTGTGTGTGTGATTGTGTGTGTGTGTGTGTGTGTTATTGTGTGTGTGTGTGTGTGTGTGTGTGTGTATGTGTGTGTGTGTGTGTGTGTGAAAAAAAAGGAGGTGTGTGATTGTGTGTGTGTTGTGTGTGATTGTGTGTGTGATTGTGTGTGTGTGTGTGTGTGTGTGTGTGTGTGTGTGTGTGTGGTGTGTGTGTATTGTGTGTGTTGATTGTGTGTGTGTGTGTGTGTGTGTGTGTGTGAGATTGTTTGTGTGTGTTGTGTGTGTGTGATTGTGTGTGTGGATTGTGTGTGTGTGTGTGTGTGTGTGTGTGTTTTTTTTTTAACCTTCTCTTTCTCCTTGTCAATACTCCACCCCCCTCTCTTCTCTGCCCCCCCCCCCCCCCCACCATTACTCAAAACCCATCTCTCACCCCACACCTTTTTTTTTTTAAAATGGGGAGAGTAACAGATGCTTGTAGCTGGTGTTTGTCTCTAAATCCCTCTTTTTTCCTCACTGAGAGCCTGCCATGCTTAGAGTCCGGAAAGGTGACAGCGGTGAGGGTGATGGAGGGCGTTGCCGCGGCACGCTGCATAGCCCCACACACACACACACACACACACACTACACTACCCCACACTTCCTGTTTTAGTGTATTTGTTCATGGCGGCTGGGTAACCCCCCTACACACACACACACACACACACACACACACACACACACATAATAATAATAATACTAATAATAATAATAAAATAACCAAAAACACACCTCTGTATTTAAAGTGAATATTTATCATGAGTTGTATATAAATAATCAATGGGTATACATTTTCTAACCATAAATCCATTACAAATTAGATGCAGCATACTTCACTGAACAGGCTCAGAACCATTAGCACTCCATTAGGTAGTGTAATATCTAATATAATATAATATACTATAACTAATATAAAACCTTTGTTTATCTCGAGACAAGTTTTTTTTATCTATCTGTTTATTTATTTACTTATAACGCTCTGTTCCAAGATCAGGAACCAAATCAGGAACATTCAAAGATCTGCATGGAATCGGCGGAATACTACCTCCTGAACACAATTAAAAAGAGCCATTGTATTACAAGGCTACAAGTGTACAACAGTAAACCACCCCCCTCACCTCCCATACCTCTACCCCCTCACCCACCCCTTCTCCAAGCATCTTTTTGAGAATGACTCAGTGGTCAGTGTGTCTGGCTGTCTCCCTGTGTCGCCTGTGTGGAGTTCTCCCACACACAGGGACAATGAGTGTGTCTCAGTGGATGCCTGAGCACCAGCGGTGCCGTGTCACTAGCAGATGGTGAGCTAATTAGACCCTATTAAGTGCTGTGAGAGGGGGATTGTGGGAACCGGGCTGGTCTCAGGAGATCTTCACATTCTCCTGCTCTTTGTGTCAGTACTGCAGAGACACAGCGATCAGGAACGAGTGACAGGATTCCCATACAGAGCGGAATATGTGAGATTCCGATACAGGGACAGAACTGAGTCTACGCTCTTTAGGAAGTTATTTAAAGAGCTGAACCTTTCCTCAGAGGAACAACAGAAGAACACTTCAGGGTTCTAGATTTAACCTTTCAAATAATGTTTCATCTTTATCGTTCCATCATAAATAAGTGCAAATTAGAGATGAACTTCCTTGTCTTCTTCATCTCCACTCATATTTTGACCTACATTCTTTAAAAAAAAAAAAAAAGCTTCCTCCAGCTCCACGGTACTTTGTATGTTTACAGGTTCTCGAATCATTAGAACCTCTTCTGGAGCACTTTTGAGATTTCCACCAGATGAACAAATCAAAGAACGCTTTAA
>JAAGNN010000151.1:0-11262 GCA_012411365.1 Ameiurus melas | reverse complement strand
TACGCTACGTACGGTTTCGGTTATTTAAATACTAATTGCATTTATAAATTATTTCCCTACTTAGTTATTATATATATATATATATATATATATATATATATATATATATATATATATATATATATATATATATATATATATATATATATATATAATATATATATCTTCCTCCACAGACAAATACATATAAGATAATTAATTTCTTGTGATTAAGAATTCAATAGCAACCATGAAAATGCTGTAATAAATGATAATGCCAAATATATACCTATACATGCACATGATATTTCATACAATTTCAACCTTACCTGGAATAAAATTGCACTTGTGGCGTATGAGCTTTCCAGAGCAGACCCCCTCTGCCACACTCTCAGAACATCCAGGACGTTTCCCTTCTGTAACCCAAAGCCCATTTTGGTGTAAGCTGAACAATCGGGTGGATCTTGGATGCATGGCAAGCTTTTTGTTGAACCTCCCACGCCGCGTGTCATGCTAGCTGGATTTACCAGGCTGTAGGACCTGTGGTAAGTCATGTTATCCAGTTCCCACATGCAGTCCAACAGTTCTTGTATCATTGTGTGGGTTTCTTTACCACGAGTCCTCCCCAGCAGTGCTTGGCTAGCTCACTGGAGCTGATGCTGGAGTAATTTGGGCTTCTGTTGGAATATGACCTTCCATGTTGTTTTTCAAAAGCTCTGATTTCTTTGCCTCTCTTTAAGATGTCGGATGTCATCCTTGTCCCATTCAAAAATACAGCTGGACAACTAAGCAAAGTACCATACAGTGGATGGTGTTTGCTTAGCACCTCGTAGTGAATCTCCTCATAAAGTGGGAAAAACATCAAGTCTCTTGACTACCGCATGGTCGAAACCAGGTAAGAACTGGTGTTACACCTGTACCCAGTGAAAGAAAGCAGCTTTTATGCATTTTATATTTCAAGGCTGGGTGAGAGCCCAGGTTCAGGGTCTCACATTCATGGAAAACTGGAAGTAATAGGTTTAAATATGTGATTTCCAGGATTGACAAAGTCATGGTAATTTAACAAAAACCTTAAAGTCATGGAAACTTCTATAGTGAATACTGGTTTTGTTGGCGATCTGTGCTCAGACCTGGACATTAATAATATTGATTCAGTAGTGCTAAACACCAAATTGTATATAATGATCAGTTGGTGGTAATGAAACAAATATCACCACAAATTTTATATAAATGCTTGGCAACACTGGTCTCATTTTGGGGTGAAAAAAAAAAGTGAAAATTCCTGGTAGGGAGAGAAGATTGAAGGTCACACACCTGTCTCACTGCAGCAATCCCCTGTCAACATACATGACATCTGGGCGCTGGCTCATCAGCATCCCTGTATAGCTTGACGATACTCATTACACCCTCACCAGTTGTTAAAACACAGTTCGGGACTTGCGGCTAAACTCGTACCAATATTGGTCATCCACGTAGTGCCCGTGTTCAGCAACGCCACCAGACAAGTTTTTTGTGATCTATATGAATATAAAAACATACATATTAATATAACAATTATTGAAAAATCAATTGAAGTTAACATATATTTGCCTACACACACACACACACACCTTACTTCTTTGTAGAATCAAGCTTCAGGATCTACCGTATGTTGACGAATGACACCTTTCAACTCGTCAAGATGACCCAGGATCTCGTTAGCGACTTTCGTCTCAAACCACTGTGCCAGTAAAAAGGCGGCGGTGGTGGATCGGTGATAAATTGTCTGTGACGTTGGTCAAGGCACTCTCGTGAAGCCACAATCTGACAGGTAGTTTATGCTCCGGCTCGCCTACCTCACTTGTGAAGCTCATGAATAGCTTTTCTGCAAGTAACGGAGCTGTTTCCCTACAGTTCGTTGCTTTCGCCAAGTTACATTTCCTGTCCAGAGCAAGCTGAGTGGGAGAACGCCGGGAATTTGTTTTCTTGGGCAGGATCTAGTTGCCTGATCCCTATACTCCAAGGGCAGACAGGAACCATGCACTTACTGCAGCGAGGGGGTAATCTTCTCCAATTGTGGTAGTATCTAAGTCAATATCAATGACTTCCCTCACTTTTTGTAGATTCCCGAAAGTGGTGCATCTTCCCTATCACAGCGTGCAGATCAACGGAATGCCCCATACGCATTAAGTGCCCACAAAACTTATGCGCTAGTCTAAGCAGCTATCTGGGATCAGGAGGGGAAGTTGTGGGCTTAAGGAGTTGGTGGATGGAAACCAGTTATGTGAAAATTGTTGTTTCTAACTGTCCATTGCTGTCAAATAAAGACACTGTAAAACCATTTCTGGTCTGCTGGTTTAATGACTCTACTAAATTGCTTGGGGAGAAAAGCTCGCCCGTTTATTTCAGGAAAGCCTCAGGGTAAAATTATTTGTGGGTGTTGTGGATGTTGGGGTAAACTTTTTGGAGCTCCTTGGGTGTAAATGGGTTTGTTGTTTATATAGCATGCAACTGATGGATGTGCTTGTGCAGCTACCGGAGGAATCCCCGCTTAAATGATGATGTGGGAGGAGCTGTATGTTGGATCCGCCAGTTTTTGCCGCCGTCTGCAAAACTACTCCAAATGATAGGAAATGTTTTCAATATGCTGGCAGTCCAAGGTGCACCCCAGACGTTTATGCATCATAACGGTCACAACACTCTTGGGTATGGTGATCCGACAGGTGTTCCAGTGTATAATCCTCCACGTTGACTTCTTTGCCACATAGACCGCACTCTGATTACATTCGATCATTAGCCCAAGTACTGGTCTGTGAAGCCGACTGCTTTCCTATACTGAACGTAGTACCGGCGCGGCTTCCTGTACTGGTGTGTGGCACTGGCTGCTTTCCTGTCTTTCCTGTAATTGGTGTGGCACTGGCTGATTTCCTTGTCCTTCCTAGCCAGTGCCACACACCAGTACAGGAAAGACCAGTGCCACAGTTCAGTATAGGAAAGCAGTCGGCTCTACAGACCAGTATGTCGGGCTAATGAATCGGAATGTAATCAGGGGGCCTTCATGTGGCAGAAGTCAACGTGGGAGGATTATACTGAACACCTGTCGGACTACCATACCCAAGAGGTTGTGGACCGCTTGTGGCGCAAACGTCTGGGGTGCACTTGACTGCTTCGCATATTGAAAAACACCATCATTTGAGTAGTTTTGTGACGGAGGAAAACGGAGGATCCAACTACAGCTCCTCCCACATCATCATTTGCCATTCATCCTGTAGCTGCACAAGCACATCCATCGCTGCTGCTGACACAAACAAACCCATTTACACCCAAGGAGCCCAAAAAGCTACCCCCACACACCATCCACAACACCCCTTACCCTGAGGCCTCCTGAAATAACAAATTGGGTGAAGTTTTCCCAAGCAATTAGTAGGAGTCATTAAACCAGCGAGACCAGAAATGGATTTCACAGTGTCTTTATGACAGCAATGGACGCTGAAATGCAACAATTTTCACATAACTGGTTTCCCATCCACCAACACCTGCAAGCCCTACAACTTCCCTCCTGATCCAGATAGCTACTTTAGACAGCGCATGTTTTTGTGGGCACTAATAAAAGCATGTGGGGGCATTCGTTGAAAAATGCACGTGAAGGAGGAAGATGCACCACTCGGGAATCTACACAAAAAGTGAGGGGAAGTCATTGACTCCAGATACTACCTAACTAAGCAGACCACCGCTGCAGTAAGTGCATGGTTCCTGTCTGCTTGGAGTGAGGATTCCAGGCAACCATCTCCCATAGAAACACCGTCCGCTGTTCTCACCACTCAGCTTGCTCGAAGGGAAATGTGCAACTTGCTGAAGCCACGAACTTGCAGGGAACAGCTCAAGCTACTTGGCAGCAAGTGCGCATTCAGCTTACAGTGAGGTGAGTGGGAAGACGAGTATAAAACTACTCCGTCAGATTGTGAGCTTCACAAAAGAGGTGCCTTGGACCAAGTCACAGACAATTTATCAGCTGCCCACCACTCGCCTTTGCCCTTACCCTGGCACAGTGGTTTGAGACAGTACATGCCAACGATCCTGGGTCATCTTGAGGAGTTGAAAGGTGTCAATACGCCACATACGGTAGAATCCTGCTTGATTCTACAAAGAAGTAAGGGTGTGTGTGTGTGTGTAGGCAAATATATGTTAACTTCAATTGATTTTCAAATAATTGTTATATTAATATGCTGATGCTTACATATTCTATAGATCACCAAAAAACGGGCGGGTGGCGCTATGACACGCTATGTGGATGACCACAGTAACGAAGTTTGGGCCAAGTCCTGAACTGTGTTTTAACAACTGGTGAGGGAGCTTGGTCTAGATGACCTATGTCATGGTATCGTCAAGCGCTGGTGGGATGCTGGATGACCAGCTTTGTGATGTCACTTTATGTTGACAGGGATTGCTGCAGTGAGACAGGTGTGTGACCTCAATCTTCCCACCAGGAATTTTCACTTTTTTTTCACCCCAAAATGAACTGATGTTGCAAAGACATTCTCAAAATTTTGGTGTATTTGTTTCATTACCACCAATGATCATTATGTAATTGGTGTTAGCACTTGCACAGATCAATATTATTAATGTCGGGTCTGAGCTGATCATAACTAAAACACGTATTCACTATAGAAGTTTCCATGACTTTAAAGGATTTTGTTAATTACCATGACTTTGTCAATCCTGGAAATCACATATTTAAACCTTTCCTGATACTTCCAGTTTTCCAGCTTAAATGTGGGAACCCTGAACCCCTGGGCCTCTCATAGCCTTGAAATATAAGAAAATGCCCCATAAATGCTTCTTGTCTTTCACTGGTACAGGTGTACACCAGTTCTTACCTGGTTTCGACCATCGGAAAGTCAAAGTGAGACTTGATGTTTTCCACTTTATGAGGAGATTCACTACTGGTCTTACAACAGAGCACCATCCCACTGTATGGTACTTTTTGCTCAAGTTGTCCAGCTGTATTTTTTGAATGGGACAAGGATGACATCCGACATCTTAAAGAGGCAAAGAAATCAGAGATTTTTAAAACAACATGGAGGTCATATTCCAACAGAAGCCCAAATTATGTCCAGCATCAGCTCCAGTGAGCTGGCCAAGCACTGCAGGAGGAGGACTCGGTGGGGGATAAAGAAACCCACACAATGATACAAGAACTGTTGGACTGCATGTGGGGAACCGCGACTGGACACCACGGGTCTACGTCGTAAATCCAGCTAGCATGACATCGTGGCGTGGGAGGTTCAACAAAAAGCACTTGCCATGCATCCAAGATCCACCCGTGTTCAGCTTTACACCCAAAATGGGCTTTGGGTTACAGAAGGGAGACAAGGTCCTGGATGTTCTGAGGTGTGGCAGAGGGCCCTGTCTCTGGAAAGCTTTCATCGCCACCAGTGCAATTTTTCTTCCAGGTAAGTTGAAATTGTATGAAAATATCATGTGCATGTATAGGTATATATTTGGCATTAATCATTTATTGTATTTTCTGGTTGCTATTGAATTCTTAATCACAAGAAATTAATTATCTTATGTATTTGTCTGTGGAGGGAAATATATATATATATATATATATATATATATATATATATATATATATATATATATTATATATATATATATTAACTAAGTAGGGAAATAATTTACTAAATGCAATTAGTATTTAAATAATGTGAAACATCTTGTCTTTTCAGGGTTGGAGATGTAATGCTCTGCACACTTCAGATGTACATGCTTGAGGGGGCATCTAGATGGAACATCAACCGAGCTTATCAAGCTGTGGATAGGAGGGTGGTACATCACAAACTAAAATCTATGATGTAAGTGCTTTGATGTCTCAAATTTGAAGCGTCCTCAGCAACAGAAGTCTCTGAATGTGCACTCCTGCCAGAATTCATACCCCTGGGAAACCCACCCGTAACACTCAACACAAAATTTGTGCTGTTTAGGAAGCTGGACTACAATGCATACTGGCAATATGACCCACCGCAACAAGTGATACCATAACAGTGATATATGATGTGTCCGAATGTTACGTTGAAATGCATTTCCGTTTAGGTTGGCGTTCTTCTGTCTGTGTGATTTTATTTTCTTAATTGATTAAATTTTTTTGTGAGTGATTAAACTAATGTCAAATAACTGAGTATTCATTAACAGCGCTACATTCAATAAATATGCCAGGCTTGTTACTTCACTCTGATCTATTCCTCTCAATTTTCAGAATGTTTTATGGTTCTTTATGCGCAGGTGAGCGTATAGCTGTGGAGTACTTGCTGGCAAAGTCTGACGGGGAGACCTGCTGGTTCCGCTGCAGCACGGTGAAATGGTATCGCTCTGCCAGAGATGCAGGTTGAAAGCCGGGAGGATGAGACACATCCAGATGTCACAGTTATGATCCGCCTGATCTCAGTTTCAACACTTCATACCCCCAGCTGTCTTAACACGCTATGTTGATTCATTCAACTCATCATCTCAGGTAATGTGACACTTTTTGATTTTCAGTCAGTAAAATTACCTATGAAAAATTACTTTACAGGTGCTATGAATGAGTTGTTGTGTGATTAATCTACAAGTAATCATTTTTATAACCCGAGTTCTCTCTCTCACATGTTTACAACTAAATAATCTAGGAAACCAGTGTTGCAAGTGATGGCTCTCACTTTCCTGACAGTAACATTGAGGACATTAGCTCTGGTGTTCCTCGCCCATCAGCGCCGGTAAAGTGGCTAACAATTTATCATTTGTGAATTGTGAAGAATAGTTTATCAAGCAGAACTGTTACTGAAATAACTTTTTATAATTTAGGATTTGGTTTTTTGTGTGTCCATCTACTTTTCAGGATGGTTGGTGTGATTCAAGGGGTGTTCCTGGATGGGAGGCAGTGGATAACTTGGCAGAGTACCTTGTTGGTCTCAACCGCACTATAACTGCTTTGTCAACCACTGAGATATCTCAGATTGTGAGGTTGTATTCTTGTCTGCATGCCATTGACCAGTCTCCAACTAAATATTCGCTTAAATGTAAGAAGAAGACCTTGCCAGGACCTTGGAGAGCTTCCGAAGAGAAGTGGCTCGGCACCTGGTCAGCAAGCAGCTGAGAGGTGAATTAAACTTTAGTGGATGCACACATTTTGTAATTTACAAATATAATTAGTATGATCCATTTTATCTCATTAAACAACAGTTAATTCAATTTGGTTGGCTGGGAGGCATTTTTAAGAATGCTGATATTTAGCTGGTAACAGCACTGGGACTTTTCATTGTATCAATGTTCACTTTGTGCGTATTTGTGGCTTTCATAACTGGCCAATATTGTGTCTAAAATATATGTTACTCAATATTAACTTCTTGTTTATAGAACTTTTTGTATAAAAGCAATGTCACATGAGCATGGGTGTTGTTCTGAATATCAGAATGGTTGTGATTACCTGTGGCCCTTTGGCCTGTGGCTGAATCACAGCTGTATGATATTCTGGACAGCAGCAGAATATTGATTACTTTCTTCTATCTTTTATTCACAGACTGTTCATGACTCATGGCCAGGCTGCCCAGAGACCTGATGTAAACAGGGTTTGGGAATGTGTTGCCATCATGCTTCTGAAAGAATATCGGGAAGCCAGAAATAGGCCAAACGATAACAAGGGGGAAAACCTTTCCCATTCCCCAGGCAAGTGTCATGACATACAGTCACATCAAACAGCTGCTTGAAGACTGCAGAGAGTTACTGACCAGACCAACTTAGTGCTAGTAACAATAAAACAACACCACAGTCTCTTCTTGGTGAGATGTGTTTGGCTTCCCTTGATTCATTTCAATTGTAAAACATTTGTGATATATTTGTATGAACAATATACAGAAATAAAATTAACTGCAAGTTCATTCTATTGAGAACATCTTATGCAATTCAGTTCAATTACTAAAACTGTCTAACCGTCCCCCCACCCACAGGCTGCTTGACCGAAAAAAGAGAACTGACCGGGACTCCTTGCTGCAAGGAGTGCAGCTTCCTCAGCAGGTAAATTCGGCAAAGGATTCCCTGCCAAAATGCTAGGAGTCTCCCCATCTTCACCTGTGGAGCATGGACATGCAGTCATGGGTGTTCAAGGAGCCCTGAAAACCATGAGGGTGAGGCAATGATTCGCCCGACGTCACTGTGGCAGAACTGGGACTGCAGGGTCTTCCACCATGCACACACACACTGGGGTAGTGACATCTTTACTGGCCTGGGAAACAGAATTGTCCTGAGTGGGATTCCGGCAGGGTCTAGTTCTTCTGGCTGGTCACCCTATCCACAGGGACAACCACCAAATCCAGCACCACTCTCAGGCATGGCCGCCCCTATCCACCGGGACAACCACCAAATCCAGCACCCTTCTCTGAGGCATGGCCGCCCTATCCACCGGAACAACCACCAAATCCAGCGCCACTCTCTCAGGCATGGCCACCCTATCCACCGGGACAACCACCAAATCCAGCGCCCACTCTCTCAGGCATGGCCGCCCTAATTCACCTGGGACAAACCACCAAATCCAGCGCCACTCTCCTCAGGCATGGCGCCCCTATCCACTGGGACAACCACCAAATCCAGCCACTCTCTCAGGGATGGCCGAACCTATCCACAGGGACAACCGTCAGCTCCTATCTTGGCAGCACCCTCTTCGGAATCGTCACCGTGAGTGGAGACTGCGAAAAGACAGTACTTTGAGGATCAGGGAGCGTTGGCTAAAGGGGGAACCGCCTAAAAGCGGCACTACAACGGCTAGCTACCACTATCAGTGTAAAGACTGTGGTCAAGCAAAAACAAACTTTCTGGCCATACCCAGTTGAGAGAGGAAATGGTACTGTCCCGGAATCTGGGCAAACCATCACAGAGTGGAAAGCCACCCTTTAAAACTGATTTTGTGTGCCACTTGTGTTCAATAACTAATTTTTTATATGTTACTAATGTTTATAGTTACTGATTTTATATGTTACTGATGTTTATACGTTACTGATGTTTATATGTTACTGATGTTTATACATTACTGATGTTTATATTGTTACTGATGTTTATACGTTACTGATGTTTATATGTTACTAATGTTTATATTACTGATGTTTATACGTTACTGATGTTTATAATTACTGATGTTTGTATGTTAAATCTGAGCTTATGTAATAAAGAGAGGATTTTTGGGAAAACAAGTGTGTCTTTCATGTTGATCAAGTATTATTGGTATATCTGTTAGGGATGAGCTTGTGGGGGAATTTAACTGTGACATCTTGGAGAAAATGACGTTAAAACAAGTTAAGATAATTTTTAACTGTTATTAACTGTCATTTTTGAGAACACTAGGATGGATAGATAACATTTTCACTCCCTCCCCTTTCCCTCCTCTTTCCCCCTTTTCCCCCCCTTTTTCCCCATGCCTAGCAGTCCCTTTTGCCCTGTTTTTTGGCCGAAAGTGGTTAAGGCGATGGACTTGAAATCCATTGGGGTTCTCCCGCGCAGGTTCAAATCCTGCCAACTACGTCTGAAGTTTGGTTTGCCATTCAGGCAGGCCAGTACAGGGAATAGCAATGGTGACAGTCTTCCTCAATGAAACTTCATGTGCATTAATTTCTGTTCACAGTTGTTACATACCTGCTATTGTACTGACACTTTGCCAATTCATCAAATACAATGCTTTTCATTCAAACAAACCCATTTACACCCAAGGACCCCCAAAAGTTTACCCCACACACCATCCACAACACCCTTTAACCTGAGGCCTCCAGAAATAAATTAAGCAGTTTTCTCCCAGAACAATTCAGTAGAGTAATTAAATAAGCAGAGCAGATATGGATATCACAGTGTATTTATGACAGCAACGGACAGTTGAAACAACAATTTTCACATAACTGGATTCATCCACCAGCACCTTGCAAGCCCACAACTTCCCCTGATCCAGATAGCTACTTTCGACAGCGCATGTTTTTTGGGGAAACCAATGCGCATGTGGGGTATCTTTGAAATGCATGCATGCCGATAGGAAGATGCACCACCGGGAATCTACAAAAAAGGGGGAGGTCACTGATATTGACTCCAGATACTACCTAATTGGAGCAGACTACCCTCGTGGTAGTAAATGTATGATTCCTGTCTGCCCCTTTGAGTATGGAGATTCTCAGGCAACTAGATCCTTACATTTACATTTATTCACTTTAGCAGACACTTTTATCCAAAGCGACTTACAAATAAGCAAAGCGATATATCAAGCAGGGAACAATACAAGTAGTGCTACTATACAAGATCCATTAATTGAATACCAGAGGAAGCAAAGTGCTCAGAGTAGAGGTATAAGTGCGTTGTGTGGGTTGTTTTTTCTTGTTTTTTTTTCTCTAGGAGTTGATTAGGTGTTCACGGAAGAGGTGGGTCTTTAGCTGTTTTTTGAAGATAGTGAGAGATTCTGCAGTCCGGATTCAGATCGGAAGTGCATTCCACCACTGGGGAACGGTAAGCTTGAAGGTTCTGGAATCCTTTCCATAGAAACAAATTCCTGGCTGTTCTCATCACTCAGCTTGCTCTGGACAGAAAATGTGTAACTTTGCTGAAGCCACGAACTGTAGGAAACAGCTCAAGTTACTTGCAGCAAGCAATTCATGAGCTTCACAGTGAGGAGTGGGCAAGACAGAGCATAAACTACCTGTCAGATTGTGAGCTTCACAAAAAGAGAAGTGTCCTGACCAAGTCAGAGACAATTTATCAGCGTCCACCACTGTTTTGGCCCCTACCCCTGGCACAGTGGTTTGAGACAGTCCATGCCAATGAGATCCTGGGTCATCTTGACGAGTTGAAAGGTGTCATTATGTCAACATATGGTAGAATCCTGAAGCTTGATTCTACAAAGAAGGTAAGTGTGTGTGTGTGTGTGTGTGTGTAGGCAAATATATGTTAATTTCAATTGATTTTCATTGATTGTTATACTAATTTGTATGTTTACATATTCATATAGATCACCAAAAAACTTGGTGGTGGCGTTGCGGACATGGCTACGTAGATGACCAATATTGGTAACGAGGTTGGCCAAGTCCTGAACTGTGTCTTAACAACTGGTGAGGGATCTGGTCTAGATGACTTATGTCAAGGCATCATCAAGCGCTACAGGGATGCTGATGAGCCAGATGTCATTTATGTTGACAGGGATTGCTGCAGTAAAACAGGTGTGTGACCTTCAATCTTTTCCTACCAGGAATTTTCACTTTTTTTTCACCCCAAAATGAATGATGTTGCAAAAGACATTCTCAA
>JAAGNN010000150.1:5000-11315 GCA_012411365.1 Ameiurus melas | reverse complement strand
AGTCTAAATCCATGTAGGATACAAGTCTAAATCCATGTAGGATACCAGTCTGAATCCATGTAGAAAACCAGTCTAAATCCATGAAGGAAACCGGCTCAATCCATGTAGGAAACCAGTCTAAATCCATGTAGGATACCAGTTTAAAACCATCTAAGAAACCAGTCTAAATCCATGTCGGAAACCAGTCTAAATCCATGAAGGAAACCAGTCTAAATCCATGTAGGATACCAGTCTAAATCCATGTAGGATACCAGTCTAAATCCATGTAGGAAACCAGTCTAAATCCATGAAGGAAACCGGTCTAAATCCATGTAGGAAACCAGTCTAAATCCATGTAGGATACCAGTTTAAAACCATCTAAGAAACCAGTCTAAATCCATGTCGGAAACCAGTCTAAATCTATGAAGGAAACCAGTCTAAATCCATGTAGGATACCAGTCTAAATCCATGAAGGATACCAGTCTAAATCCATGTAGAAAACCAGTCTAAATCCATGAAGGAAACCGGTTTCAAATCCATGTAGGAAACCAGTCTAAATCCATGTAGAAAACCAGTCTAAATCCATGTAGGATACCAGTTTAAAACCATCTAAGAAACCAGTCTAAATCCATGTAGGAAACCAGTCTAAATCCATGTAGGATACCAGTCTAAATCCATGTAGGATACCAGTTTAAATCCATGAAGGATACCAGTCTAAATCCATGTAGGATACCAGTCTAAACCATGTAGGAAACCAGTCTAAATCCATGAAGGAAACCAGTCTAAATCCATGTAGGAAACCAGTCTAAATCCATGTAGAAAACCAGTCTAAATCCATGTAGGATACCAGTTTAAAACCATCTAAGAAACCAGTCTAAATCCATGTAGGATACCAGTCTAAATCCATGAAGGAAACCAGTCTAAATCCATGTAGGATACCAGTCTAAATCCATGTAGGATACCAGTTTAAATCCATGAAGGATACCAGTCTAAATCCATGTAGGATACCAGTCTAAATCCATGTAGGAAACCAGTCTAAATCCATGAAGGAAACCAGTCTAAATCCATGTAGGAAACCAGTCTAAATCCATGTAGAAAACCAGTCTAAATCCATGTAGGATACCAGTTTAAAACCATCTAAGAAACCAGTCTAAATCCATGTAGGATACCAGTCTAAATCCATGAAGGAAACCAGTCTAAATCCATGTAGGATACCAGTCTAAATCCATGTAGGATACCAGTTTAAATCCATGAAGGATACCAGTCTAAATCCATGTAGGATACCAGTCTAAATCCATGTAGGAAACCAGTCTAAATCCATGTAGAAAACCAGTCTAAATCCATGTAGGATACCAGTTTAAAACCATCTAAGAAACCAGTCTAAATCCATGTAGGATACCAGTCTAAATCCATGAAGGAAACCAGTCTAAATCCATGTAGGATACCAGTCTAAATCCATGTAGGATACCAGTTTAAAACCATCTAAGAAACCAGTCTAAATCCATGTAGGAAACCAGTCTAAATCCATGAAGGAAACCGGTTCTAAATCCATGTAGGAAACCAGTCTAAATCCATGTAGGAAACCAGTCTAAATCCATGTAGGAAACCAGTCTAAATCCATGTAGGAAACCAGTCTAAATCCATGAAGGAAACCAGTCTGAATCCATGTAGAAAACCAGTCTAAATCCATGTAGGATACCAGTCTAAATCCAGGAAAAAAACAGTCTAAATCCATGAAGGAAACCAGTCTAAATCCATATAGGATACCGGTCTAAATACAGAAGGATACCAGTCTAAATCCATGTAGGAAACCAGTCTAAATCCATGAAGGAAACCGGTCTAAATCCATGTAGGAAACCAGTCTAAATCCATGAAAAAACAATCTAAATCCATGAAGGAAACCAGTCTAAATCCATATAGGATACCGTTCTAAATCCATGAAGGATACCAGTCTAAATCCATGTAGGATACCAGTTTAAAACCATCTAAGAAACCAGTCTAAATCCATGTAGGAAACCAGTCTAAATCCATGAAGGAAACCAGTCTAAATCCATGAAGGAAACCAGTCTAAATCCATGTAGAAAACCAGTCTAAATCCATGTAGGAAACCAGTCTAAATCCATGTAGGAAACCAGTCTAAATCCATGTAGAAAACCAGTCTAAATCCATGTAGGAAACCAGTTTAAATCCATGTAGGAAACCAGTCTAAATCCATGTAGGAAACCAGTCTAAATCCATGTAGGAAACCAGTCTAAATCCATGTAGGAAACCAGTCTAAATCCATGTAGGAAACCAGTCTAAATCCATGTAGGATACCAGTTTAAAACCATCTAAGAAACCAGTCTAAATCCATGAAGGATAACAGTCTAAATCCATGTAGGATACCAGTTTAAAACCATCTAAGAAACCAGTCTAAATCCATGTAGGAAACCAGTCTGAATCCATATAGGATACCGGTCTAAATCCATGAAGGATACCAGTCTAAATCCATGTAGGAAACCAGTCTAAATCCATGTAGGAAACCAGTCTAAATCCATGTAGGAAACCAGTCTAAATCCATGTAGGATACCAGTCTAAATCCATGTAGGAAACCAGTCTAAATCCAGGAAAAAAACAGTCTAAATCCATGAAGGATACCAGTTTAAAACCGTCTAAGAAAACAGTCTAAATCCATGTAGGAAACCAGTCTAAATCCATGAAGGAAACCAGTCTAAATCCATATAGGATACCGGTCTAAATCCATGAAGGAAACCAGTCTAAATCCATGAAGGAAACCAGTCTAAATCCATATAGGATACCGGTTCAAATCCATGAAGGATACCAGTCTAAATCCATGTAGGATACCAGTTTAAAACCATCTAAGAAACCAGTCTAAATCCATGTAGGAAACCAGTCTAAATCCATGAAGGAAACCAGTCTAAATCCATGAAGGAAACCAGTCTAAATCCATGTAGAAACCAGTCTAAATCCATGTAGGAAACCAGTCTAAATCCATGTAGAAAACCAGTCTAAATCCATGTAGGATACCAGTTTAAATCCATGTAGGAAACCAGTCTAAATCCATGTAGGAAACCAGTCTAAATCCATGAAGGAAACCAGTCTAAATCCATGTAGAAAACCAGTCTAAATCCATGTAGGAAACCAGTCTAAATCCATGTAGAAAACCAGTCTAAATCCATGTAGGATACCAGTTTAAATCCATGTAGGAAACCAGTCTAAATCCATGTAGGAAACCAGTCTAAATCCATGTAGAAAACCAGTCTAAATCCATGTAGGAAACCAGTCTAAATCCATGTAGAAAACCAGTCTAAATCCATGTAGGATACCAGTTTAAATCCATGTAGGAAACCAGTCTAAATCCATGTAGGAAACCAGTCTAAATCCATGTAGAAAACCGTCTAAATCCATGTAGGAAAACAGTCTAAATCCATGTAGAAAACCAGTCTAAATCCATGTAGGATACCAGTTTAAATCCATGTAGGAAACCAGTCTAAATCCATGTAGGATACCAGTTTAAAACCATCTAAGAAACCAGTCTAAATCCATGAAGGATAACAGTCTAAATCCATGTAGGATACCAGTTTAAAACCATCTAAGAAACCAGTCTAAATCCATGAAGGATAACAGTCTAAATCCATGTAGGATACCAGTTTAAAACCATCTAAGAAACCAGTCTAAATCCATGTAGGAAACCAGTCTGAATCCATATAGGATACCGGTCTAAATCCATGAAGGATACCAGTCTAAATCCATGTAGGAAACCAGTCTAAATTCATGTAGGAAACCAGTCTAAATCCATGTAGGATACCAGTCTAAATCCATGTAGGAAACCAGTCTAAATCCAGGACAAAAACAGTCTAAATCCATGAAGGATACCAGTTTAAAAACCGTCTAAGAAAACAGTCTAAATCCATGTAGGAAACCAGTCTAAATCCATATAGGATACCGGTCTAAATCCATGAAGGAAACCAGTCTAAATCCATGTAGGATACCAGTCTAAATCCATGAAGGATACCAGTCTAAATCCATGCAGGAAACCAGTCTAAATCCATGTAGGATACCAGTTTAAAACCATCTAAGAAACCCGTCTAAATCCATGAAGGAAACCAGTCTAAATCCATGAAAAAACAGTCTAAATCCATGAAGGATACCGGTCTAAATCCATGAAGGATACCAGTCTAAATCCATGTAGGATACCAGTTTAAAACCATCTAAGAAACCAGTCTAAATCCATGTAGGAAACCAGTCTAAATCCATGTAGGAAACCAGTCTAAATCCATGTAGAAAACCAGTCTAAATCCATGTAGGCTACCAGTTTAAAACCATCTAAGAAACCAGTCTAAATCCATGAAGGATAACAGTCTAAATCCATGTAGGATACCAGTTTAAAACCATCTAAGAAACCAGTCTAAATCCATGTAGGAAACCAGTCTAAATCCATGTAGGAAACCAGTCTAAATCCAAGTAGGAAACCAGTCTAAATCCATGTAGAAAACCAGTCTAAATCCATGTAGGATACCAGTTTAAAACCATCTAAGAAACCAGTCTAAATCCATGAAGGATAACAGTCTAAATCCATGTAGGATACCAGTTTAAAACCATCTAAGAAACCAGTCTAAATCCATGTAGGAAACCAGTCTAAATCCATGTAGGATACCAGTCTAAATCCAGTAGGAAACCAGTCTAAATCCAGGAAAAAAAACAGTCTAAATCCATGAAGGATACCAGTTTAAAACCATCTAAGAAAACAGTCTAAATCCATATAGGAAACCAGTCTAATCCATATAGGATACGGTCTAAATCCATGAAGGATAACAGTCTAAATCCATGTAGGATACCAGTCTAAATCCATGTAGGAAACCAGTCTAAATCCATGTAGAAAACCAGTCTAAATCCATGTAGGATACCAGTTTAAAACCATGTAGGAAACCAGTCTAAATCCATGTAGGAAACCAGTCTAAATCCATGTAGAAAACCAGTCTAAATCCATGTAGGAAACCAGTCTAAATCCATGTAGAAAACCAGTCTAAATCCATGTAGGATACCAGTTTAAATCCATGTAGGAAACCAGTCTAAATCCATGTAGGATACCAGTTTAAAACCATCTAAGAAACCAGTCTAAATCCATGAAGGATAACAGTCTAAATCCACGTAGGATACCAGTTTAAAACCATCTAAGAAACCAGTCTAAATCCATGAAGGATAACAGTCTAAATCCATGTAGGATACCAGTTTAAAACCATCTAAGAAACCAGTCTAAATCCATGTAGGAAACCAGTCTGAATCCATATAGGATACCGGTCTAAATCCATGAAGGATACCAGTCTAAATCCATGTAGGAAACCAGTCTAAATTCATGTAGGAAACCGGTCTAAATCCATGTAGGATACCAGTCTAAATCCATGTAGGAAACCAGTCTAAATCCAGGACAAAAACAGTCTAAATCCATGAAGGATACCAGTTTAAAACCGTCTAAGAAAACAGTCTAAATCCATGTAGGAAACCAGTCTAAATCCATATAGGATACCGGTCTAAATCCATGAAGGAAACCAGTCTAAATCCATGTAGGATACCAGTCTAAATCCATGAAGGATACCAGTCTAAATCCATGTAGGAAACCAGTCTAAATCCATGTAGGATACCAGTTTAAAACCATCTAAGAAACCCGTCTAAATCCATGAAGGAAACCAGTCTAAATCCATGAAAAAAACAGTCTAAATCCATGAAGGATACCGGTCTAAATCCATGAAGGATACCAGTCTAAATCCATGTAGGATACCAGTTTAAAACCATCTAAGAAACCAGTCTAAATCCATGTAGGAAACCAGTCTAAATCCATGTAGGAAACCAGTCTAAATCCAAGTAGGAAACCAGTCTAAATCCGTAGGAAAACCAGTCTAAATCCATGTAGGATACCAGTTTAAAACCATCTAAGAAACCAGTCTAAATCCATGAAGGATAACAGTCTAAATCCATGTAGGATACCAGTTTAAAACCATCTAAGAAACCAGTCTAAATCCATGTAGGAAACCAGTCTAAATCCATGTAGGACCAAAGTCTAAATCCAGTAGGAAACCAGTCTAAATCCATGTAAAACCAGTCTAAATCCATGTAGGATACCAGTTTAAAACCATCTAAGAAACCAGTCTAAATCCATGAAGGATAACAGTCTAAATCCATGTAGGATACCAGTTTAAAACCATCTAAGAAACCAGTCTAAATCCATGTAGGAAACCAGTCTAAATCCATGTAGGATACCAGTCTAAATCCATGTAGGAAACCAGTCTAAATCCAGGAAAAAAACGTCTAAATCCATGAAGGATACCAGTTTAAAAC
>JAAGNN010000149.1:5000-11561 GCA_012411365.1 Ameiurus melas | reverse complement strand
CTGATCATACGCTCGCGCCGCTTTCTGGGACCGACGCTCCCGGAGCTTCACTTTCACGTCAGATCGACACGTCTACGCTTTCGGACACGTCTAATCATCTAGACGCTTCTACTACTACTACTACGGAGCGTTACCCGTACACGCCAAACACCGACTCGACACCGACCGAGTCCGACGCTACACCGGCGCGCCACACCGTCCACCGGGAACACGCTACAGACCCCGAGCACACTACCGACCCACGGACGAGCGGCGCCGACACGCAGCGCACGCCTTCTGAGAAGCTTCGCACGCAGACGGGTTCGCTTTCGAGTTCCGTTACGTCGACCGGACCGGACTTCAGCTCGTATTCCGCAGACGCGCTCGCTCGGGACGTTCCCGTCGACTCTACCGCCGACTTCCTTCTGTCCGTTCTCACGAGCCAGGGGAACGATCCCGCCACGACGGATCTCGAGGATCCGATCACAACGCCGTGCAACACGACGGATGGTGACGAGGACACGGAAACGAACACCCTGACATCAGATTCGAATAATCCGTCTCACGTGACGACTCGTAGCACGAGACTGACGCCGGTCACACGCCACACTTCGTCGACTTCCAGGGACGGTCCCGCGACAGCTACGCCTCCAAAGGCTGCTGTTACACCGCCATCGCACACACTCGACACGGTCGCACCGCCATCACACACACTCGACACGGTCGCACCGCCATCACACACACTCGACACGGTCGCACCGCCATCACACACACTCGACACGGTCACACCGCCGGTACACCCTCAACACGGTCACCACCACCACACACACACTGACACGGTTACACCGCCATCACCACACCTCCACAGGTCACACGCCGCCATACACCCTCGACACAGTCACCGCCATCACACACACTCTACACCGTAACACCGCATCACACACACTGGCGCAGCACCCACACACTGACACGGTTAGCCATCACACACTCACATGTAACACCGCCATCACACACACTCGACACGTCGCACCAGCCACACACCTCACAGGTCGCACCGCCATCCACACACTGCAACACGTCGCACCCATCACACACACACTTTCGACATCAGCACCGCCATCACACACACTCCACACCGTAACACCGCCATCACACACACTCGACACGGTCGCACCGCCATCGCACACTCACCGTAATACCACCATCACACACACTTCGTACGGTGCACCAACCACACACACTCGACACGGTCGCACCGCCATCGCACACACTCGATGGTGCACCCGCCATCGCACAACTCGACGGTTCGCACCGGCGCATCGCTTACACGACACGGTGCGTACCCGATCGCACACACTCGACACAGTCGCACCGCCATCACACACACTCGACACGGTCTCACCGCCGCCGCACACACTCGACGCCATTCCCACCAGTCCACTGTCGGCAAACCCAATGACTCGAGGTTTAACGACGACCCGAATCCCAAACCGTCTCGCCACAAGCAGAAACCCACCGATCGTCCAGCAACCCCAAACAACGACAACGACACAGACCGTGCACACAAACACTCGCTCTCAGCTTGGATCATACACGCCTTTAACACCCGCGATCACTCCATCGACCCCACGCCGCACGCTCGCTCCAAAAAACAACAAAGATTGGTCATCCATGGGGCGGGTCTTCATCATGGAGGACCAACCAGCAATCACCAACCGTACGTAATCGCACGAGTGACGCCATCTCGCACCGTTAACACCGTCAGGAATAAAACACTTCCACGATGCACATCGCAGGTGTTGTAGTAAACTCATCGATAAAATGTGTGTGTGTGTGTGTGTGTGTGTTCTAGTGGAAACGTTCGAAGTGCTGTTGCAGGTGATCCTGGAGGAGAACTCGCCCCCGGACGCAGGACTCGTGGAGGTACTGGGTTCCACACTGATGTGATGATGTTGTTTTTAATAAATTATTATTATTATTATTTCTTTTAGAAAGCAGGAATCTCGTGTGTTTATCACAACGATTTATTGCTAATAGACATTGTGTATTGTTAATCTTCTGTACGCAGGTGGAGCCGTTTTTACAAACTGTCGCAGGATACCGACGCCAGCATGTGACCTGGCACAGGTGAGGAATGTGCTTCTTTTACCTGTAAGGAATTTTCATCGCTGATGTTTACAGATGTTTTCACCTTAAATCTCTTAACCAGTCGTCATCAGTACTGACATTTTAATGTACACGCAAATGAATAAATCCACTTCTGTGATTATTATTATTATTATTAGTATTATTAGTTTATTTTGTATTAATATTTTTGTAGTTTTTTTTTTTTTTCTTATTTTGTTTTTTTTGTATTTTATTTTTTTTATTTATTTTTTTTATTATTATTATTAGTATTATTACTATTTTTGTTATTATTATTATTTATTATTGTTATTATTATTATTATTATTATTATTATTATTATTATTATTATTATTATTTATTATTATTAGTATTATTATTATTATTATTATTATTATTATTATTATTATTATTATATTATTATTATTATTATTATTATTATTATTATTATGAGTATTATTATTGTTATTATTATTACTACTATTTTTGTTATTATTATTATTATTTATTATTTATTGTTATTTATTATTATTATTTTATTTTTTTTCATCGGCATTCAGCGGTCCAGTTCTGCAGTCCGTGGTGATGTTCAAGACAGTGGAGGCGGTCTCCTGGCTTGGGAGGGCGGAGTCTCTCTTGCAGGAGGCGGGACTGAGACCACTTCCTGCAGGAGGGGTTTTTGTGAGTGGCGTCCGGGTGAAAAACATCACAGTGGGAGGTCAGAATAACACACACACTCACACACACTCACACACTCACACACACTCACACCACTCCACACCTCACATCCACACTCACACTCACTCACTCCCACCACCCCCCACTCACACTCACTCACACTCACACACCACACTCACTCACCTCTCCACCTCACCTCACACTCACTCACCTCACTCACACACTCACACACTCCTCACACACCCCACACTCACACTCACTCACCTCACTCACACTCACACTCACCTCACACCACCCCACTCCTCACTCACTCACTCACTCCTCAACCCACACACCTCACACTCCTCACACTCACACTCCTCCCCTACACTCACACTCACCTCCCCCACCCACCACAACCACCACTCACACTCCACACACTCCACTCCACCTCACACACACTCACCACACTCACTCACTCACCTCACCACTCCATCACTCTCCCACCCCCACCCTCACCCTCACCCCACACACATCACTCACTCCACCCACACCCCCACTCACACCACACCACCTCAACCTCACTCACACCTCACCACTACACTCTCCCCACCACACACACTCACTCCTCACCCACCACCTCTCACACTCCCACCTCACCACTACACACTTCCTCACCTCACTCACTCACTCCCACCCACCACCACCACACTCTCCCTACACACCTACACCCCACTCACTCACACTCACCTCCCACCCCCCCCACCACACTCTCACTCCCACCTCCCCACACCACTCCCCCCACACTCACCACCCACCACCCACACCCCCCACTCCCACACACCCACCACCCCACACTCACTCTACACACACCACCACACACATCCCACCATACACCCCCACCTCACCCACACCTCAACCTCACCTCTCCCCCCCCTCTACTCACCCTCACCACCCACTCCCCCCCCCCACCCCCCCCCCCCCCCACCCTCCCTACCCCCCCCCCCACCACCTCACTACCCCCCCCCCCCCCCCCCCCCCCCCCCCCACACACCACTCTTTCCGTATTTACATTTTTGTCTCCTTTTCATGTGTCTCTCACTGTCTCTCTCTCACTGTCTCTCTCTCTCTCTCTCTCACTGTCCTCTCTCTCTTCTCTCTCTCTCTCTCTCTCCTGTCTCTCACTGTCTCTCTCTCTCTGTCTCCTCTCTCACTCTCTCTCTCACTGTTCTCTCTCACTGTCTCTCTCATGTCTCTCTCTCTCTCACTGTCTCTCTCTCATGTCTCTCTCTCTGTCTCTCTCTACTGTCTCTCTCTCTCACTGTCTCTCTCTCTCCTGTTCTCTCTCTCCTTCTCTCTCTCTCTCACTGTCTCTCTCTCACTGTCTCTCTCTCCTCTCCTCTTCTTCTCCACTCTCTCTCTCACTGCTCTCCTCTCCTTCTCTTCTCTCACTTCTCTCCTCACTATCTCTCTCTCATGCTGTCTCCTCTCTCACTGTCTTCTCAGTCTCTCTCTCTCTCTCTCTGTGTCTCTCTCTGCTCTCTCTGTGCATGTAGGAAGTGTGTGGTGTAGGGCAGTGTGAAAAAATGCTGACAAAGTTTTCACCAGTTTTTTGTCAGTTTTTCTTTAATTTTTGAAAGTCCAGCTGTTGATTTATCAGTAGTTGGTGGAAACTTGTGAGTCGGTGAGGGTGAGCGAGATGCCCATGGCCTCCGAAGCGCGGAGGGAGAGCGCTGTCTCTGCCATGGCGTCAGGTGTGTGCCGCATTATGGAGAACAGGTGGAGAGATTCTGCTGGCGGTGGGAGAACGGATGGGTGGGCGAGAACATAACACTCGCCTCCTGAATGAGACAAAGCTGTGGTGATCTTCCTGAAGAAAAACTTCGTCGACACGCTGTGTAAAAGTGTAGTAGAGCTAAACATGAACTGCGGGCTTACCCCCTTTCTACTCCTGTGAGAGGAGTGCGTGATTTCCAACGTGCCCCCCCGCAAAAAGCGGGCGGCAATAGTGGGCGCAGCGCTGATCCGATTCCGGCAAGTCCGTCGGCCCCATGTCCGATCTCCCGCTGGTTGTAGAGACCACGCGGTGAAACATCCTGTCATTTGGAGACAAGTGTATATGTTTCAAATACCGGGAACAAACGCTGATGTAACTTTAAAGTCACAAACACACCAGCGCCGCTACACGTCGCGCCACCACCGAGCCCTGAGGTGCTGGGTTTTGGGAGGCGACTGGCCGCTGAGCTGCGCACGCAAGGCGGCGCCGAGGAGCTCCGGGGAGAAACGGCAGGCGCCAGCAACAGCAGCAACAGCGAGACAGCCAGGAAGAAGGTCACTGGAGGACAAGAACCCAGAGCAGGGGTAACGTCTCACCGAGGTCACAGCAGGAAGGTCAGTAAGTACACACCACCGGGCTACTACAGTGCCCAGTGATAGGTTTACCCGTCCCCACACCAGCAAGCGATACCGGCACCTGTCCCCGTATTAACAGCGAACCGACACCGCCCCCGCAACCAAACCCCACCACACTATTGTCAACGACCCTCCCCGCAAATACTGATACCACAGCGAGCGTGTCTCAAGCCTGACAAAGCAGTTCACAGTGGAGAAGTAACCCCACACAACCGCAGCAGAAGTTCCAACAAGACGTGAACGTTGATAAAAAATCCTAAAATCGAAAGAATAGGGAAGCAGATGGAAAAGGTGGAGTACCCTTGAAACATGATGTCCAAGACTCGAGCTTGGTGATGGATCTTCAGGAGATGAATCTATGGAGGCGGAGTGAGGCGGCCACCACAGAACCGCCGAGTGTTTTAACCGTGCCACAAGAACCTGAGCAACTCTACACTGAAGAACAGATGAACCGGTTTCTACGCGTGACGAAAACACGAAACCTCATACTGACTAAATTCTTCCTGGACAGGACCTGTACAGTGCACCATGGGAGTGACGTCCCCAGGAGACGTCCAGACTGAAGAATGGGCGGCAATCGCAAGGAGTGAACTTTGATGTGATTCAGAATGACTAAGGGTTTGAGGTTTAGGTATTATTATTATTGTGTTATTATTATTATTATTATTATTTATTTTCTATTTTTTACTTCTAATTAATTATTTTTTTAAAAATTTATTTTTATTTATTTTTTTTCTCTCTTTCCTCTTCCTTTCTTATCCCCTCTCTCTCTTCTTTTGTTTTTAAATAGAAAAAATGTTCTCTCTAAAGTATTTATATGTAAGGTACCAAAACTTTTTGGAGTGAATAAAGTTCTGTTAAAATCTCAAAAAAAAAAAAAAAAATCTCTCTCTCTCTCACTGTGTCTTCCTCTCACTGTCTCTCTGTCTCATTGTCTCTCTCTCTTTCTCTCTCTCTCTCTCTCTCTGTCTTTTAGGTCTGCCCAGTGACACGTGTTCTTGGCTGTTTTCTTGTCCGTCTGACTTCTACTGCGTCTCTCTCGAGAGGAACGTCACCTGTAGATCCATGTGCCACTCCCAGTTCTGCAAGAACCATGGTATCTGCGTCCATCACGCTGCACAGTCCCCGGTCTGCCAGTGAGTGTGTAATGCCAATGCTAACAAGGACCGTTAACAGTTATGCAGTGGTGTAAGCAGTCGCTCCGGGACCCCAAACCCACATCGGGTCACCAAACCACCAGGGGGCAGCCCGTAAGAATTCAGGATTTGAAATGGAACAAAAATGTCCAGCACCACTAAATAAAAGAGCCTAAAAATTGTGATCTTTTACAAAAATATGAATTTTCTATATTAATGGGGGCCCCCTTGTGGTACTCACTGGTACTGCTGT
>JAAGNN010000041.1:0-110000 GCA_012411365.1 Ameiurus melas | reverse complement strand
AATGTTAGAAATTCATAACAGTATTTCCATTTTACATAAATCCTCATATTGTATATAAGTATTGGATACGTTAGGGCTGCACAATTAATCGAATATTGATCTCAATTAAGATTTTGACTGCCCATGATTACATGAACGTGATCGACTGTGATATTGACGTTTAAAATTCATTCTCCGCTCATAGTAAACTCTGTGGCAGAGCAAATCAGGTGCTTCCTAATGTGACTGATAGTCACCACAGAGTGGCACAGGGATGATTAACATGTTGCTAAATGAGACTACAGACGTTGTTGGGGACATTAAACGTCATCACAACGAACAGGAAAAGTCTTTGCAGATAAACTGGTTCAGGTGTGCTGTGCACAATTCCCCCAAAAACATGGATGAAAATTCATCCACAGAGTAAATTTGTATTATAGAAAATGTTTTAAATCAAGTTTGGAAAAGTGGTAAAGCTTGGTGATGGTGACGTTGAAGGCACGTGACCATGGTGTAGTTTGTTTATGGTACACGGTTATCTTTTTTATTTCTGGCGCGATTGTATTTAAACTTCATTTGTGAAAATTATTTTGATGGACAAAAAGTATTAGTATTGTAAACTTTTGTTGATCAGAGTTTATTTATTGCAGTAATCCAAAAGCCTATGGGAAAGTCTTATTGGGTTTTGTCGAGTGATCCAGTGTGATAATAACTTCCAGGTTCCAGTAGAAAATGACGTCATCCCTGCATCACTTTATTGGGTGATTTTGCTGTGTCTCTCCTTCTATAAACACTGTTATTACCTTTTCTGCATACGCCTGAATTGTTTTCATTTGGTTGCATATTTTAATTTGGTTGATGGTATTTTTATTTTTACTTATCCTATATTTTGTGTACAATTTTATTTACATTTTGGTTCTACGAGATGATGCACTTTAAGGACTAGTCTAATTTGATACAAAGATGTGTACATTAGCAGGAATGTAGCAGAACATGGAGGTGAAAGCAGCAGTCTGTTTACTTAAATGTGAAAGTACAATAAAAATATGTTGTCCCTAAAATCAATGAATAATCATGGAAAATAATCGTAATCTCAATATTGTTCAAAATAATCGGGGTTATCATTTTGGCCATAATTGTGCAGCCCTAGATCTAAGTCATTTTATCTCCATGCCTTTATATATATATAGTAAACATTCATATGCTATAAAGGCAAAACTAGTTATATTTACAAGGAAATACATTTTATATTCTGTACTAAATCTGCCTGCAGAATTTACCAACATATTGCAAATACAAAAATATAACACTTATTTTTTCACACAGGAAATATAAGAAGAAAGATTCATCTGATCAGAGAGACACAATGGATGACCATGTGAGTTTTATGAATACATATTTTATACACATAATTATAACGTAACAGGACAGTTGAGAAGGAAGTAAGCGCGGGGCGCTGTCTTTATTAATTAATCAAACCAATATACACAGGGACACGGTCTGTTACCGAGTTGCAGAGGAAACATGAGACTAGAGTCGAGGCAACAAACAGGACATGAGAACTAAGAGCGCATGCTACGCGCATTCACTACCGTGTTCAAACGAACACTAAACACATGAGACTTTAGGTTACCAACGATGCGAACTATACAAATGATACAAACTATAATACTGCATGAAATGTGCAGTAACAGAGGGGTTTAAATAGCAAACAATCAAACCAAAGCATGAACACCTGGAACAAATCAAATACATACTCAAGCTAAACCAAATGCTCAAGCGAACCAAAACAAGGTCACATGTCCAGTCTAAGGCTGTGCCGCAGTGCCCTCTGCCGACCATGGCGTAACAATAATAGAATTCTATACCTTGTATATCCAGTTGTGAGTTGTGAAACATCAACACACTGAAGACTAATTGATGTCAAATTGATGAAAAAATACTCTACTCTCATGGATATCAAACAATTGCAAACACAACACAGGTTTAAATATGTATTTATTTATTGGCACTCAGTATGAATTCATATGAGAAAAATATGATTTATATTATTTGAATTATATTCCCATTGATATTTAAAAAATGTTAGTACATCTAGGTGACTAGGATCTGGAAATTGTTCAACCACAAACTTAAACTTCCTGTTTCACAGGAGTATAAAAACAAGGCAAACACATAGTCCAAATTCTGCTAGTCATTCATAAAATGGGTAAGACCAAGGAATATAGCTGTGATGTGCTGCAAAAGGTTGTTGAGCTTCACATAATGGAAGTGGCTATAAAAAAAATAACAAGCAGTGAAAATGCCCATTTCCACCATCAGGGCAATAATTAAGAGGTTCCAGTAAACTCAAAATATTATGAATCAACATGGAATTGGACATGTGTCTATATTGTCTCAACCCACTGCGAAGAGGATGGTTCGGTGGCCAAAAAATCTCCAAGGATCACAGCTGGAGAATTGCAGAAGTTAGTTGCGTCTTGGGATCAGAAAGTCTCCAAAACTACAATCCAAAGTCACCTATATCACCACAAAGTTGTTTGGAAGGGTTTTCAAGAAAAACGCCTATACTCTCATCCAAAAAACAAATTCAAATGTCTTCAGACACTACTGGAACTTCAAATGGGATCGGGTTCTATGGTCAGATGAAACCAAAATAGAGCTTTTTGGCAATAAACACCAGAGGTGGTTTTAGCACACACAGAGAGGTAGCCATATGGAAAAGTACCTCACACCCAGTTATATATGGTTGTGGCTCTTTAATGTTTTGGGGCTGTTATTCTGCCAGAGGGCCTGGACATTTTGTTAGGGTACATGGCATCAACAGACATTAAATTAAAACTTTACTGCCTCTGTCAGAAAGCTTAAAATTGGCCATGGTTGGATCTTCCAGCAGGTTAATGATCCAAAACATACATCAAAATCAACACAAAATTGTTTATTGAACACTAAATCAAGGTCCTGCCATGGCCATCCCAGCCGCCTTACTTAAAACTCTGTGGGGTGAACTGAAGAGGAGAGTCCACCAGTGTGGACCTTGAAATGTGAAGGATCTGGTGAGATTCTGCATGGAGGAATGGGCTCAGATCCCTTGCCATGTATTCTCCAACCTCAAGCATTATAGGAGAAGACTCTGAGCTGTTATGTTGGCTTTGACTATTATTGACCAAAAAGGGTGCCAATAATTGTTGCACACCTACATTTAACAAATATACAGTGGCAAGAAAAAGTATGTGAATTTTTTGGAATTTCATGGTTTTCTGCATAAATTTGTCATAAAATGTTATCTGATCTTCATCTAAGTCAGGAGAATTGACAAATATAATTTGTCTAAAATAATAACACATAAAAAATCTTTCATGTCTTTATTGAGAACAACAAAAAAAACTCATAGTGCTTGTGGAAAAGTACGTGAACCCTTGAGTTAATGACCTCAAAAAGCTAATTGCAGTCAGGTTTTAGCACACCTGGAGTCTCAATAAGAAAATGAATTTGGAAGTGTGGACTACAGCTACTTTGAATGATAAAAACTCCTCAATCTTTTGGAGCTTGCACTGCACAAGAAACACACGCTTATGTGAGCCATGCCTCGCCAAAAAGAGCTTTCAGAGGATCTATGATCAAGAATTGTTAATTTACATAAAGCTGGCAAGGGCTACAAAGTGATTTCAAAGACATTAGAACTTCACCAGTCTACAGTTAGGCAAACATTCTACAAATGGGGACACTTTGGGACTGTTGCTACTCTAAATGTTTTGAGGACTGATGAAAATTAGATTGAACTATTTGGAAAAACCACACAGCACTACATCTGGCATAGAAAGGGCATGGCTTATCATCATGAAAACATCATCCCAACCATAAAGAATGGTAGAGGAAACATGATTTGGGCCTGCTTTTCTGCATCAGGGGCCTGGCCAGCTTTCGATCATTGAAGGGAAGATGAATTCCCAAGTATATCAGACAATTCTTCAGGATAATGTGAGAATGTCTGTATGTCTGCTGAAACTGTGTAGAAGTTGGGAGATGCGCCAGTACAACGACTCAAAACACCGGGCAAGTCCACAACAGAATGGCTTCAGGGAAAAACAAAATTCACCTTTTGTGGGTAGCGCAGTTTTGGAATGACTTGAAGAGAGCCATACACATGAGACGTCCAAAGAATATGACCAAGCTAAAGCAGTTCTGCCAGGAAGAATGGGCTAAAATTCCTCCTGAATGATGTGCAGGTCTGATCCACAGCTACAGGAAGCACCTGGTTGAGGTTATTGCTGTAAAGGGGGGTCAACCAGTTATTAATTCTAAGGGTTCACTTACTTTTTCCACTGCCATTTTGAATATTGAATGAGTGTGTTCAAAAAAACATGAAGGATCAGATTTTTTGTGTGTTATTATTTTAGGCACATTATATTTGTCAATTACCCTGACTTAGATGAAGATCAGATCACATTTTATGACAAATGTATAAAGAAAGCCATGAAATTCCAAAAGCTTCACATACTTTTTCTTGCCACTGTATATATATTTTTTTGATAAACCTGTGCTGTGTTTGATCAACATACTCAAAGCAGATGAACAAAAGAATAAAACAAAATAAAGACAAACTTGCTGTCACAAAAACACAGATAACCCCACACTCAAACTGATTACAGGTAGCAAGTTTACCAAAGCTGACCAGTACCACTACTACCACATTGCAGTATCAGCATAATTGATAGACTGTTACAACACAGTTGAATTAAAGAAAACTGATTTTAGTGACAGTAACCAACATAAACCAAAATAAAACACAACCCAACAAAGATAAAGTACAAACAAGCACGAGTAAAGGCAAAACAAACTAAAAGCACAAAACCAAGCAAACAATCAATCAAGCAGCCCCAAAGCAGCATCAAGCAGCAGTGTGGCTCCGTGAGTGAGGGGAGGCACTATACCGAATTGACCACATCTCACTCAGCCTGTCTTATCGCATGCAAAAGCAAGAACCCTAAGAACAAACAGGAGTTACAACCTCAATTTGGAAAGCATGCAAGATAGTTTAACTCAAGTAACAAAACTAAACGATTTACCTACCGTGATCTGATGACATGGTACTCACGATGGTACATACGAAAATCATGATAGCGTCTTTAATAGTTGGTGACGGCAACAGCTGGTGCCCCGACCGGAGCTACGTTAAATTACCATGCTGCACAGTGGGGAACCTTGATAGAACACTGAACTGAGTAAGCAGCACATCACACCTGCACACAGTCTCAGTAACCCAAGGTCACACTCTGTAATCCATAGCAACAAAAGTAAAGGGGTGGGTTTTCGACCATGATGCATTCTGGGAGGCATAAACAACCACTTATATGGTTATATATAACACTTACTATGGTAGGGGCGAGCACATTTGGCCGTAGTTAATAAGGGAGACGTTCCAAAGGTGTCAATATTAATGGATGGCACTGTATACATCAGCAAAATATGACCTAAAACATCATCAGATTTTCTCAAGTCCTAAAAGTACAGTGCTATGAAAAGTATTTTCCCCAACCTGAATTCTTTTGTTTTTGTATATATCTCATTAAATTGTTTCAGAAACTAAAAGTAATTCTAAGATAAAACGGCAACCTGAGTAAGCACAAAATACAGTTTTTAAATGATATTGTTATTTATTGAAGAAATTTTTTTATCCAGTACACACTGTGTGAGATAGTGAGATGTGAGATAGGCCTTTAGTTCCTTTGAAGTTACCCTGGGTTCCTTTGTGACCTCGCGAACTATTAAACATCTTGCTCTGGAGTGATCTTTGTTGGTTGACCTCTCCAGGGGATGGTAACAGTGGTCTAGAATTTTCTCCAAATAAATAAATGACCAAGTATAATATTTTTGTCTTATTTGTGTAATTGGTTTTCTTTGTCTACTTTTGGGACTTGTGTGAAAATCTGATGATGTTTTAAGTCATATTTAATTAAAATTCTTAAGGGATCACAAACTTTGAACCACCACTTTACATAGTCTGGGCCACTGGTTATACATTTACAATAACTTGTATCTGAAAGTCATCATTGTGTTCCAAATAAAATAAGCAGATTTTTTGCTTAACTTTTGAGTTAAGTGGCACTGGCCCAGGACAATGTGTAGTAATTATGGACGTAACAAGTGCTGAGGAAAATAATTCACCTTCAGAGAATTTGATTAAATATATCGAGGTGTACTACAGTCAGTCCACCAATTAGCCTACAAAAGTGGTGCTAAAATTTGTATCATAACTCACAATAGACATATTTTTAAAAACTCATGAAAAGTGTACCTAACAAAACAGTTCCTATCACAAAACTTATTATACCAATAACCTGTATGAAACATTCATTTGTTTGTCAAAAGCAACCACATGGAGGAAGAATGAACCGCAATCAGAACAGCCAGTATTTTGAGAGATTTAATTCAGTTTATGGACAAATTCAGATCTGAAGATTTCTCAAGAATACTACAGGTATGCACTGTAAGAAACATAGAAAGCTCTAAAATTGATTGTTCTTTAATATGTTATTTATTTAATTTGTATAAAAATATATAGAACATAAAATATACAATTACAAATAGCACATTAAATTTTTCTAATTCTCTACAATGTCTGCTTGTAATAAAAATACATTTGTTTCAGTAGTATTTCATACTTCCTTTTAATTCATGGATTCATTATTTCAACACACAAATTAATTCCTATGCTTCCACAGGGCACAGAATGTCAACCAGTTTGGGGTCTGCGAGTGTGGATATTTAGCTGGTGTCACTTGAAAACACACTGTATGCCCAGAAATCAACTGATTACATATGTGACGCTCTTCTGGAAAATGTTGATGTGAAAATCAGACAGGCTGCACAGTACCCAGTACACCTTGAGTAGTTCTTATGAACAAGCGATTAACTACACAGTCAATTTTCTGAACTATCTATTAAAGATACAAGTATTTGGACACCTGACCATCACAGCCATATTTAAATTTATGGCATTGGCTCTGTAAGCCAGAGTGACTTACAGAAGTGCTTTGAAGTCTCCATCAATAAATACACCCTGAAACTTGTTCAGTAATCACAGACTAAAAATACTATTAGTTTAAGAACTCTGTTTGGGGAGGTACTATATTAGGAAAGCACACAGACAACACAATTTATTTATTCAGTTATTTTTTTTTTTTTTATCAAAATGCTAATTTAAATACTTCAGGAAGAGGTAGGTCTTTAGACATGGTTTGAAGACTGCTAGTGACTCAGCCCTTTGGACATCTAGGGGAAATTTATTCCAGAACCTAGGTGCTTTGAAGTAAGTGGGTGCTGGTTCATTTTTGTTTTTTGTGTTTTAAATCTGATGCAAGCAGCTACAGGAAGCCAGTGGAGTGAACTTAGCAATGGGGGTGGTGTGGGAGAACTTAGGAAAGTTGAAAACAAGTCATGCAGCTGCATTTTGGATAAATTGTAGAGGTCGAATTGCTGTCAGAGGAAGACCTGCCAGAAGCAAGTTCCAGTAATCCTGTCTCGAACTAAACAAACACCTGTATGGCCTGTGTGGATAGAAATGGGTGAATGCTTCTGATCTTGTAAAGGAGAAATTAACATGAGCATGTCAGAATTGCATTGTGAGAAGAAAAAGACAGTCGATTGTCCATGGTTACCACAAGGCAGCGTTCAGTGACTGAAGGTGAGGTCAGAGAGTTGTCCAGGCAGATCACAAGATCCTGCCACGAGGATGAATCACCTGGCATGAACAGCAGTTCAGTTTTGCTCAGATTAAGTTTCAGCTGATGAGATGCCATCCATGATGAGGTGTCTGTAAGACATGCTGAGATCTGAGCAGAAACAGAGCATCTGAGGGAGGAAAGGAGAGGATGAGTTGAGTATCATCCGCATAGCAGTGGTATGAAAGATCCATATGTGCTTGTGTTGTGGATAAAATCAACCTTTCTAGCCTAAGTCAAAAAACTTCTAAGACAGAGAGTTTAGTAGATGTCAAAAGTAATAAACTTTGTTGGAAACCAAAAAAGGTGACTGTCTGCAGAGATTCCAAATTATACATACACAAACATGTCTTTATATATGTTTTGGAAACAGTAAAATTATCCCTAGATGGGGCATTCCCCCTTTTTCTTTCCGGGAACAGACCAATATCTATTGCCTTAATTAATTATTCATGTCTATATGTTATCTTAAATTTGTGGAGCATGGCGGTGAGTTGATTTTCTTGAAAAGGTTTTATGAGGACAAGGTTTCTTCCTTTCTACAAGAAGATGGTTTCACTCAGGCTTCTCTATCCTGTCCTTGAACCACACTCCCTTCCTGAGGCCCTCTTCCTGCTTCCATAGGCACCTGGCTTCAAAGTTTTCTCCCACAAAAGTGAATGTCTAATGCCAATTTATAGCTGTTTAGAAAAGTTCCACCTGGTACAGAAGAACTTTTGTTGTACAGTAAGACATGACATTCATCCAACTCAAATCCACTCAGAATATAACTTGATTAAACATTGTTCTATAGATTTAGATTATGCTTCCAACTATTGATTATACATATTATAGATTATGCTTTTTTAACCCATACAGTTATTTGAATATGCTTTAAGTAATTCTTCTAAATGCAGATTACATATTGAATACACTTCATTAACATATCCAGAAGTGAGTTATACATATCGATTACACGTCACAGATATTTTCTGTACATATTTTCAATATATTTTCTATATATTTCCCCCCTCTGGGGCTTACTAAGCCCCACCTAACTGAGAGAGTAATCTCACAATCCAGTCCCATCATTTACACTAACTAGTGATCAATATATATGATCACATCAGCCATCTTCCAATGACCAAATCCTGAAACCACTCTCTCTGGAGGTCAGAACTAAACATCTCCTCTCCCATTGACTAGAAAGGAGTAAAAGATTCTGCCTCCCTTTCCCTAACCGCAAGAATCGAAACAGTGTTCGTAGCGTGATCATACATTTTTCAGCACTTGCCTGTGGTTATCACAGTTATGTAGAGTACACAGTTGATTAAGCAAATATAGCTGATACAAGTATAGACTAATAAACATGCACACAAAACAATTTTCTCAGTTGATTACTCTGATAAATCAGACATTGATTACCATGTCCCTTAATCACATGTGATTATATTGTAATAGAAGACATAAATTCAAAAATAGAAAAATAGAAGAAACAAAAACTCCATCACGCCCTTCTCCGGGGGATGTATCCAGGATGATTATCTTCGCCCAGATACTTTACGTATCGTCGAGAGTCTGCCTTTCTGGGGAGAGGTCGCCAGTACTTACACCCAGGGCATTGGCTCATCAACTTCTTCGTCCTCACTGGAGGACCTGCATCCATCCTGTTGCAGCCGATTAGAGATCCAGCCTGGCTTTTTTTCTTCAGCAGGTGCATCAGGATCACCAGAGCCACTGTCAGCAGCAGGAGCCCTTCTTTCCTCCTGCTCTGTTGGTACGACCCCTGACAGACCTTCTTCTTTGTCATGGCCTCAGACTGCCATTCACCCTTTCCTCCATTTAGACCTTCTCTCACGACTTGGCTTGTTCTTTCTTCTGCAGTGTCAACCACTGGATCGTCCCCCTTCGATCACCCGATCCTTCCTTCTCCTAGGTCTTAATCTAGGTGCGTACTTTGTACAGCCATTCCCTTCTGGGCTGGAACAAGCCTAGGTACACCTGTTCTCCAGGAGTCACTGGACAAGGAACTTCTATCTCCTCTCTCAGTCCCCAGCTTTGTTCCTGTGAATAGATAGCTTTATACATAGCAGTTAGTTATCTCATATATGCTCTTAGTTCCATCAATTACTCCAGCAATTACTCCAGCGGCAGTTCATCATAAGGACCTCTCAGATATGACACAGACATGGGTCGAATCGTAAGCATTTCATGCGTTGTTAGTTGCATATTTCTGTTAGTCTGCATGCGATAGGTCATTAGTGCAAGAGGTTGAGCATCAACCGAAACAAGTTCGTTAAGCTTAGTCTTAAAGGTACCACTTACCTTTTCCACTATTCCCTGTGACTGAGGGTGATAATCACATAAACATTTTAATTTATTCACAGTTACTGTAACATTGTTTTTTTAAACGAACGCGAGCCATCGTCAGAGCTAATCTGAGATGGTATGCCAACTCTGGAATTACCTCTCTAGTCAAAAATTTAATCACTGTTCCAGCAGTTTAGTCTGCTGATGGCATTGCCTACCTCCACCTGCTAAACCTGTCTATCACCAAGTGCTTAAACGGCCCTTCGGCATTGATATGTGCCCTATCAATACTGATTTTCAATTTCTGAAATTGTTTTGAGCATAAAGTTCGCACTCAGAAAAAAATATCCATAATTGCCTGTAAGTACAAAGAACGGTCCTCTAGCTTTTTATCTATCCCATAACTTCCCCTCGCGCACTGGTTAAAACCATGCGCATCTGAAACTCATACAGTGAGAAGTGAAGTATGTACAATCAGATTTCAATTAAACTATTTGCTCGGTATCTTAAAATGGCATTCCAATGATTTTTCTAAGCCCTCATTGTATTCAAACAACTCCAAACAGATGACTCAATCAATGGGCATAAGCAGAGTCAGTATTTATTATATTTTTTTTTTTAATATATATTAAAAATAACAATTCTACCCTTTAACCAGTTCGGCACTCTGTAATGATAGCTTTCAACTCAGCCAATTTGGCAGAGCAGGGTGCTCATAATGTTTATAAACGTAAATGTTTCAGACACAAAATCTTTCAGCGTATAGAACGTTCAAGTTTAGGCGCTCAAGGAAATATGAATCTTGGCTAGGCAATCGTGAGTTCTCAGTGATTGGCTCCACAGATTTAATTAGGTGATACAACACTACAGTTGGTGTATTAGACACACTAATTGGTTTAATAAAAAATTTTTGGGTGGCACATAGAATAACTTCATATCCTGTTCTTTGTTGAGCTGTCATGTGTTGCATGTGGATATAATCAAAATTGAAGTGACCTGGTGTGATGAATGTAAGATCCATGTGTGAGAGAGCCATTTTTCCCAGTGATCTGCACTAAGGAGAGCAGCTCCAGCCATGGGACGCGAAACATGCTGGCAATCCTTGTGCCACCAAATCCAATGTTTAAAGACCTGCAAGTGCCCCCCATACTCCTGAGCCGGGACCCCCGCAGCAAGCGCACCCTCTCTCAGTCACATATAAGAAAAGTCTTTGTTGTAGTTTGCCAGCCATAATACAGGTGCAGAGCATAGGTCCATTCAATGTCAGGTTTTTTCCTTAGAACACCCAGATCTCAGGATTTTGTCGTGAAGAGAGCAATCCGTGATCCACTGAAGACCATACTTGATACGTCCAGGAAGATTAACATTTGTAGTGTGGTATGGGGCGGAGGAGGATCCCAATCATGTCCTGTCGGCCTTGAGAGCATGCGGGGGAGTCTCTGATCACAGAGGAGTAAACTGCAGGGGAATCCACAGCCCCTGAGGGAGACGCACCCAACTGTATTACTGATCTTGGAATGTTAAGGGGAGTAATGGCCTTGAGCTCTCACATGCAGGCACACTGGAAAAGAGCTGAGCACAATTCAACAACAGAAAAATAATAATTAGCATGTGGAATGGAAGAGGTTACAGTAGAGACAAAATACACTAATGGAGCTATTGGGATGACTAGTTTATTGATTTAGCAAATTTTGGGTAAAATACCATCCTTTTCCAGCCTTAAACATCGGTTACTGAGTGTGTTGTATTGCAGAACTTATCACAGCTTGCTGTAATAATGCTAGAATAATTGGGAATGTCCCATCATCCTTTTCTGAGGACAGATGATATTGTTTACAGGACACAGGATGACTATACTTTACTTTAGCTTAATACAGTGTACATGTTACTTGTCGAGCTTCAACCTTATGTAGCCCATAATGTGCCAGGTATGTTAGTGAGCTCAGGATTACTGATGCCACCATCACTGTCCAATTTGGAAACTGGAGACAGACCACTGGGAACACACAACTGCAAAACACATCATTAAAGGTTCAATTTATGCCACAGATTAATGCATATTTAAAAAGGTGGATAATTAGCATTTGATTTACTGTAACATGCAGTTGGGATACACGTGGACACTGAACTGGAACCCCATCAATTCCCTCAGATGGTATATATGATACTGTGACTGCTCTTTCATATCGACTACTGCGTGCGTAGCAACTTATCTTATAGCCCTGTGTTGCTTTCCTTTCTTTCCCTGCTTACATTATCCCTAGGTCTACGTACGCTTACTCCTCACTTACTTCTTCCCTAAAAGAAGTTCACTTACTTCTTCCCTAAATTCCTAAATTGTGTTATATCAGAAATGTGTGAATCAGATTTTGTTTTTCTTTACTAAAGAGGGAAATCCCACTATACGAGATCATTATAGTCCAATCCCAAAGCTTTGTGTCCTATCAAAAATTTTAGAAAGCTTTATCAGTGAACCACTGACATTTTATTTGATTGCAAAGAATCTTTTCTACTAATTAAAGTTTCATAAAAACAAACAAGCAGCCAACAGCTGTTTTGAAAGTCTTAAACAATATTGCGTAATCTCTTGATAAAGGTAACTACTGCACTTCCCTTTTTATAGATTTATCAAAGGCTTTTGACGCAGTGGATCATGAATATTGCCACAGAGCTTAAATAATGTTGGTCTATCAAACCATTTAAACATTATTGAAGTAATCTCTAATTCTCTAATCAAAGGAATAACTCCTCTCATACAGGGGTCTTCTACTTTCATGTTTAGTTAATCTGTCATAGAGTCCTAGTCTGTTGTCTTTAAAAAATACGACCCCAAGTGGCAAAGATTCATTCTTATCCCTTCCTGAATTCCTTTCTTAATATCTTTCTGGTGAATGAAAGAAACAAAAATCTTTTAGTCTAGGACTATTTGCAATGTACACTAACCCAACATGTTAATATACCCTCTGTGCTAACAAGTGATAATCCCAATAATACAGAACTAAAAAAATAGAGTAAATGAGGTAAAGACATCAAACATTATTACCCATGTGTATTGAGCATTTAATTAAGCTTGATCTATCCAAAACTCAAACCATTCCAAACAATTCACACTCACTGTACTGCTGGACTACAGGTCTGATACGGCTGTGAAGGTTATCAGTACTCTCTAAGAACAAATGTTTACACTCAACAAAACATTAACTCAACAGCTTGCAAAACATCAATCATTTTGAGTTATGACAACTTTAAATTAATTTCAACCAACAAACTACACTGAGTTAGAAAAATGACCTTTTCCTCTACAATCAAATGTATTCTCAAATAAAACTTATTTAGTAATCTGTATAATAAACACACGTTTTATTTCGAATTGATTACTCATAAAAATCAGTTTGTTTGTTTTTTTCACATTATTTAAAAGGAATTTAAGTGTTATGTACTTAATCAACATAATTATGAATACAAGTTTTTAAGTTGACATTATTCTTCTTATTATTTATTTTTTTAATTACGTTGCTCCAATTAGATTTTCTCCGGTAGAATACAACCTTTTAAACTAAGAGAAATTATTAACTTCAAGTTGTATAACAGTAGTAACTAAAATCCGGTGTAATTTACACTACAAATATAATACCTAACATCTCTGTAGGTTTATAGACATAAAAGCACTGAATGAAATGAGCAATTTAGACAAAAAAGAAAATTACTACTTTTTATCTCTCATAGACCTATCCACAGTCCAAAGGCTGCTAATTCTGCTCAAAGAGCAAACTGACTACCATTGAACTAGAAGGCTATATGTGTGAATGAAAATATATATATATATATTTTTTAATGTGTCAGTACATGAAATTAGATTAAACAATGTGGTTGACGTTTACACAAATAAGCAGAAATGTAATCATGCTTTTCTTTCCTATATCACAAATGAAAAGCCTTCTGTAGGTGAGCAGATTTGTCCAATGAAACCATTCTTTTCCACTGCTTAGGCAAACTAAAGAGTAAATTTTCTAATTACACTGCTAAATATGACTAGTATTAGCTAAAAATAGTCCATAAATGCTGTTAGCTGGTGCAGTCTATCCTATACCAAGTCCACTATTGGTCATATCGGATATGCCCAAATTCAATTCTTTTGTAGAATTTAATTGTAAGTGAAATGGTACTCATGTTGAAATGTCCTCGGTATAGTATTTGTTCAGCCTACAGGTCCCCTAACACAGTCTTAACTGTCTGAATTTGTGTGACTAATCTTGTGACTTGAAATTAGTGATTTGAAGTTATCAAGCCGATTCATTAAGTCAATCTCTAGTACAGGTTTATTTATGATTTGTCCCTTCTCCCCTTTTCCCTTCTCAAAACCTCTTTCTTCTCCAACTCTGAGGTATAACTCAACCTGAAGAGCTTTGGATACTTGGGCAAACTGCCACCGAGATGCACGTTGGAAAAAGTTATCTAGCAGCTTTTCCAAATGACCAATTTTCCAATTCCTTTCTATCACTCTCTGCCAATTAATGTAGGGAAATTCTCCCTGGACTTCTGTCAAATTTAATATATGCGTTATTCGCAACAAGAATGCGTTTTTTCTCTGCTTGGTTAATGGCTGTCTTGTTCCTCTGCTGTCAAAATAGAATTGTTCCTTCCAAAAGTGATTATGGACTCCCTGTGTTTCTTGAACTAACTCTGCTTCCATTCAGCCCTTTATTCCTAATTAACAAGCTTCTTTAACTGAAGGCGTATGTACTCTTGTATTCGACAAAGACAAAGGTTTTTTCTTGCTGGACAGTGAGTAACTGGACAGAGGCTACTGAAGATCTCGAATATTGACACTACAAAATATAATAAAGTTTACACAACTGTTAATTCCACTATCAAGGGTAGAAGAGTAAATCATATGTAACACTTTTCCTAAAAGCCTATTCTTGCTCTCGGTACACATGAAGAATTAATTAAATATGTAACACTCAGTCTAGGTAACAAAATGTGAGTGTAGACACTCACAAATGTGAGGAGCGTTTTCCTGCTCGGATCAGTGTGGAGTTTTACGATACCACGGTTCAGTGTCAATTGATACAGACGCGCCGCAAGGGAGAGTCGGGATGGATCAGAGTCACGTGGCCAGCCAGCCAGAAACTCACTCAAGAAAGAAGACAACCACCATACAAACCCCAAACTAGGATCAATCACTCAAAAAATTATAATGTATTAATTAATTGATATAAAACAAGAGTCGACTCCACAAAAGAAAAGAAAAATGCTTAACTCAACATTCAGCAGCTCTAGAACTCTCAAACATCCATCCGCCTGTTAAAACAACATTCAGCACTCATACCCAACATTCAGCAGATTTACTGAATATATAGCAGAGACAATCAACATTCAGCGCAAATACAAAGCATAGCAAATATAAACAGCATTCAGCACATGTAACATAAAAACAGTACAAGACGCACACCCCAGAACATTTAAACATAGACAAACCAGACAAACACCACGCTTCACCACGCCTCTCGCGTGACCCCACCTGGGGTTTATTGGGCCCAATGCGTTCACCTCACTTATGAACGTCTTATCACTAAGTTCTTCCTAGAACTTTTTCACAGTTCACCTCACTTATGAACTTATCATTCCGTTCTCCCTAGAACGTCACATCAACTGCAGGATTACTCTAAGAAGCTTCACAACACATAACACACATCTAACCCTCTCGGCCCAGTGCACAGGGTGAGTTATGCGGCGCTGTTTCGGATCCTTTTACTAGTGCAGCAAATCCGCCAACTTTCTGTGGAACACTGTTAGGCCTTGAGTGTCAATTCCTTAATCCTCTGTATTCTATCTGACTCCATTTTTCAAATAGACAATACAGGCTTCACAACACATAACACACATCTGACCCTCTCGGCCCAGTGCACAGGCTGAGTTATACTACGCTGTCTAGGAACCTTCAACTAGTACAGCAGATCCGCCAACTTTCTGTGAAACACTGTTAGGCCTTGAGTATCAATTCCTTAATCCTCTGTATTCTATCTGACTCCATTTTACAATACAGGCTTGCAGACACACTGCTCAAGACAAAACACTACAACAGACACACACACACACACACACACGCACATATATTGCATGCATATTTTATTTTTGAGATCTAAAAAACCCTCTTTTCTAAATTTTGTTCATAATTTACAGGAGCTTTTTGTGAGGGGAAAAACACCGTCTCAGGCTGACCCATAGGAAAACCACGCAAGTATCTTTTTTATCCAAAAAGCAGAAAACTGCTTACCTTTTTTTTTTTTTTTGAGTGGCTACGCTATGCCGCTTCTCCAGGGTCAGCTCACCGGAGTGTCTCCCTCTTTGATCCTAGACAGATCACGTCGAGGTCACCAATTTGTTGTGGATAAAATCAACCTTTCTAGCCTAAGTCAAAAAACTTCTAAGACAGAGAGTTTAGTAGATGTCAAAAGTAATAAACTTTATTGGAAACCAACAAAGGTGACTGTCTGCAGAGAGTCCAAATTATACATACACAAACATGTCTTTATATATGTTTTGGAAACAGTAAAATTATCCCTAGATGGGGCATTCCCCTTTTCTTTCCGGGAACAGACCAATCTCTATTGCCTTAATTAATTATTCATGTCTATACGTTATCTTAACTTTGTGGAGCGCGCAGTGAGTTGATTTTCTTGAAAAGGTTTTATGAGGACAAGGTTTCTTCCTTTTCTACAAGAAGATGGTTTCACTCAGGCTTCTCTATCCTGTCCTTGAAACACACTCCCTTCCTGAGGCCCTCTTCCTGCTTCCATAGGCACCTGGCTTCAAAGTTTTCTCCCACAAAAGTGAATGTCTAATGCCAATTTATAGCTGTTTAGAAAAGTTCCACCTGGTACAGAAGAACTTTTTGTTGTACAGTAAGACATGACATTCATCCAACTCAAATCCACTCAGAATATAACTTGATTAAACATTGTTCTATAGATTTAGATTATGCTTCCAACTATTGATTATACATATTATAGATTATGCTTTTTAACCCATACAGTTATTTGAATATGCTTTAAGTAATTCTTCTAAATGCAGGTTACATATTGAATACACTTCATTAACATATCCAGAAGTGAGTTATACATATCGATTACACGTCACAGATATTTTCTGTACATATTTTCAATATATTTTCTATACTTGTTACATTTTCCAATACAAATCCACTCTTTTCACAAAATGTTTGAGCATGGCTGTGGTGATTTACCTATTTAACCACAAGAATATTAGGCATGGACTGATGTCAAGCAAGTTGGCATTCCATTTCATCCAAAAAGGTGTTCAGTAGGGTTGAGGTCAGTGCTCTGTGCAGGACTCTCGAGTTCTTTGTGTGAGCACATGGATATAGAGGTGACAGCCAATGAACTACTGGGTATCTACTGTAGGAGGAGAAAAAAAAAGGATAGGTCTGATGTTATAAAGATAAAATTCCAAGTCATACACAATACAAACTCAGTGATACACAATTCAAAGGGCAAGAGTTGGCACACAGAATATCAAAGGTAAATAGAAACAAAGGAATATCCATCCATCCATCCACCCATCCATCCTTTTCAGGGTCACAAGGAACCTGGAGCCTATCCCAGGAAGCATCGGGCACAGGGTGGGGTACACCATGGATGGGTTCAAAGAAATATCCAAGCCAGGAAAACCAACACAGCAAGGCAAGGTCCTACAACTCCTGGCAAAAATTACGTAATTCACCCAGTTTTTTTTTGTTTGTTTTGTTTTGTTTTACTTCATAGTAAATAAACAAATCACCATTATAACATAAAATGATTTTTGTTTAACAGCTGAACATGGAGTTGTGAAATATACCTCAATCAAGTTAAATGAAAAATTTTAAAACAAATACCAGTAAATTTCTTAAAAACGCTAATTAGTCTGCATTTAAAGAGTGCTGCTACAGAACTTAATCTTGGACTTTTTGAAAAAAGAAACATAGTCCCAACAAGAGAGTTGTCAATTGAAAAAATGGAAAGGATTATAAAACTCCTTCAAAAAGGAAATCCAGTGCAGAGTGTGGAAAAATATACTGGTTGTTCCCAGTCAGCTGTGTCTAAAATTATAAAATTATAAACACACTTAAAAAATTAAAGCATACGGGCAGACCAAGAAAGATGTCAAAACATAAGGAAAGAAATCTAAAAGCATTCCATCAATAGAAAATAGATTTGGTGATGATGAAGTTATTTTTTTAGGATAATAATGCATCATGTGTTAAAGCTTTTCTTCGGAAAAGGCATATCAAAACAATGACACGGCCAGAAAACAGTCCAGACCTCAATCCGATTAAACATTTATGGTGGAACTTTTAAAAAAGAATTGGTCCAAGACAAGGCCCCATCCTGCAAAAATGATCGTACTCGAATGTTTAGCAAACAGAATGGCTTTGCAGCTAGTATAAATTTTATAAATATATAAATTTGTTGGGGAGGGGTGCCCTCTCTTGGTGTAGTGGAGAACTGTCCATGATAGCTGTGACACTGAGACTGGACTCGAGTTAAATTAATATCTCATAATACAAAACCTGGTGTAAACAACTGCATATTTTAACTTCAAATTTTGTCTATTTATGTGCGCATCATGTCATTTTAAGTAGCTGTTACTAGGAATTAAATGTATCACTAATATAAATTGATAATTGGCTTTGCAGCCAACACTATTTCAGTCTATTACAGAGATGTTTTATAGAAAAGTAATCTAATTCTGACCAATCCGTGATCAACAGTACAGTGGTATGGTATAATGTTTCCAATCCCATATATATATATATATATATGGGATTGGAAGATTATTACTACCACTGTACGTTGATCATCGGATTGGTCAGAAGTAGTATACTTTTCTATAAAACATGCTCTGTAATAGACTGCAATAGTGTTGGCTGCAAAGCCAATTATCAATTTTTGTATATATATTATAATTCCTAGTAATATATAATATATATATATATATATATATATATATATATATATATATATATATATATATATATATATATATATATATTTATTTATTTTCCCCGATTTATTAAATACAGTACTGGAACTGTAATTAAAATGTGCAGTTGTTTATATATATATATATATTTATTTATTTATTTATTTATTTATTATTTCCCCATTTATTAAATACAATACTGGAACTGTAATTAAAATGTGCAGTTGTTTATATATATATATATATATATATATATATATATATATATATATATATATATATATATATATATATATATATATATATATATATATATTAGATAAATAATAGATAGATAGATAGATAGATAGATATAGTCACAGTGCAGCCAGCAGAGGGCGCTGTGCACGGGGTGTCTGCCATCGGACTAGCCACGTGCCCTTGTTTTGGTTTTGTTTCCTGGTTTGTCATGGGTGTTGGTGTTTTTGGGTTAATGAGCACTAGGATTTAAGCGCACTGGTTACGGAGCACATCGCTGGGTATTAATTAGACATTTTGAGTAACTCTAGGGATTCTAGCAGTCTGGGTCACACGTATTCTGTGTTATAGTGATTTCCTAGTTGGGCTATGTTACGTTAGCTTCGGGTTTGTTTATGCTACGTTTTTGATTTGAGTTTTCATATTTTTGTTTAAATAACAAAAATATGAACTGCACCTGCGTCTGTCTCCCGTCTACACAGCCCGACACACACACACACACACACACACACACATATATATATATATTATCGCGACGGACTGGCACTCGGCGAGGAAAAAGGGATCGCTCCTTTGCCAACTGCAGTACCGGCACGAAGCCGGCGCCCGCGTCGGACCTGGCAGTAACCGGAACGGACGCCATGCCAGGGAGGACCCACCGATGCCGTACCGTCCGGGGTTGGAGGATCGGACGGAAGAATTCCACCACTCGCTACCCGGATGGCGGAGATAAAAGGACGCCCTTCCGCCCCGGGAAGATTGAGTACCGACTTACCGAAACGGTTGGCGTCCGAGCAGACCCTCGTGCAGGTATTCACTCGTGCTCCCCTTTTTATTGTGGATGACTAATCTCTCTCTCTCTCTCTCTCTCTCTCTGTACTGTCGCGGAAGGCACCGACACGGACGAGGACGCGCCCGGCCGAGACGGCGCGCAGCGCTGAGGGACTGCCCGGAGCCCGAGGCGTCTTCCGGGATTCCCCGACACGCCCCCACTAGCGTCACGGCGTCAGCCCGACCCCGCAGACCTACACACACACCCCCGGACATACACTCTACCAAACCAAGAATAAAGCCTGAGTTTTTGCGCTTACCCGCCTCCGTGTCTCTGTGCTACGCCCATCCCGCTACACTGGTGGAGGATGCGGGCATGAGCACAAGAACCGCCCCTTACCTAGGAAAAAAAAAAAAAAAAAAAAAAAAAAAGGGGGAGAGACTATCAGTTTTTCTTCTTTTTCAGAAAGAAAAAAAAAAAAAACACGCACACAATGGAGCAGACATTACAGCAGCTGGTGCAGGCCAGTATACAGCAACAGGCTGTCACCCGACAAATTGCGGAAAGCCTCCAGGCGGCGACAGAGACGCTGGTGGCGCTACAGTCCCGCCCGGCCTCACGCCTCTCACGGACCCGGGGTGTGAGCTCCGCCGCCTACTTCTTCCCCTTGGCTCCTGATGACGACCGATGGCGTACCTCGAGACCTTTGAAACCATCACCCGCCCGCGAGGGGCTGGGATAAGTAGGACTGGCCCCGAGCGCCATAGGTCCCCTGGTCTACAGGGGGAGGCCCCGCGGGCCTATTACAGTCTCGAGCCGGAGGATGCGGCGGACTACCGCACCATGAAGGAGGGCGTCCTGGCGTGGTGCGGCCCGGAGGCTCTCCCAAGCAGCCGCCCGGAAGTTCCATCGCTGGGCCTATCAAGCCGGGCGGCGCCGCGCCCGCAGCAGCGAACACCCTCATCCGCCTCACCAAAAGGTGGCTCCGCCGAACCAGCACCACGGCCCTCGAGGTGGCGGAAGAGGTGGCGATGGATCGGTTCTTGAGGGCATTACCCCGGATGGTACGACAGGCTGTGTGGGGGTCCAAGCACCGCAACGCCCCAGGAGCTCCTGACGGCCCTGGAGCGCATCACCGCCACCCTCAGCGAGCTCGACCCACAAGAGCGGCACAGCCCTCTGACCTACCTCTAGGGGCCTCCGGAGGTCCGGTCTGTCCGGCCACGCCCAGCCTACGCACTTGGCAAACCCCGGAGGGCGCCCCCCCCAGTAAATCCCACCGATGAGCCCATGCCCACGGAGCCGGAACTGGGGCCTCCGCGACCAGACGAAACCTTGGCGCGGCTGCGCCCTCCATGTACGACAGTTGCCGGAGGGGCCCACCCAGAAGGTGTGGATTGGAGGGAGGCCGATCACGCGCTGCTGGACACGGAGCTTTTCGGTGACCCTCGCCCGACCGTCCATCCTCCCCAGCGGGCTCCAACCAGGGGAGCCTCACTGTGACCTGCGTTCATGGGGACACCCAAGAAGTCCCGACAGCCGAGGTGCCGATCAAGGGCGTGACCAGGAGCTGGTCTCTCCATGTAGGCGTGATCCCTGACCTCCCCGTACCACTCCTAAGGAGGGACTGGCCAGGATGCCCGCCGGGCCGGGACACCGAGACAGGGCAGCCACGACATCGGAAGCAGAGGACCTGGGCCCGGACCGCTTACCTGGCCCAGGACAACGGGGAACGCCACTCCCGAAGGTGAGGACGCTATATCAACTAACCCTATGTCTGGTGTTGTCCATCAGGTAACCCGAGAGGGAGCTTTGGGCGGGAACAGAAGGAGGACGACCGACTCAAGCACTGCTGGGCCCAGGTCACGGGTTGTAGAGGGGTCGACCAAAACCCCAACCTGAGGCTTCCCACCTCATACTTCCTCGTCCGGGGTGGCCTCCTCTAGAACGGCCGACCGCGCGGGAGCAGGTAGACCTCCTGGTGGTACCGAGGGCCGCGCCCCTCGTCATGCATTCGCCCATGTCCACCCGCTCGCGGTCACCTGGGACCGCGGAACACAGTGGAAAAACTGCAGGGACCGATTCGTGTGGCCCGGGATGAGCGCCGAGGTCCAGAGGTTCTGCCAGCAGTGTCCCCAGTGCCAACGCACCGCTCCCGGAGGCCCCCCGGCGCCCTCATCCCTCTACCCATCATCGGCGTCCCCTTTGAACGGATCGGCATGGACCTCGTGGGGCCCCTCACCAAGTCGGCCCGGGGTCACGAGTACGTCCTGGTGATTGTGGACTACGCCACCCGGTACCGGAGGCCGTACCACTATGCAAAGCCACCTCCCCCAACATCGCCAGGGAACTGGTACTCCTGTTCAGCCGTGTGGGGGATCCCCTAAAGACATCCTAACCAGCCAAGGTACGCCTTTTGTCTCCAAGCTAATGTCTGATCTGTGTCGGCTGTTGCAGGTGAAGCATCTGAAGACGTCGGTCTACCACCCCCAGACTGACGGGCGGTTGAAACCTTTCAACCAGACACTCAAACGAATGCTGCGGCGGGTGGTAGACGAAGAAGGGAGGAACTGGGACCTCCTCCCCTTTACGTACTGCTTTTTGGGGTCCGGGGGTGCCCCCAGGCATCCAACGGCTTCACCCCCTTTGAGCTGCTGTTCGGCCGGGCGCCCTCGAGGACTACTCGACGTTGCCCGCGGAGCCTGGGAGGAACAGCCGTCCCCGTACCGCTCGTCGTGGAAATATGTACAATGCAAGACCGGATCGACTGAGTGGGACCGATAGTCCAACAACACATGCGTGCCGCCCAGGAAGAACAGCAGCGGGTGTACAACCGCCCTGCGCAGCCCCGAGAGTTCCACCCAGGGGACCAGGTACTTCTGCTGGTACCCAGTAGTGCCTGCAAGTTCCTGGCCCGCTGGCAGGGCCCGTACACCATTCTAAAGCGTCAGGCGCCGTCAACTACCGCCTGCAACAGCCCGGTAGGAGAACGGACGGCAAACTCTATCACATTAACCTGTTGAAGAAGTGGGTGGAACCCGCCCGTGTCGTTCGCATCGCGCCCTAGACACAGATCAGAACAAGCGTGCTTTGGTCGACCTCGGGGAGGACCTCACACCCGCCCAGAGACAGGAGCTCCAAGAGTTCGTGGACCAATACCGGACGTATTCTCCTCCTCCCCAGGAAGGACCCAAGTGGTGCGCCACCACATAAAAACACCTCCAGGGGTAGTGGTGAGGCAGAGGCCCTACCGTGTCCCGGAGGCCCGCGTAAGGCCATCGAGAAAGAGGTAGAGAGCATGCTACGAGACGGAGTCATTGAGGAGTCCAACAGCCCCTGGTCCAGCCCCGTCGTTGTAGTGCCGAAACCCGACGGGAGTATTCGGCTCTGCAATGACTTTCGCCCGACTCAACCAGGTCTCGAGTTTGACAGCTACCCCCCTCCCAGAGTGGACGACCTTGTGGAGCGCCTTGGGAGGGCCCGATTCATTTCCACTCTGGACCTCACCAAGGGGTACTGGCAAGTGGCCCTGGCGGCCAGCTTCGACCCAAGACGGCCTTTAGCACCCGCCACCGGCCAACGGCAGTACCGGGTCCTCCCCTTTGGGCTACATGGGGCCCCGGCCACCTTCCAACAGCTGATGGACATCGTCCTCACGGCCCCATCGTAGCAACCGCGGTGGCCTACCTGGATGACGTAGTCATCACATTTCCTCCACCTGGTCGGACCACCTGTTCCATCTGGGGAGGTTCTAAATGGACTCGGGACGCTGGCTTGACTGCCAACCCCAACAAATGTCACCTTGGGCTAACTGAGGCGCAGTACCTGGGATACCGCGATGGGCGCGGGATGCTAAAGCCCCAAACAAAGAAAGTCAAAGCGGTGAAAGGCGTGCCTTCTTGGGGTTGGCGGGATACTATCGGAGGTTTGTCCCTAACTTCTCGGCGATAGCCTCTCCTCTTTCAGACCTGACAAAGAAGGGCCAGCCGGACCAAGTAGGGTGGACGCCGGACGCCCAGCGGGCCTTTCGGGCGCTGAAGGAGGCCCTCACCAGTGAGCCGGTGCTGCGCCAACCCGGACTTCGCACTCCCCTTTCGGTGCACACCGACGCCTCGAAACCCGGGCTGGGCGCAGTTCTCTCACAAGCCTTCGAGGAGAAGAGCACCGGTACTCTACATCAGCCGGAAGCTGTCCCCGGCAGAGAGCAAGTACGCCGCAGTAGAAAGGGAGGCCCTGGCAATAAAATGGGCCATCGAGGAGCTGAGGTACTACCTGGCGGGCCGACCCTTCATTCTGGTGACGGACCATGCTCCCCTCCAGTGGATGGCCAAGGCCAAGGACACTAATGCCAGGGTAACTTCGGTGGTTTCTCGCCCTGCAGGACTTCTTCGCTGCCAGGTCCAACACCGGGCGGGGACCCTACACGGGAACGCGGACGCGGGCTTTCACGGAGGGGCGCGCATGGGCCCACCACCCGGCGGCAGTAGGCTCGGAGCTGGGGGGTACTGTTGCGGCGGACTGGCACTCTGCGCGAGGAGAAAGGGGATCGCTCCTTTGCGCCAACTGCCGTGCACGCCGAAGCAGGCAGCCCCGCGTCGGACCTGGCAGTAACCGGAAGGGACGCCATGCCCGGGGAGGACCCACCGATGCCGTAACATCCGGGATTGGAGGATCGGACGGAAGAATTCCACCACTCGCTACCCGGATGGCGGAGATAAAGGACGCCCTTCCGCCCGGGAAGATTGAGTACCGACTTACGCAACGGTTGGCGTCGAGCAGGACCCGTGCAGGTATTCACTGCGTCCTCCCCTTTTTTGTGTGGATGACTAATCTCTCTCTCTCTCTCTCTCTCTCTCTGTATCTTCAGCGGAAGGCACCGAACGGACGAGGACCGCGCCCGGCCGGGACGACGCAGCGCTGAGGGACTGCCCGGAGCCCAGGCGTCTTCCGGGATTCCCCCGACACGCCCCCACTAAGCGTCCGCGGCGTCAGCCCGTCCCCGCGGACCTACACACACACCCCCCGGACATACACTCTACCAAACCAAGAATAAAGCCTGAGTTTTTGCGCTAACCGCCTCCGTGTCTCTGTGCATCGCCCATCCCGCTACAATATATATATATATGGATGGAATGGAACATTATTATTATACCGTGGTGCTGTTGATCATCGGATTGGTCAGAAGTAGATTACTTTTCTATAAAACATCTCTGTAATAGACTCTGCAATAGTGTTGGCTGCAAGGCCAATTATCAATTTATATTAGTGCACTAATTGTAATACATTTTAATTCCTAGTAACAGCTAATTAAAGGGGACATGATGTGTAATGTGTAAAAATGTGAAATTAAAATGTGCAGTTGTTTACACAAGGTTTTGTATTATGATATATATATATATATATATATATATATATATATATATATATATATATATATATATATATATATATATATATATATATATAATGCCCAGAAATAACCTCCTCCATTTTCTGCTGCTGCTGATCAGGTTTGCATAATGGTCAGAGGGTATTGTAAACCATTCCCCTCCATCCATTTTCCATACCCCTTATGCTACACAGGGTCACAGGGTGGGGGCAAACCCATTGCAGGGCACAATCGAACACACATTCACACACTATGGACAATTTGAAATGGCAATCATCTGACAATGCATGTCTTTGGAGAGGACTGTGAGAGGAAACCAGTACCTGGAGGAAACTCCCCAAAAACGGGCACAACATTCAAACTCGCACACACAGGTGCTGTAAGAGTTGATTCGTACCCCCCAACCACAACGTGTGAGGCAAACATGCTAACCACTAAGCCACCATGTCCCCTGACAAATCCAGTTGCCAATATTTATCACATTCTTTTCATTTTTATTTATATACAGATTTTTTAAGAAAAAAAGAAAGAAAATCCTGTTAACTCATTTGATTAAACAGTTGATTAAATAGTGTGTTTACGGTCAACTTTAAGACAACATCCAATTTCTGTTAAGTTTCAGGTGACAGACAGCAGAGGTGCCAAGTCTATCCCCTCTTACACAACCTCATAAAATCATTAGATATTTACAGGAAAATATTTAAAGGAACCTATTTAGCAGATAATGCAAGTTCACAACCCATTCCAGAATTGCAGATACACATTTCAAGTTTAGAAAGAAAACAAAAATTTTTTAAATAATTTCTTCCATTAAACTTTTTATTCTCATAAAACACACTTTAAATGTAACAATTTCCATATTTGCTGATCTTTAACCTGTTAGATTTAAAATATTTATTCTGAAAATCAATGCACTAACAAAAAAAAATCTGTCAACTGTTGGTCAAATTTATAGGCAATACAATATAAACCCTGTCGTCACTAAGAGAGCTTTTGTGTCTACATCCTTTAGTTAAATTTGAAGTCTAATAAGATAAACACCTTGTTTTAGAGTAAAAAAATATACACATTTAACTGAAAAGTTGCCAAGAGGGAGTGCATTTTCTCAAAAATAGTTAAAAAATTAATTAAATGCTTAGAAATTTGATGTAGGAAGAATGTTAGTTATGAAACAGCTTCTGATCAATTTGTTAACAATAAACCAAATCTACTGATAATTCGTAAAGCAAAACCTTAAAGAAATAGTTGACATTGATGATAAAGAGTTGATATGAATAACAGTTGAGCACCCGTAATTAAAAAAAAAAAAAAAACAATTTTTGTCATTTTATACCTGACTCAGACACTTTTAAATCCATTTTTTATGTAAAACCTATTATTTAATCCTAACAAATACATCTGAATTACAGATCCTTCATGAACTTGAAAATTTACTGCATGCATCACATGCATTACTGATCTGGAAAATAAAATGGGCATCATATTGCAGTTGCTCTAGGATTTTGCCATTTTGTAATCACAGAAATTAATGCAAAATCAAGCATACTCTGCAATATTTGGAGTTTAAAATTTTTCTAACTTCGACAGCTTTTCCCGTAAATTTGGGTTAAGACGTGAACTGTAACAACATCACAACAGGCATTCAGCTAAACTTTCTTTGATTCATGTGCATCAAACAGGAGTAAAGCTAAAAGTTCTCATTTACCAACAAACACCAATGTGAAAGACTGTGCAAAAAATTTCCAGCAATTGCAATTTCACCAATTTGAGTAATTTTCTGCCAAAAAAAGGATAAAAATCCCACAAGTTGCATCACAAATTTTGAAAAAGTCACTGCAGATTGTGCAAAGTGGGGCCACTTTAACATTTCTCCAAACCTATTATTGCAAGTAATTTTCTCTGTCATGTATCATTCCGTGATCTCTACAGTCATATCCAAGTGAGCTCAATGATTACAGGCCAGTCGCTCTAACATCACATGTGATGAAGACCATGGAGCGGCTGGTTTTGGGAATACTCAGACCCCTGGTATGTCTTGCACTAGACCCGCTACAATTTGCATACCAGGAGAGAGTGGGCATGGACGATGCCATCACATATCTCCTGCACAGGATGCATGCTTACCTGGACAAGGGGAAAAGTGTGGTGAGAATCATGTTCTTTGATTTCTCCAGCGCTTTTAATACCATTCATCCCCTCAGACAGAGTGACAAGCTCCTGCAGATGGGTGTGGATGCTCACCTAGTATCCTGGATTGCAGATTATCTGACAGAGCGACCACAATTCGTTAAACTGAAGAACTGGCTCTCTGACACTGTGATCAGTAGCACCGGAGCTCCACAGGGAACAGTGCTCTCTCCAGTCCTGTTTGCCCTGTATAACGTCTCACTTTTGCTACAATACAGAGTCACCGCCACATGCAGAAGTTTTCAGACGATACTGCAATTGTGGGGCATATCAGGGGTGTGCAGGGGGAGAAGTACAGGAGCCTGGTGGAGGACTTTGTGCAATGGGCTATACAACTCTACAATGCTTCACTTAAAGGAAGAGGTGAGATAGACTATGCAGAGAAGTCTATCTGTCTCTTCACCTTGTCTACATTCTCATACACTTCCACTTGACAAGATTGTAGACCTACACAAGTCTGGAATGGGCTACAAGACCATTGCCAAGCAGCTTGGTGAGAAGGTGACAACAGTTGGTGCGATTATTACGCAAATGGAAGAAACACAAAAGAACTGTCTCCCTTGGCCTGGGGCTCCATGCAAGATCTCACCTCGTGGAGTTGCAATGATCATGAGAACAGTGAGGAATCAACCCAGAACTACACGGGAGGATCTTCTCAATGATCTCAAGGCAGCTGGGACAATAGTCACTAAGAAAACAATTGGTAAACACTACGCCGTGAAGGACTAAAATCCTGCAGCGCCCACAAGGTCCCCCTGCTCAAGAAAGCACATAACAAGCCCGTCTGAAGTTTGCCAATGAACATCTGAATGATTCAGAGGACAACTGGGTGAAAGTGTTGTGGTCAGATGAGACCCAAAATGGAGCTCTTTGGCATCAACTCAACTCGCCGTGTTTGGAGGAGGAGGAATGCTGCCTATAGACCCCAAAACACCATCCCCACCATCAAACATGGAGGTGGAAACATTATGCTTTGGGGGTGTTTTTCTGCTAAGGGGACAGGACAACTTCACCGCATCAAATTGACGATGGACGGGGCCATGTACCGTCAAATCTTGGGTGAGAACCTCCTTCCCTCAGCCAGGGCATTGAAAATGGGTCGTGGATGGGTATTCCAGCATGACAATGACCCAAAACACACGGCCAAGGAAACAAAGGATTGGCTCAGGAAGAAGCACATTAAGGTCCTGGGTGGCCTAGCCAGTCTCCAGACCTTAATCCCATAGAAAATCTGTGGAGGGAGCTGAAGGATTGAGTTGCCAAACGTCAGCCTCAAAACCTTAATGACTTGGAGAAGATCTGCAAAGAGGAGTGGGACAAAATCCCTCCTGAGATGTGTACAAACCTGGTGGCCAACTACAAGAAACGTCTGACCTCTGTGATTGCCAACAAGGGTTTTGCCACCAAGTACTAAGTCATGTTTTGCAGAGGGGTCAAATACATATTTCCCTCATTAAAATGCAAATCAATTTATAATATTTTTGATATGTGTTTTTCTGGATTTTTTTGTTGTTATTCTGTCTCTCACTGTTCAAATAAATCTACCATTAAAATTATAGACTGATCATTTCTTTGTCAGGGGCAAACATACAAAATCAGCAGGGGATCAAATACTTTTTTCCTTCACTATAGAACCACAAGTTCGCCCATGAAGCTCATGTCCATAGATTACTTACACCTAGAACCGAGCAGAGGAGGCTACCAATACGTCCTAGTTGTAGTAGACCACTTTACTAGGTATGCACAGGCCTACCAAACCTGCAATAAGAGTGGGAAAACAACAGCAGAGAAGATTTTCAACAATTACATTCCCCGGTTTGGCTACCCATCAAAGCTGCACCACGACCGAATGGCGCGAGTTTGAGAACGAACTCTTCGGACACTACAGCAACTGAGCAGAGTGGGACACTCACGGACACCCCCTATCACCCTCAGGGTAATCAAGCTGAGTGGTTCAACCGCACTGTGCTGCAGATGCTGAGGACCCTAGGTGAGAAACAAAAGGAAATGTGGAAGGATTATGTTCCTCAGATTGTCCATGCATACAATTGTACATGCCATGAAACAACTGGGTACTCACCTTTCTTCCTGCTTTTTGGCCGACATCCACGTTTACCTATAGATCTGCTATTCAGGATGACTACCAGTGAGCTACCACAGTCAACAAGAGGGTATGCTGAAAAGTGGGCAGAACAGATGATCGAAGTTTACCAGATAGTGTCAGAAAACAGCAAAAAGTCGGCGCTCATGGTAAGAAATACTATGATCAACACACAAAAGGATCAGTGTTGCAACCAGGAGATTCAGAGTGCTGGCAGCGAAGTTGTGAAGTTGAAAGTTGTGGTCGTGCAAAGTTAAGGTCATATTGGGAAAACACTATCTATGTTGTGAAAGAACAGATCAATCACAGTCCAGTCTACAGGGTGGCTTCAGAAATGGATGGCAGCAAATCACGAGTCTTGCATCGCATTCTGTTGCATCTCACCAATGACCTCCCTGTTGACCTACCAACGGCAGAAAAAGAGACCAAGTAATCACCAGGGAAGAAGAAAAGACCCAAAAACAGCTCACAAATATGTGGAGCTGCTACCAAATAGTGAGAACGGTTCAGATGATGATGAAAGCTCCATGTACTATGAACTAAGATATAACCTGAGGAAATGGAAAGAATGTTACACCACCTGTGAACCTACCTGTGTTCCCTTCAGGAAATCAGCTCCTGCTGAGTCTAGTCGAACAGTTATCTATGGAGAACATGTGAGGGATGGAGGAACAAAGCACACGGAAAGACATTCACAAAAGTAACAAGAGAACAAAGAGAGACCGAACCAGAACAGAGTGGTACACATCAAAATGTTGAACCCAACAGTGACAGTGAAGAGGTTGGACCTGCAAAAGTGAGGAGAGTCAGAGATCAGCCATGTACTGGCCATGAGGAATGAAAGTGAAGCTGAGCAGTTCTGTCCAGAAGAGTCACTAGTTGGGCCTGACCTGACCCCTGACCCCATGAACACACACTCAGAAGGTCCACTAGAGATAGGCGGCCAGCAACTCTGTTTACTTACAATACTTTAGGTTGGTCTTCTCTACATTAATTAGTTGATTACATTAATTAACATTTATGAAACACCAAACATGGCACTTTGTTGTGTTTGGTTTTTTTTTTGTTTGTTTTTTCTCTATGAGTTGGTTAGGTGTTCACGGAAGAGGTGGGTCTTTAGCTGTTTTTTGAAGATAGTGAGAGATTCTGCAGTCCGGATTGAGGTTGGAAGTACATTCCACCACTGGGGAATGGTAAGCGTAGAAGGTTCTGGAAAGGGACCTTACGCCATGCTGAGTGGGAACTACTAAACATTGGTCGCTAGTCGATCGCAAGATTGCGAGAGGGAACGTAGGCCTTCAGGAGAGAGTTGTGGTAGAAGGGTGCTGTTCCTAACAAGGTCTTGTAGGTGAGCATCAAGGCCTTGAACTTGATGCAGGCACCTACAGGAAGCCAGTGGACAGAGCTGAAGAGGGGTTGACATGGGTTGTCTTGGGCTGGTTGAAGACGAGGGCCGCTGCAGCATTCTGAATCATCTAAAGGGGTTTGGTGGAGCTGGCTGGGAGGCCTGAAAGCAGTGAGTTGCAGTAGTCCAGTTTAGAGATAACAAGAGCCTGGACTAGTATCTGTGTAGCCTGTTTGGTGAGGTATGGTCGGATTTTCTTGATGTTGTACAGGATGAATCTACAGGACCTTGCAGTTGCTGAGATATGGTCTGTAAAGTCAAGCCGTCATCAAGAATCACCCCAAGGTTCCTGGCCATCCTGGTTGGCATGAGTGTAAGTGAGCTGAGCTGTACAGTGAGGTTCTGGTTGATTGAGGGACAGGCTGGGATGACAAGCTCAGATTTTCCCAGGTTAAGCTGAAGATGGTGCTCCTTCATCCAGACCGAGATGTCCGACAGGCAAGAAGAGATGCGGCAGAGACGGATGGATCGTCAGGCTGGAAGGACAAATAGAGCTGGGTGTCATCAGCATAGTAGTGATGGGAGAAGCCATGAGACTCAATCACCTGCCCGAGAGATGTAGTGTAGATAGAAAAGAGGATTGGACCCAGTACTGACCCCTGTGGAACGCCAGTTGTGAGTTGTTGAGTTTCAGAAATACCTCCCGCTCCATGATACCTTGAAGGATCTGTCAGAAAGATAGGATTCCACCCAGCGTAGAACTGTTCCAGTGATGCCCAGATACAGTATTTGTATAATGTAGTCCTCTGTATTATTTTTTGTATTTGAAAATGTACCAAAAGTGTGAAACAAGCAGGCTAAACAGTATTCAAGCTACTGGATGGATATGATTTTGGAGCTGATAATAGCAGTAACTATGAGTCATATGTATTTGTAGGTAGTATGTAGTCAGATGTAGTCAGATGTATTTCTGTTAAACTTAACAACAAATTTGACATTTTATATAATTTGTAAAATGTTATTCCAGCGGTTTGATATATACTGCTCAAAAAAATAAAGGGAACACTTGGAGTTACATTGTGCTGTTTAAGTGTTCCCTTTATTTTTTTTGAGCAGTATATTAACCTCCATGCTGTAATGTGATACACAATGTGTAATATGTTACAAGGAATAATATTGTCAAAGTAGTTTGAATGAAGAAGGAAAAAAAGATATATTCTGTTTAATAAAGGCAGAGAACAGCTTGCTGAGCAATCACAAGAAATATCTCCTGTGTCTGATTTTCCTGTACAAAATAGGACACAATATCTTTACAGGTTACTCATGCTTGAGGCCTGTAACTAATACACACACGCATAACAATAATAAAATATATATATATAATAATAAAAATGGAGGCTAGAGGCTACAGCCTGGAGATTGATTACGATGGTGCCGCTTGAAGTACCATGGAAATGGTTTTGGACCTCAATTCCACATGGATGTTCTCGCTGTGGTTTCTGGGACTACGGTTACTACTATGGATTTGGGACTGCAATTAACAACGTACAGGTTTGCACTCAGGTCTCCTTTAGTGAACAGTGGACTAGTTCATCACAGTCTTCATGTACAAACCATAATAAACTTTCTTTTACTTTTGCACTATCCTTTGTTACCCAGATGAGGATGGGTTCACTTCTGAGTCTGGTTCCTCTTAAGGTTTCTTCCTCATATCATCTTAGGGAGTTTTTCCTTGCCACCATTGCCAACGGCTTGCTCAACAGGGATAAATTCACACACTTAAAATCTGTATCCTGTGTTTATATGTTTCTATAAAACTGCTTTGAGACAATGTCCATTGTAAAAAGCGCTATACACATAATTTAATTCCATCCCTCTCGCTGACCTGTCAGCAGCACATCAACATCAGTATGTGTAACATATGCGTGTTGTTTTATCCTAATAATTAGACTGTAAGGATGCATGTGCAGTGCAAAAGAATTTGGCCAGATTTCTTAAAAGAAAAGCTCCAGATGTTTCTAGACCATCAACCTCATGCAGGTAAAACCTTGTTTATACTTCTGCCTGTCTCCGCAGCGCAAGCCTTCACTGACTTGCGCTCTACACCTCTACACTACACCTCTACAAACAGACGCGGTTTATACTTGGCGCCTCACCGCCATTGTAATATCCTTTGAAATGAACGCGGGCAACTCTGAGTAATCATCCTATAAACCAACAGGAAGTAAATAGTTTGTCAGAACAACCATAGCAACGCTTACAAACTGACAAAAAAAGGTCCCCAGAAGGTCCCCTAAATGTCCATGGCTAGGGTCCCCTTGATGTCCTGCGGGTGTTCACAAAGATGTCCTACAGACATTCAAGGGGACGTTGACAGACTGGAATAAAGTTGGTTTGACGTTGGATGTTCAAAATTAAGGGACTAAAGTTACATACTACATTTTTATACACAATTCTAACTTTAATAGCATTTGACAGGAATGACTTAAAGTCACACAACCAACTGTAAAATGTTCATCTAGGAGTCAGGTATGAAACACACCTTTTAGATTTTGGATATTTATCAAAAAAAATTATTAAATCACATCTAAATTACACATGAATTTCATTGCAGAATGAACCCATACACAAAATATACCATTTTTTTTAAAGCTCAATAGCATTTGAAGGGAATGACTTACAGTCACATAACCACCAAGAAGAGCATTGGGCGAAGAGGTCATAAACTGAAAGACCAGTAAAGCATCGTTCAAAGTATTCTGATCCACCAGAGAAACAGTCTCTCAAAGGTAAAGATTATATTTAATAATTGAATTCAATTCAATTTTGTGTACATAGCACTTGGATAACAATGGATATGGTATCAAAGCAGCTTTACAGAAACAAACGTAGCATACAGATTTTAAGTGTGGGAATTTATCCATAATAGTTTAAGACAGTTACATAACAATGAAATGTCATGTTTTATTTTATTAACATTTTCTAAATTTCAGGTGATGACTATGAGGGAATAAGTTTCCTGAATGTCAATGGGAATCATTGGATATTTTTGGTGAACACATTTTATTGTCCTTTTTAATACACATGTGCCAATGTTATATTACTTTATTCTATAGAGGATGTTCATAATTTGGTTGGCTGGAAAAATCACGTTGAATAAATGTTCAGAAGAGCCAAGACTATTCAAACACCAACCATTAAAATTCAAATATAAACTAACCCAGTAGCTGCGGGGGTTTCCTCCGGGTACTCCAGTTTCCTCCCCAGTCCAAAGACATGCATGGTAGGTTGACTGGCATGTTCAAAGTGTCCGTAGTGTATGAATGGGTGTGTGAATGTGTATGTGATAGTGCCCTGCAATGGATTGGCACCCTTGTGCTCAATGCTCCCTGGGATAGGTTCCAGGTTTCCTCGTGACCCTGAAAAGGATAAAGTGGTATAGAAGATGGATGGATGGACTAACCTGTACAAGGCCATATGCTTTTTACTGTGTCTACACCACACACAAGAGTCTGGAATAGTTGAATGTATGAATGAATGAATTCATTAATCATTAACCAAACCAATCTCAAAGTTTTTCATTCTAGGTTCATCTATTTTTTTTATTATCATTATTATTATTATATCTTGCACAGTATCTCCATACAGCAGCCAGCCAGGTGTTTGTGGTAGACCCAGCAGGACATAATGAAGAAACAAAATCCATGCATGCAGCCACTAGATTTCAGTAATATTTTTGCGTTTTATATACAGTACTTACAAAGATGGGTTACAAATTAGAAAAAAAAGCATGACTGTGAAGAGGCCCATTTCTTTTTTTGAGGTGTTTTCTTTTCAAAGGGTATTGAACTGTGAATGATATACTGTGTCTTTTTTCTATCACCGGATCTTTAGTAAATTAAACAAAAAATTAGATTTTGAACCAAACTGTCAGTGCAAAGTTTTTTTTTTTTTTTTTAAATGCAGTCAAATCCTTACAATAATTTTACTTATTAACTTTTACTATAATTAGCAAGCAATTCACAATAAGTGTAAAGTGTTGATGTTAAGTGTTGATTGTTAAGTGTAAAGTGAGTGAGATATGTAAAGACAATAATTACCAACTACAGTCATAGACGAAAGTATTGGCACCCCTGGAACTTTTCTAGAAAATGCACCATTTCTCCCAGAAAAGTGTTGCAATAACAAATGTTCTTGGAGAAATGGTGCATTTTCTGGAAAAGTTCCAGGGGCGCCGGTGCACATTTCGTCCAATACTGTACATGTATAGTAAATTAATAGTAATAATGCTTTAATGCTTATTGTTATCCTGTCAATCATTTTGATTTGCTTAACACACTTTTTTCCAAAAATGTTGTGTTTTAACTACTAAAGGAAAATGGATAATGTTGCCTTTCTAATAATATCCGTCACGTTTGGAGGTTGAGGCAGAAGCAGTCCGAATTTCAAACATTTAATATAAACAAACAGACTACTAAACAAACACTAAGACAACTTGGCAAGAAACAAAAACACACCGACATGAAAGACGGAGTCTCAGACGACGAAAGACAAGGAGAGAGTGCAGACAAAGACTATATATACGCACATGAGTGCTCATTAACAAAAACGTGAATCAGGTGCAGTTGTGGTGCATGTGGGGCAGTGCAGTGGCTGATGGGAAATGGAGTCCAGATTTCCCCAGATACGTGACAGAACCCCTCCCCAAGGGCGCTACTCCCCCGGACGCCCAAACCGACATGCCCCACCACCGCGGCCCCGGGCCCCGGCGAAAAGGTCCTCAACAAAGCCAGTAGACCGAGCGGCTCCCACAACGGCACAGGGAGGCAAAAGGACATCCTTGGCGGGGGCATGGAAGCCGGGCGACCTCCTTCCTGGGGCAGAAGAGGAACGCGAGGTCCCTCCACGAGGCTCAAAGGGGGAGCGAGGGTCTCCACAAGGCTCCAGGGGAGCGAGGGTCTCACGAGGCACCGGGGGGAGGCGAGGGTCTCCACGAGGCCAGGGAGAGGAGCGAGGTTCTCCCGCGAGGCTTAAGGGAGGAAAGCCGCTCCGAGGAGCATGAGGGGGGAAAACGACACACTGAGTGCAGTGAAGGAAAGGAGCGACGTCTTTAGTAAAGCATGGAGGCAGAGTGACGTCCTCAGCGAGGCAGGATGGTAAGAGACGACCGCAGCCGAGCAGGAAGGCCGGCGAGCGACCTCAGCCGAGCAGGAAGGCAGAGCGACAACCTCAGCCGAGCAGGAAGGCCGAAGCGACGTCCACAGCCGATCAGGAAGGCCGAGCGACGTCCACAGCTGAGCAGGAAGGCCGGCGGCGTCCACAGCCGAGCAGGAAGGCGGCCGGGCGTCCACAGCCGAGCAGGGATGCTGGCGACGCGTCCACAGCCGAACAGGAAGGCTGCACGGCGACCTCAGCTGAACGGGACGGCTGCGTGACAACCTCAGCTGAACGGGAAGGCAGAGTGACATCCAAGAAGAGGGGAGGGGGGCAGGATTCGGTCTCATCTCCGAGCATATACTCCAACCCGTGTAACTTGGTATATTCTACAAGCAACGCCCGGGTGTGGTATGGTGCATGCGCTGTACCACGATGGTATTCAGAGTATGCGGCTACTCTGAGCCATCAGTACCCTCGACCTTCTTCCCTGCTCCATGATCTTGAGATACCACTCCCGCATAGTTGTTGTACCAGGCGTCCATAGGAAAAAAAATCTGCTGCTTCTAATTCACGGTCTTTCGTTCTGTCACGTTTGGAGGTTGGGGCAGAAGCAGTCGCGAATTTCAAACATTTAATATAAACAAACAGACTACTAAACAAACACTAAGACAACTTGGCAAGAGACTATGGCAAGAAACAAAACACACACGACATGAAACACAGGAGTCTCAGGCGGACGAAGACAGAGTGCAGACAAAGACTATATATATACATGAGTGCTCATTAACAAAAACGTGAATCAGGTGCAGTTGTGGTGCATGTGGTGCAGTGCAGTGGCTGATGGGAAATGGAGTCCAGATTTCCCAGATACGTGACAATATCATTATATTTATATGACCTGTAAAGAGAACGGAGAGCACAATGCAGAACATTCGTTTAAATTGACTAACAAAATGGATCCCTTAAATAAAAAAGATTCACAATAACATTTATTGTTTGAATTTTGTAAGAACATTTAGTTAAACAATGGTTTAAAATATTAACCTTAAAGTAGTAATTCACAAGAATGTGTTTTTATTGGTTTTGGGGCCTTTTTTGTTTTCATTGGCGTAGGGATAGTAGAGAATTGACAAGGCAATATTGGATAGAACAGTGGGGGTGTGATTGGGAAAATACCCTATGAGCTGGGAAACAAACCCTTCACGGTAGGAGAAAGCAATTGATTTGTCGCCTTTCTCTACATTTAGACTCAACAAAGATTTAACAAATAAATAGGTTTCTATATGAAGAATGTACACGATTTTCTTTATTTACACTGCCTAGAGAGTAGTGCAAGATGAGAAGAAACTGTCTCAGTAAATGTGACTGGGTGGACATAAAAATGGAACGGAGGACAATTTAACCATTCCACACAACAGGACTGGTACAGCTGTGGAGTGTTTGTCATGCAGGTTGGTTTCCTCATTAAATTGTACAACATAAAGAAAAACAAAAAGTTTACATTATAGTAAACTCTGACACAGTTCTTATGAATTTGTGGAGCAGAATGTTGATTTACTTCAGTCTTGTAAGAAACCTGGAGTGTACCTAGACAACAATCCAGAATGGAGCGGGTAAATTGAGGCTACACAGAGGAAGGGTCAGAGCATTAATGGCTGTGTGTTGAGTTATTTTGAGTAGACATCAAGTTTACACTTTTATACAAGCTGTACACTCACTACGTGTAGCAAAGTGTCATTTCTTCAGTGTTGTCACATTAAAAGATATAATGAAATACTTACAACAATGTGAGGGGTGTACTCACTTTTGGGACACTTAATATACTGCACAAAAAAATAAAGGGAACACTTAAACAACACAATGTAACTCCAAGTCAATCACACTCCTGTGAAATCAAACTGTCCACTTAGGAAGCAACACTGATTGACAATCAATTTCACATGCTGTTGTGCAAATGGGTACAACAGGTGGAAATTATAGACAATTAGCAAGACACCCCCAATAAAGCAGTGGTTCTGCAGGTGGTGACCACAGACCACTTCTTCAGTTCCTATGCTTCCTGGCTGATGTTTTGGTCGCTGTTGAATGTTGGCAGTGCTTTCACTCTAGTGGTATTATGAGACGGAATCTACAACACACACAAGTGGCTCAGGTAGTGCAGCTCATCCAGGATGGCAGATCAATGCGAGCTGTGGCAAGAAGGTTTGCTGTGTCTGCACGCCACGTCGCTACACAGACTGTCCAGGAGTTGGCGGATGCTTTAGTCAAGGTCTGGGAGGAGATTCCTCAGGATACCATCCACCACCTCATCAGGAGCATGCCCAGGCATTGTAGGGAGGTCATACAGGCACGTGGAGGCCATACACACTACTGAGCCTCATTTTGACTTGTTTTAAAGACATTACATCAAAGTTGGATCGGCCTGTAGTGTGGTTTTCCCTTTGATTTTGAGTGTGACTCCAAATCCAGACCTCCATGGGTTGATAAATTTGATTTCCATTGATCATTTTTGTGTGATTTTGTTGTCAGCACATTCAACTATGTAAAGAAAGGAGTATTTAATGAGATTATTTCATTCATTCAGATCTAGGATGTTATTTTAGTGTTCCCTTCATTTTTTGAGCAGTATATTTTTTTATTACAATTTTCAACATTCTTCTTAACTGAGGGGTGGTGTTGTCTCTAATTTTCCAAAAAAGGTAAACACAACTAAGTTATATCATCAAGTACTTACATCAGTTTAAGGATGACAAAATCACAGAGAGCCATGAATAGGAAAAGCAAGGGTTTATTGCTGCTCACCACACAAGATCCGCAAGAGGGACGTCCCAAAGTGATCTCAAAGTCCCCTGAAATGGGACTCCCCTTTTTATACAGTTGAAACACCCCTGGTTTGCCCAAAATACCATTACATGTGATGTCTGGGTGATGTACTGTCTGGGTTTTTTCTTCCCCTTGGACATCTCGAGACCTGTTGCATTTGCACTTTTAAGTGTTTTGGTTTTAAGAACAACTTCTGCTTTTATGGCATGTCTGAGCTGTTTATGAGTTAGGACATCTATCACCTGTGTGTTTTTCTTCCTTTATCATGGTAACTGTATGCTTTTATCTGCATTGTTATTAGTATATGTACTGTATGATTTAGTAAAATTATTATTAGCCATTACTGTGTTATTCTTATTACTTTGGGTCTGTGTGTGAGTGAGTTCATGCTCTTGGGTATGTGTGCTGTGTGTTGCACTTCCTCTTTTTGGTCAGGCCCTAGGCCTTGCTATAATTAACTTTTTTAAGAGACATTGTCTATAAGGAAGAGAGCGTGACTCTGTTCTTTCCTATATTCTCACAAAATTTTCATTCTCCATATTTTATTACGCTTGTGTTTTATTTAAATCAAAAATCTTATCCAACAGTGGGACAGTCTGAGTGAGAGGGCACAGGCCATGACGTGTAGTGCATTTACATTTATTCACTTGGCAGACGCTTTTGTCCTAACGCTTTTATCCAAAGCGACTTACAAATAAGCAAGCGATATATCAAGCAGAGAACAATACAAGTAGTGCTACTATACAAGATCCATTGATTGAATACCAGAGGAAGCAAAGTGCACAGAGTAGAGGTGTAAGTGCGTTGTGGGTTTTTTTTTTCTTCTATGAGTTGGTTAGGTGTTCACGGAAGAGGTGGGTCTTTAGCTGTTTTTTGAAGATAGTGAGAGATTCTGCGGTCCGGATTGAGATTGGAAGTGCATTCCACCACTGGGGAATGGTAAGCGTGAAGGTTCTGAAAAAGGGACCTTACGCCACGGCGAGTGGGAACTACTAAATGTTGGTCGCTAGTCGATGCGCAAATTGTGAGAGGGAACCGTGGGCCTTCAGGAGAAAGTTGAGGTTGGAGGGTGCTGTTCCTGACAAGGTCTTGTAGGTGAGCATCAAGGCCTTGAACTTGATGCGAGCAACTAAGGAAGCCAGTGGACGGAGATGAAGAGGGGTGTAACATGGGTTGTTTTGGGCTGGTTGAAGACGGAGCGCTGCAGCATTCTGAATCATCTGAAGGGGTTGGGTGGAGCTGGCTGGGAGGCCTGAAAGCAGTGAGTTGCAGTAGTCCAGTTTAGAGATAACAAGAGCCTGGACTAGTATCTGTGTAGCCTGTTTGGTGAGGTATGGTCGGATTTTCTTGATGTTGCACCAGGAGGAACCTACGGACCTTGCAGTTGCTGAGATATGGTCTGTAAAGGTCCAAGGTTCCTGGCCGTCCTGGTTGGCATGAGTGTAAGTGAGCTGAGCTGTACAGTGAGGTTCTGGTTGATTGAGGGATAGGCTGGGATGACGAAGCTCCGATTTTCCAGGTTAAGCTTAAGATGGTGCTCCTTCATCCAGACGGAGATGTCCCGGACAGGCAAGAAGAGATGCATGCAGAGACAAATGGATCGTCAGGCTGGAAGGACAAATAGAGCTAGGTGTCATCAGCATAGTAGTGATGGGAGAAGCCATGAGACTCAATCACCTGCCCGAGAGATGTAGTGTAGATAGAAAATACACTTTATGCAAACTGTCATTCTGGTGTTGTCACGATTCTCCTGTACAACAGCGCGTTGACCGCTATTGCGCATCTGTGGGACCTCTTCCGGGTTGACGTCAGGTTTTCGTCTCGCCTCGTGAAGGGTCATAGTTCATGGGGTCTCGTGTGTTTGGGAATTGCCAGCAGCTGCTAACGGTTGCGGGTTAATGACTGAGAGATCTATATATATCGTGAGCCGTGTCGAGGCGGCGCAGTTTGATAAACAGTTCTAGTGATTTATGTATATGTTGTTTTGCCATGTTTAGCGCTTATAGCGGTCCTGAGTTTCATGCCATGTTCTAGCATTAGCCTTAGCCAAGTGAGCCTAGCTGCGTAGCATAGCCTAGCTTTGTTTGTTGTTTGCTTTACGTTTCTTGTTTCTGTTTGGTTTGCTTTTCCTTTGTGCAAATAAAGATCTCTGTTTGAACTGCGATTGCATTCTGCCTACTTGCCTGCCATCACGCCCGTGACAGTGTGGTATTCTTCTGACCTTCAACTGACCTTCAATTGACCTTTAATTCTCAGGCTCTTAACAATTTAGCATCTTCTGATTCTGGTCCAAATTCATATTACTGATAACCTCTAAGACTACTTTAGACTACTACACCTATGTACATTCTTACTACCTCATAATAAGGGTTACATGGATCTCTACTGATTAGTTGTAGATTAGTTGTAGTTGTAGCCCAGCAAGGGAAAGCCATGTAACTGAATAAAATAGATGGTTAGAGAGTTCATTGTTTGTTGATTGGATATAAAAAATGGGTTCGAGGAGTCATCTCAAGGATACCTACAGGGGAACAAATAAAAGACAATATATCAAGGCAAAAGTACTAGAAACAAATTGTCTTAAAACAATGAGAAATGGGGAGAAATGCAACAGCTTGGCTAAGATGATTAAGTTTGATGACTCTAGACTGGCAAGTAAGGTGTACATAGGATATATGAGTTATGAGGTCAGGCCATATATTTTTCACCACTGAGGTGCTTTAAATGCCAAAAATATGGCCATGTAGCAGCAATATGTAAGGGCAAACAGAGATGTGGTAGGTGTGCAGGCTAACATGACTACGGGAAGTGTGGAGAAGGTGTAAAGCTCAAATACTGCACCTGTGGAGGAGAGCACAGCTCAGCTTACCGTGAAGACAGCAAGAAGGCAGTAGAGGTGCAACGAGTGAAGACATTGCAAGGAATAACGTATGCGAAAGCAGTAAAGAAAGTGTCTGGTGAAAGGAAGGACTATAAACCAGAAAATAAAAATAGACCTTGCGGGAGCTGTGAAAAGATTGCAGTAAAGAAAGATATGCTAATCATGAGCAAGAAAGAATTTGTGTTGTTTATGGTTGAGGTTATAAATTGCTCAGCACAGACTGAAAAGAGAAAGGTTGAAAAGATCCCAAATTAATAATTAAATCAGCTGAAAAAATACATTTGTATTAAAGGACTCAGCAGTGAAGGAGTGGAAGAAATGTTAACTGCAAGGATCTCTAACTCTCAGTCATGGGCTGGCGACTCTTCATGATCCTAGTTATATTGCAGTGGAATGCCAGGAGTCTCATAACTAATGGACAAGTATTCAAAAAGTTTGTGACTGATCTAAATGGTAAATGTTCACTTATATAGCGTGGTTAAAACCACAGTTAGACTTTGGGATTTATGGATATACTACAATCAGAAACAATAGGGAAGTGGGTAAAGGTGGAGGGTAGCAACTTTTGTAAGAAATGTTGTGAAATATAACCTAAACAATAAAGGGAAAGAACATGAATCTGTGGTAGTCAAAATATGGACAGGAAAAGACAGTATTGTCACAAGTCGTGGAGCAGATGAAGGAAGGAGGTAAGCACGCAGAACGAGTGTAGTTTATTTACAAGAGGCAGGCAGACAAATCCAAAACGTAATCCAAAGGCGTAGTCAGAAAACAAGCGAAGGTCAGGCGAGCGACCAAACAGGCATAAAATTGGGGCAAGGCAGATATCAACAACGTGGCACGAAAACAGGGTCGAGAAACAAACATAAGCATAAAATAAACTATGACAATGATCTGGGAGCGGATAACCCAGCGTGAACTATAACTAACAAGGAACGTGAGACTATGTTTAATTAACCGTGCCGTGTGTAGTACGGGCGCGTAGTATATAAGCCGGCATGAATTATCTTAAACAGTGTTCAGCTGGAACTAATACGGACACACGTGGGGATTCAACCTATGACAGACACGGGGTGGGGTCATGACGAACATAAACAAAACACACGTGCCCTCCCAGCCAATGACAGAAACAAAAACAAAGAGCACATGTTCAAATGTCACAACACGCATGTGCAACCGCGCGAGAGGGTTGTGGGGTTCACATAACACAGAAAGTGCTGCTGATTTGACAATAATGGCAACTGAAATAACTGGAATAAGCACATGGGAGGTTTTAGGCCAGAGAGCATGCCATTGTGGAATGAGAGCTGTAGTATTGTAATTAAAGAGAAATAAAGCTTTTAGGCAACTCAAGGCTCACCATACACTGGTAATGTTGATTAACTATAAAAGGGCACAAGCAGTAGTTAGGAAAACAATTAGATCAGCAAGCGTGTGTATTGGAGACAATTCTACAATAAAATTGGAAGAGAAACCCAGCAATCATACATATTGAGAACAATTAGGAAAATTAGTGGAATAAGAAACAGTGTAGAAATACCAGTGTTAAGTGGCAATAATATAAATGCGATTAGCAATGCAGAAAAAGCAGAAGGTTTGGTAAAGCTTTTGTGAAGATCCACAGTACTGAAAACCTATCATCAACAGCTAAGCAGTGTAGAGATCAGACACTTGACCAAAACCTGGGGATAGTAGAAAGAAGAACTACATCAGGGGAGAGTTGGACTTTCCATTTACAAGGGTTTAAATTAAAAAGGGCCATATAAAATGCACGGCGACCGCAACAGGGGAAATGTACAGGCAATGCAAAGCACAAAATGCAGGTCTCAGTCAGCTACAAGTAAGCCCCATTGTGGTGATAGCAAGTGTACCACCCTGGAGATTCATAAAACCATCTGTAGATACAAGATTACAAAAAATATTAAAAGTGAATTCTGAAATAGCACCTCAAGGTATAATAACTCAACACTATATGGACCAATATCAGGATAAATTACTCATATATACAGATGGATCAAAACAGCGGTATGAAGTAGCAGTCAAAAAAGGGTGACCTATCATTTATCAGTGTACACTTTAGAATTATTAGAAGTCCTATTGACACTGCAAAGGTTGGAAAAAATCATCAGAGCCAAGATGTCACTATAGCTTATGACAGTCTATCAGCACTATCAAGCATACAGTATGGGAAAACATCATGCACACAAGACATTGTTTACCAAATACTTTATCTGCTTCTCATACTTCATGCAAAGGCGTTTCCTTCTTCTGGGTTCCTGCATATGTAGGGATAGAGGGGAATAAAATTGTGGATGTATTGGCTAAAAGATCAATAAAGCATGAAACAGTTGATATTCAAGTACCATTAAGTAGAGCATACATCAAAACCATTATAAAGGGACATGCGCATAAAATATGGCAGGAATACTGGGAAACAGCTGACACAGGACGACACTTATATACCATACAAAAACAAATGAGGGCATGAGTGTGAGGCAGGGCAGAAACCCAAAGGAAGAGATGATGATTACATGTGTTCGAATAGGTCATGCTGGCTTAACCCTCTTACCCTTAAGTTCCCACAGTATAATGTCCCATAACCCTATATTCCCACAGAAAACAGCATGCCAACCCCAAGTTCCTGGGCCAAAATCAACATTTTAATTTTAACATAGGCCTTGGAAACAACTTATAATAATGTATTGTAATCTTACTTTGAAAATGAAGCTTAGTAAACTTAGAGCACAATTCTTATCTACAGAAATTACAAAAAAATGCTCTCTAAAATCCTTCTACTCATTTAGATGTACCATATGAGCATCACCATGGTCAATGCCTTTGAATAAATTCAAGTAATTAAAAATAAATAAATAAATAAATGCGTTTTAGCCCAAAGTCAACTTTCTGGAGATAATCAGACCAGCAGGTATTGTTTTCACAGAAATGCTCCCGTTATTACTCCAAACCCCTGCAGTGTCAGTCACACTGATTGATGCTAAAGATGAAGACGGATCAGGGTCTGAATCAGGAGAGTTTGAATCAGGAGAGTTTGCATCACTATCAGGTTCGGTTTCAACATCGCCTGAACTTTCACTGCTGTCACTATCTAGAATCCTTGCTCTCATCTATGTAACTGTGTATGTTTTCTTTTTTTCACCGTTTTAGATGTACCTGTGTTCACTGTAGGTGTAACTTTAGCTGGAACATGATTAGCTTTTCGCTTTGACATTTTTAGTTCACTTCTACTATTACACCAATATTCACGTTGGATCAGCGTCATCGTAATGGGGCGGTAATAACGTAATCACGTCATGACGTCATCAACCTTCCGGGTCAAAAAAATACTAATTAAATAAGTAAGGGATCATAGCAGAGTAATGCCGGTATACCGGCCTTACAGGGATAACGTTTGCACTGTAAAGCCGCTATATCGGCCTTACGGGGGTTTGGCATGAGCGACCAAGCTGGTATTTTGTCCTGCGGGAATAGATCAAAGACGGGCAACCGGTTTTTCGGCCATATGAGGTTAAATCTATGAGGGTTAAATCTAACATTAAACAAAATAGGAAACCACCCCACTGGACTCTGCACACACTGCAGGACACAAGAGACAGTAAAACATATCCTGTTAGACTGCAAAAGGTATAAGGAGGAAAGAACTGAGCTAGAGATGCAGATTGGAAAACAAAAAATGACTCTGGAGAACTTGCTGGGGAAAACATCTGGGAAAATGCACCGCCCATAAACTATTTAAAAATACTGAGATTAAAAATAAAGTAGAGAGACTTTAGTAATCCAGTGGAAATATTTACTATATAGCTATTTATCTCTTTTTAAATAATAATAAATAAATAATAATATTTTTCTTATTTATTTATTTATTATTATTTTATTTTATTATTTGTTTGTTTATTTTTCTTTTTTCTTTATTATTATTATTGTTATTATTATTTAAAAATTCCTGCCCACACTCCAGTCCAGTAGGTGGCAGGCAGTAATGTATAATAGTGATTTGCCAACCGCCATTAAAACTAAAAAAAGACGACGATTAAGACAATGTTCCAACAGCCTGTCTCGCTAAGAAAATGGATGTGAAATGGGTTATTTCAACCTGAGAATAACTGCGATTTGTTTGACGCTGTTACTTATTACCGCAGTTAACGGTAGGAGCATTCTGTTTCTACAACACTTCATAACAGTACGCGAAAACAATAACACGATAGATGTACATATTCGGGGGCGCTTTATAGAAATGCATATAGTTATCTTTTGGAAACGCTTTATAGTAAAGCAGTCAGTAAGGGACTGTGTAAAAAAGTGCATGATCTGGGTAACTATAAAATTCTACGGAGATGATAGTCGTCTACTTCACAGGTATCTAACGGCGTTTCCTAGCCTTTTTTTTTTCACGGCACCCCTTTTTAAAACAAAGACGAAGAAAAAATGGCGGGGCCGGAGTGGGACTCATTTTCAGCCCTAGAGTTTCATGCATTAGACTGGCCCACTTTAGTTCACAACTAACTATATTAAAATAATGTAGTTAAAACCACAGTATACAAGTCTGCAATAGTGCACTGTTCTCTACAGCCTTGTAATTCAATGTATTTTTTTAATCATCATTTCCAATTGCGTGCAAATACAGTAGCCTAAGTTTTGTGAAGATTTAACAACAGTATTCTTTACAACAACAAAATGTAATGTTTAACACTATAACACACAAGTAGGCATGAGAAAACTTGAGCTGGTCAATTATGACAGAATTTAGGAACATAGTAGGGATGTCAAAATACCAATAATCTAGTAGTTAGTACCAAAACCATCAAAAGTAGTCGATACCAAGGTGTGTAAAATTAATTATACTTAAATATTAATTCCTTTATTTAAACATTTGAGCATTATAAAAACAATAGTGGCAACAGTCACATAATTAAAAAAGCAATTACAAAATAGATATATGTAGGCATAAAATGTTTTTTTCTTTGAGATGTTCTGAAATGAGGTCTCTGGTTTCGGTGTATAGTTTGGGGATCTCTGTTTAAATGAAGTGTGAGTGTTCAGTATATCATATTGAATCATATTACCGTAAATACTTAAATGTCCAGTCATTTGTTTCTTTTTTCACTTGTTTATTCAACTATGTACAATTAGTTGTTTCCTGGTTATTCAGGCTCAGAGTCATGTAGGCTGTATTGTATTTCATTTTCAATTCCCTCATCTCCTTTTCTGCCAGTTCTGCATCACCATGCTCGTTCACGGTTTCTTTTTTAAAGTGACTCGAACGGGTAATGAACTCTGTTTTACCAGCAATATCTTGTCTTGCTTTAGCACAAAAGGTGCAGTACATTTTCCCATTGTCAGAACGTAACCAGACGAACTCTTGTAGCCAAGCTGATTTAAACGGTCTTGTCGGGTTGGGAGCTGCAGGGATGGGAGAAGAAGACTTGACTCTCTGTGCTTGGCTGTCATCTGTAAAAGAGTGCACACTGATTCCAACGTTTTAAACATGATAAACCTGTTTCTGTTCATCTATACAGCCGATGCTTCAACCCCTGCAGGACAAGAGTGCAGTTTTATTTACTGTAAACTATACAGGAGCGCACACTATAGGGCAGCACACGCATGCGCAATAGGAAATGGGAGTTCAGTAGCCTAACACAAGCAGAAATATGCTAGTTTCTATTTAATTCTAAAAATTTGTTTGTGGGTAACGGTGGCCACTGGCGACTGGCAGAAAAAACATGGTCACAAAATTAAAAAGATAGTCGCATTGGCGACCATTTTATTTGCCATCTGGAGCCCTGAGTGTCCTATCTTCATTTGATTTTTTGTCATATTTTCTGTGCCTTTTATAAGCTTCTATTAAGGTTGGCTGTGTTAATGTTTGCTAACTTTGCTCCTGACTCTCCTGGTGGACATCCTCCTCTGGCGATACTGGAGGAAGAGAAAGAGGAGATTTTAGTTATCAAACACTGTCTGACAGTGACTAAAACGGTGGAGTTTACAGGTGCTACGCGGTGCAATCCTTAACACACCTTATATGCTGAATGCAAGCATTAGTTTAAATTCACTGACATGGTCTCAGGCTGAAAAGATTGATTAAAACCATTAAAAATTAAAATAATTATTTAATCTAGTGACGTTAGGCTACATTTAGCTGACAGGAACCGGGCTGAGTGGCGATGCATGGAGGCCCATTAGGAGGTAGTTTATAACATTGCATTGCGTTAGCGTCGTTAACATATAACAGGCTATCGCTAACATTACATGGAGCATAACGTTAGTTGGTTTCACGGCAACAGTGCAGCTGCCTCAAACAACAATATAGGGCCTGTCTTTCAGGATAAGGATTAGAAGTTTTACAGTTTGTTTGATGTTAATGACTTGAAACTCACTCACCTTGAATTCTTTAAAGAGATCGGGTTGCATGTCTTTCAGGTGCTTTGCCAAATTCGAGGTGTTTCCTCCCTTCGGTTTTACGATAGCATCGTTTGCACACCTGCTTCAGAGCATCAATTATATGTCCATTTTTATCCGCTCCGAATCACGATACACCGGGGGTAAACTTTTGTAGTTACAACCGGTACCAACGGAACTGCAGAAAAACAAGTACCGTCACGTTAGTACACGTCAAGTATCGGTTCTCGTGACATCCCTTGAACATAGTCTGATTCATGACAAATTAATTTACCTTCTGATAAACTAAATTTTATATTTTCAGTTAATTTTACAGACTGTATGCAAAAACAAGCTACACTATTAGACATTTTCCACTGTCATGGATCTGGGCTGGAGACAGTTCTTGAACCTCTCTGTGTATTTTGTGTATATGTCTCATATATTATAATCTCATATAGAGTTTTACAGCCGATACTGATCCAGATAACAATCTTTTTTATGTAAACTTTAATCAGGAAGTCTGTCATAAACAGTTAAATGTAAACTCTCTGCTCATGGTCACTCTTAACTTAATTGAAATAATTGCAATGAGAACTACTATTGGTTAATTGATAAATAAACAAGCATAAAATATTTATTTCTAAATATCTTCAACAATAGAGAGTCCTAATTAAAAGTAGACTAACATAAGCATGATCCATATTAGGAAAAAAGGCTAATAGCCTTATAAGGAAATAGCAAACTCCGCTTGATGTCAAATTGATATTAATTGCAACCCACAGTAATTAAACATTATTTCATTTTATTTATATGTTATGAAGTTATTATAATATCTATATTTGTAGATGCATTTTGGACTTCCTGTAGTTTTTTTTCTGATTGTATTATATACAACTCCAAACAGGTCACTTGACACTGGTGCGATATATATACTGCTCAAAAATATAAAGGGAACACTTGGAGTTACATTGTACTGTTTAAGTGTTCCCTTAATTTTTTGAGCAGTATATTTAGTCACAGTTGCACAAAGTACTTCAGTCACAAATGCGCGTGAAATGGTTGCACGTAGAGCCCTGAGTTTATCTGCAAAGTTTCTTCCCGTTGGTCGCAATCAGGTTTAATGTCCATGACAACCTCTGTAGTGCCATTTAGCACGTGCTAGCTAGTGTCATGATTTCCTCCGCCAGCGCTGGGCCCGCAGAGAAAATGGTAACTCCATTTCTGGGTTTTGGCACTATGGAATAACGCCATACCTCTTGCCCTGTGATTGACTGTGAGTTTAGGAAGCGCTTGATTTGAGTGGAGAAAACCGTGGAGATTTCTATGAGAGGAGGAACGAACTTTAAATGTCAATATCACAGTCTTGTCGTTCATTTAATCATGGGCAGTCAAAATTGTAAATCCGTGATTTTCGATTAATTGTGCAGCCCTACAATCCAGGCATACGTGTACCTTTGGATGTGTTCTTTATTATAATTTTATAAGCTTTTTCAGTTACGTCTTTCTAATGGGCCTGTTAGTTTTATTTGTTACTGAAGCTCTAGATTTTGTGCTTGTATTTGCTTTCTCCCTCACGCGGACGCCATCAATAGAGTCACGTCACTAAAGGACCTATATGTTTTTTCCTTTTGCTGAGTCATGGGTGTCTGCGGTTCCTGTCATAAAGAAAAGATATGTATGTGCTCAAAACGAGTATCATGTGGCACACAGACCCCTCAGAACCCCGCTGCCGTTAATGCACCCAGGCTACCCAGAGTCCCTGGACAGTGAACAGAAAAACTGTTTCTCCCAAGATCTTTTTTTTTTTTTTTAAGTTTCATTTTTATTGAACATTTCTGATGCACCTTTCTGCTGAACCTTTCTGTTGAACATTTCTGCTAAACCTTTCAAAACACCTTTTCTGTTCTGTCCTCCCCTCCCCTTTCCCAAAAAAAAAAAAAAGCAGCAACGCAATAAACATTCAAAGGTTATTTTTACTTTTATACAAAGGGGAAACAAAATGTAAAAATATTGAAATTCCCCCAAGATCTTATGTAAAACCATGGTTGTTAAAAGTAATTATTTTCATTTGTTTATATTAAACTAAATGAAGTTATCAAAACTTTTTCTGTGTGTGGGGGTGTCTTATTTCGAATACGCATTGACTTCTTATCTACACCTGCAGACATCTGTACTCAGGTCTGAATTGATACTGAATTTCATCAGTTATTTTAACATGTGTGAGGAGGTTTAAGTCCCATATTTGTATTCTAATATGTCTACATAATTTAATCTAATGTAATTTTCCAGCTCTGGTTAAAAATTATCATGTTTAAATGCATCATTTAAATATGAATTAAAATGTAATTAAAATGTAATTCATAAAAATTTTAATGTAGTAATGTAAAAAAAAAAAGCGTAAAGATTATTCTAAAAAAATATACGTATTTATACACAAATTCAGGATTAATCAGTGGTCTGCATATTCTACATCCAACTGTGACCTTAGGAATAAGTTCATGAAGTGAACCAAACCTTTCTACAAACTCAGGAGGTTCTCATCATTGTGAATTGGCCCAAAGCAGCACGGCGTGCCTGTTGTTTTTATGGTCCGCTTATACAACTACTTTACCACACTTTGGCCTTTCCATCACTTTGGTAAAGATTAACCTTGATTTCAGAACTTTTGTCGCACAACTGTATCTCTTTGTATATTCGAATCTGACTTTCTGATTCTTACTGCTCATGAGTGTTCATCAACTGCAGCGTTTTTCCTTGGCCAACCTGTTTTCTGTCTGGTTGTTAGTAAACCAGTGATTTCTTTATTTTTCAGGACATTCCAAATTGTTGTATTAGCTATGTCCAATGCTTGTGCAATTGACCTCTTATCTCAGCTTCAAAATGACTTGCTTTTTGCCCACTTGCATGTAGGTTGATCCCCTTTTAACGGCAAATGTGGAAACCAAGGATGAAACCCAAGGCTCAGACCAAGAGTAGACATTCAGAGCTGTTAATTATTTAAAGTGTCAGTCTAGGTACATTTGGGCAACAATGTCATATTCCAATATTTTTGATCATTTGAAAAAGGGCTGAGTTCAAACAAAAGGTGTCATGTTCTAAATTGTTAAACACATCTAAAGGTTGTCCTAAAATTCTCCATGCACAGGGGACTATGTTTGCCAGCACCATGTCGGTTGTGCCTTCATCAGTGGATGTTTGTGGCTGTCACTTCTTGGTTGGTCTGCATCACTTCCTGTCTGTTTCAATTTGTTAATAAGTTTGGCAGCAGTGTCGTGTGTGTGTGCTTGCTATGATTTCTATTAAACCTTGCAACAGCTTCCACGATCCAGCCATGAGAATGATTTCAATACATTTTTCTTTTGTCAAAGGCAAAATCAATAATTTCTTCTATGGATGAAGATTTTTGGGACACTGTAGATGCAAACATAAGAAAAAATAAAAGTTGAAATTCTGATCCATCATTATCATATTCATCTTTTTGGTCCAAATGTCAGTGTAGAACAAACAAAAAAAACTATTGGACCTTGCTGTTCCAATACTTTTAGCGGGGACTGTATCTGTAGTTTTGTTCTAAAAATGTTTATATTGTATTAAAATTGTTTTTACAGCCATAAGAGTCATTGGTCGGGATGCGACTGTGGTTGCTGGAGATGATGCACGATTATCCTGTCAGCTGGTCGACACAGCAGAGGAACTAACCAGCGTTACGTGGCAGAGACGAACAAAGGGAAAGGCCAAAAAACACAGATTTTTTGGTTGTCGCTTCAGGGCGAAAGAGGAACATATGAACGGATTGAAGGACAGAGTAAAATTCACAGGGGACATCCCAGGACTCGACGGCTCAATTCTTCTAAGTAATATTACTGTTTCAGATGAAGGAATCTACACCTGCATCTTCAGCATATTTCCAAGTGGACCTTTTGAAACAGCAATTCATCTCACAGTACAAGGTAAGATTTGTTTTTGAAGTTGTGATAAATCTTTGTTAGTCTTCAGCCATCCCAGTTGCATGATGGGAAGAGCTGACTGGGGGTTGGGAATGTTGTCCCCCTATTTATCTAGAGGAGAAATAAGTCACAAGCATGACGATCGGTGTTACTTCCACGAGAGCTTTACTCGAATCAATTACAAGAATAACGACTATACACATAAACAGTTGTACAAGAAAGTAAACCTAAAGTGCATTAATCATTATTTAAATAAAAGTACACACAAAAATACGCCTTTTATGTCCACATGTTCAAATTACGGCTAAACACAAGCTAGCGCTGTTCTGGTTTTCACTACAAGGTGAGGACCTGCATGCGTGTGCGTGCACACACACAAAACTTACTTATATCTACTCAAAAACAAAATATAAGTACATCTCAACAGGTCAGCAACTTAACACAGATAAAACAGTCGAAGTTAAAATGCACAACATAGCTATATAGAGGATAAAACGTCAAAAGCATGACAGACGGTGTTACTTCCATGAAGGCTTTACTCGAATGGGGGAAAAAAACTTTTTCTTCCAGGTATTTGGGCGGAGACTAAATCAATCGATCCCAGAGTGCGGGATTCAGACCATACGTAATAGATGACTGATGAGCATTATACTTACTTGAATTATCAATGTATTAACACAATAAAATGGAATAACAGTGAAAAATAAACACTCTTAACTCTCTTATTTTAAACATTTGACTATTAATGTAACACTTGTCACACTCTCCCATACAAAATAAATGTCATCTTGACATTAAATCAAACAAACAATTGTCCTTTAAACAGACTCTCAAGAACTTAACACGCAAATCCTCTTCTGTGTAAGTGGTACTTACGTCAAAGGTTCAAATATGTCAACAGTCCATATTTGTTGACTGGCTACTGTATAAACAGACTAAAAGAGTCTTTGCACATACTCTTGATCAGCAGTCCACATCAGAGACAACATTGAAATTGTTGATCAACTGTTCAAGTGTTACGGCCCAGTCTAGGTTGGGCCACACAGAGTAACCAACTCGGGGTTCATTTGGGTGATCTTTAAATAATAGAATAACAACCGCAAACAATGTTGTGTGAAAAAGGTTGTGGTATATTGTAACAGACAGTATATATATATAATTGTACAAATTCACCAACCATGCGTATCTTCAGGGTGGGCCAAGGCCAAAATAATAAACAAAATGATTCTGTGATTAGGTAGCTAGCTTATCTAAAAGGAAAATAAGGAAAATACAAATATTCTTCTATAACTACCTAAGCAATGTAAAGTAGTGAGTGTACAGCTTGTGTAACAGTGTAAATTTGCTGTCCCCTCAAAATAACTCAACACACATACATTAATGTCTAAACCGCTGGAAACAAAAGTGAGTACACCCCTAAGTGTCCAAATTGGGCCCAATGTGTCAATATTTTGTGTGGCCACCATTATTTTCCAGCACTGCCTTAACCCTCTTTGGCATGGAGTTCACCAGAGCTTCACAGGTTGCCTCTGTCACATTTTTCCGCCCAAGTGCTTATTGAATTTTTTGGTTTTGGTTTCGGCCAAGAATTTTCCTTTCGGTGCATCACTAGTTTAAGGATTATTATTAGTAAAATGTACAGCTTTCATCAAATTGAATGGAATAAAGGGTGCAAAAAATCCCATTAATTGGGGTTAAATATTTATGGTTTTGATACTGACTAATGAGGTCTGCAATGCCATCACTGTTTAACCAAAAAAGCTGTGCTAAATTACATGAGTGATCAGAGCCAGACATTCATATTAATGAATCCCTTTTTGTATTGTGGTTTTCTTAAACAGCAGTATTGATATTGTCGTGTTTGTTAATGTTTTTGGTTTGTTTGTTTTAGTTCCTCCTGTTGTTAGTGTGAGTATGGATGTGCCTCCTGTTGCTGGTGACACTGAGGAGATTTTAGCAACCTGCACTGCATCCAATGCGAAACCCAGCAGAAGAGTCATGGAATCTGGGTGATTTAAATAATTCTGTGAAAGTACAATCTAACGTAATTGTGGACTCTGAAGGAAGATACACTGTTAAAAGCGCCTGATTGGTGTAGCATCCAAAGATCTCAACCAGAAGAAGGTTCAGTGTTTGGTCTCACACCCTGGGCTAAAGGAGAAACTGGAACTGGATTTACACATTGAACATTCACTGTAAGTTTCTTTTTTTTCTTTTTTTTCACCTGAATCTTATGATCAGTACAATGTGTCTGTTGTACTTGTCTTGACAGTGTGCCATTCTTGATGAACGGATTTATTCTCAAACAACTCTCAAATAACGGAAAAATTAATTCCAAAATATATCTTGGACACTACTGAAGATCACATGTCAATTATAAAGATTAATATGCAAGTTCTCAGGGTGGATTTTTCCTCTAAAGCAGGGGTCCCCAACCCCCGGGCCATGGGTCATTTGGTACCGGGCCGCACAGAAGGAATAAATAACTTACATTATTTCCGTTTTATTTATTATCTGAGTCTGAACGATGTTTTATTTTGACGGATTTCTCCATTACATCCATCTATGACTCACTCTTGGCGCAGTCAAGAAGCTTGTCTCGGTCACGTGATAACGTTAAGCGTTAGAGAGCAGAGCGAATGTTACTGATGTTATGTTGTTAGCTTGATGTTACGTTACCGGCACGCTGCTAATAAAGTTGCGATTTCACATTGGATTCACGTTTATTATTATATTTTTAAAATACCCCAATTTTTATGCCGGTCGTATCATTTTATTTTGTTGTATTTATCTGCCACACCTTAAAGGCCGGTCCGTGAAAATATTGTCTGATATTAACCCGGTCCGTGGTGCAGAAAAGGTTGGGGACCGCTGCTCTGAAGCATAGTGCAATACAGTACAGTTTGTCTTGTCAAACTGGCTATGTATTTTTACTTTTTTTCCCTGCTGGCATTGTCAACATTACACTCAATTCTGTTTCACTAACATTACATTGATTTTACATATTGATTTTCTTTTTTTTTTCCCAGATCCTCCTCAGATGGTTTATATTATTTCAGTGGGTGATCAAGGGGAAACACGTGAATTTCAGTGTGAAGCAGACGCTAATCCAAAACCAACAAATTTCACCTGGAGCAGGTAATGCAGCTGAGTCTTCTGTGTCTGTTTACTATAAAAGGCTTTTTAAATATTTACATGAGCAATATTATATGGCTTATCAAATTTAACGACAAAGCCGCACTTGTTCTGTCATGTGATTAATGTGGAAACTGTGGAGACAAGCCAGGTGCCTGTTTCTGTTTCATGTTTCTCAGACTGCAATGTTATTTCAAATTGTATGTGCCTTCAGCTGTAGTAATAAATAAAGCTAACTTTGTCTTTATATATATTTTTTTATTATATTGTTAGATTCTGAGTTTATCCTGATGTTATTTTGAAACAGTATGTTAATAACTTAATCTATGTTAATTATTTGATCTGAGCCCAGTATAATCTTAGTCAGACCTCTCTCTCACTCACTCACACACCTCACTCTCTCTCTCTCTCTCTCTCTCTCTCTCTCTCTCTCTCTCTCTCTCTCTCTCTCTCTCTCTCTCTCTCTCTCTCTCTCTCTCTCTCTCTCTCTCCCCCTCTCTCCTATGTCTTATCTAGTGTTACAAATAAACCATATCTTCTATAAAGTGACATTTTGCTGATCTTTACTGTAAAGTTACTGGGGAATCTCTATAAAAAATATAATAAATTCTAATGGGCTCTTTTCACAAAAAGCGTATATAGACGCAGAGTAAAATGATTTCCAGTAAACCTTGTATCCTTTTACCACAATGATATTTTATCACTGTTAAAATTAGCATTTTTTTGCTAATGTTAGCTGTCTGTATTTCTAGGTGATTAAGAACTGAGTTAATACCCATAGTGAGAATGATGAGTGTTTTTCTTTGTTCAGTGTTAAATGTAGTCAAAAGTGAGGTGGTGGTTTTTGCTAGATGCTACCATTCAGTGAGCAGGAACAAAGAGCAACACAAACCTGAAGCTAAACTCCATTTAAAAGTATTAGAGTGGCTTTGTTCAAATAGCAAATGATTTGTACTTGCTGTATTTTTAGTTTATTTGCACCTAAACTCTAGTGGCACTTACTGTATGTTCAATTCTTCAGTTCACAGTTTTTCTGTAACACTTCTCGTAAGTGGTTTTTGACTCAACTAAAGTTAACTTATGAAGGCTACTTCAAGCAAAAGAAAGTTGGAAAATGGAAGAAAATGGAAAGTTCCACATCTTTGGCAAATAGAACAAAATGATTTAAATGCTAATATATGCCTCAAGACATTGCAAATATTATTAGCTAAAACATGAAATGCAAAATAAACAATTTGAAGGCAGTTACCCACAGCATAATGTTTATATGTGTAGTATGGTGTGAAGACAACCACACAAACTTTATTTAACAGATAAATTCCCTTCTAGACACTTTCCCGTGAAGGAACCTCTTTCCAGAGGTGTTAACAACAGACTGATTATTCAGATGACCCCTGCCAGTAACGGCCTTTACTATTGTGTGGCGTCTAACCAATACGGGGAAGCTGTAGGTTCCCTCTACGTAGATGTTAAACAATGTGAGTATGTATATAATCTGTAATTCATTGGAACAGTGAATAAATGATCTTATTTGCAAGTTAGTTGAATCCATTATGCATGTTCACTTATGTGGTTCACTTAATAGATACTATACACAAGTCGTCAGCCTACATTTATTCAACTTCTTAGTCATAATGTTCCAGTTATCATCAAGTGTACTGGAGTGCAGAGTCAATGAAAACTAAAAATGGTCACTTCCATTTAATTTGCTCTGCACTGTGATTTATAGAGCATTAAACATTCTTGAAAGAGGTACATAAAGATGTTGACCTCAGTGACATCAAACAGTTTCCACCAGTGCTTCTGCTTGAGATAAATTGTACAAATCCAGATGAAGTGTGTTATAAACTGTGAGCTAACTGTAATACTTTCTCGATGGCACTGCAGGTACAGAATCCACAACTTGCTGGACTTTGGTCATCGTGGCCCTCTTAGCTGGGGTGTCTGGTTTTCTCATTTGGAAATTTAATTTGCATCAATCCGTTTTTAAAAGACTGAGGTGAGTTCCTCTGTGGTCATTTTACCAATCTGTTGTTGAGAGCAGATCATAAGCATATGAAGAGTTTCATAGGTGAGTTGCTTATTTTCTGTTTTCACTCAGGTGTTTTCGGGGTGATCCTGTGCCCACAGTATCTTCAGACCTGGATGAGGTCAGTGTGAAATCCTTTATTTAAATCTCTATGACCTTGTTTTGTTCACTTATCGTGTTGGTCATTAAATCCCAGATGTTTCTTTTGCCTAGGCGAGTTGATGGTTCAGACCTCTCTAGTGGGACCATACCTTGCCGTGGTGGAGGGGCTTATTCTTCTGGGGTGTCCTGGAACTACTTTACAGTTAAGAGGAAACCAAATGGTCCCATAGGTTTTGTGACATAACAGTCCAGTTTGGGTCTCCCTACTGCCACATATCAATATTAAAGGTGGCCATAACAACATAAGGTTCTGTAGACTTGTCTGCCATCATGAACATGATTTCCAATAGAACTACAAACAGTTCTAAAAGATCCCCCTGGCGAGAGGATGGGATGACACCCAGGCATCAGAACCAAGAGGACATCATGAACAACACTTCTTTTAATATTTTTTTCAAGAGACTACATCTGGATGTTTGTTACACAACCTCATTTAATCACATCTTACTGCAGAACTGGATGAAGCCCATTATGGCAGACAAGTGACTCTCCAGACACCAGTTAATGTAGATAAGGTTAACATCGTCTACAATTCTGGTAAGTTTAGAAAGATTTGAGTTGATGACATCCGCTAGGCCTTTCTCACTGTACAGATAAAGTATTGGGTAAAATAGGCAGTGCTAGCTCAGTGGTTGAGATGTTGGACTACTGATCGGAAGGTTGTTGTTTCAGTTTTCGGCACTGCTGAGCTGCCACAGCTGGGCCCTCGAGCAAGTCCCTTAACCCTCAACTGCTCAGTCGTGTAAACATCCAAGACTTCATTATTTGTTCAGTACAGTTTTCAGTTAAACCTGCTTCATGTAAGGAAACTGGGTGATTTAATGTTTGGGCTGATTAAAAAAAAATACATTTGTCATTTGGCAAACACCCTTATCCAGAGTGACTTACATTTATCTCACTTTTCATACAACTGAGCAGTTCAGGGTTAAGGGCCTTACTCAAGGCCCCAGCAGTGGTCAGCTTGGCAGTGGCGGGAACTGAAATAATGACCTTCCGATTAGTAGTCCAACATGATTTTTCTTTTATTTGTTTACTAGCTTCATCCTAATTATTATGTAAATGAAATATTGACTATAGCTTGTTGACTTTACCCACAGTAAGACTACATAGATTGTTTAGATGGGAGAACAGTGAAACAGGTATACTGTGGACTGATATATATATATATATATATATGGACTCTGATGTCTTTGATCTGTAAAAACGTTATTAAGCAGTAGTCACACCGAACATTTGCCTTGCTTGCTATGGTTTGACACACAACTAAATGTTTGACAAATGTAGGTTGTTTTGTCATGTGTAGGTTGCAGATATGTATTTTTTTGTGTGCCTGTGGCTTCTCGTTAATACATTGACTGCATTTGGCAGAGGCCTTATCCAGAGCAACTTATATTTATTACATTCATTCATATATCTGAGCAATTGAGGGTTAACGGCCAAAGGTGGGGAACAGTGTTAGCTTGGCAGTGCTGGGGTTTGAACTCCTGATCAGTAACCCAGAACCTTTAACCACTAAACCACCAATGCCCCAGAAGTAGTGTTGAAAGCTCTGTCCTCTATAAAGTATTTACACCCCTTGCCATTTTTCCTATTTTGTTGCATTACAGCCTGTTATTTAAATGGATTTTTATTTGGATTTCGTGTAATTTCACTACACAAAATAGTCCAAATTGAAGTGAAATAAATAAACTTTTTTTATTTTTTTTATTTTTTTATTAAAAACTGAAAAGTGGTGCACGCAAATGTATTCACCCTCTTTGATATGAAGCCACTAAATACTGGTACCGCCAGTTACCTTCAGAAGTCACATAATTAGTTCAATAAAGTCCACCTTTGTTCAACCTAAGTGCCACATTATCTCAGAATATACACACCTGTTCTAAAAGGTGCTAGAGTTTGCAGCACCACTGAGCAAGAGGCACCACCAAGCAAGCAGCAGCAAGGAGCTCTCCAAACAAACAAAAAATCCAAAATTTTGAACATCCCACTGAGCAACGTTAAATCCATTATTTTAAAAATGAAAAGAATATGGCCCCATAACAAACCTGCCAAGAAAGGATCACCCACCAAAACCAGGCAAGGCGGGCATTAACCAGAGATGCAACAATTAGACCAAAGATAAACCTGAAGGAGCTGCAGAGCTCCACAGCGGAGCTTGGTGTATCTGTCAAAGAACCACTTTAACCCGTACACTCCATAGAGCTGGACTTTATGGAAGAGTGGCCAGAAAAAAGCCATTGGGTAAAGAAAAAAAATAAGCAAACCTCTTTGCTGTTCACCAGAAGGCATGTGGGAGACTACCTAAATATATGGTAGAAGGTACTCTAGTCAGATGATGCTAAAATTTAGCTTTTTGGCCACCAAGGAAAACGCTACAGTATGTATGATGCAAACCCAACACCTCTCATCACTGTGAGAACTCCATCCCCACAGTGAAGCATGGTGGTGGTGACATCATGCTGTGTGAATGTTTTTCATCGGCAGAGACTGGGGAAACCCTGGTCAGAATTGAAGGAGCAATGGATGGTGATAAATATAGGGAAATTCTTGAGGGGAAACCTGTTTCAGTCTTCCAGAGATTTGAGATTGGGATGGAGGTTCACCTTCCAGCAGGACAATGACCCTAAGCATACTGCTTAAGCAACATTCGAGTGGTTTAGGGGGAAACATTTAAATGTCTTGGAATGGCCTAGTCAAAGCCCAGACCTCAATCCAACTGAGAATCTGTGGTATGACTTAAAGATTACTGTACACCAGCAGAACCCACCTAACTTGAAGGAGCTGGAGCAGTTTTGCCATTTGACTAGATGTGCCAAGCTTATAGAGACATACCCCAAGAGATTTACAGCTATAATTGCTGCAAAAAGTGGCTCTAGAAAGTATTGACTTTGCTTGCTCAAGTTTTCTGTTTGTCCTTTCTTATTTTTCACAATAAAAAATATTTTGCATCTTCAAAGTGGTAGGCATGTTTTGTAAATCAAATGATATTACACATATGATTAGCTCAGAAAGACACTCTGTCTTAAATTTATTTTTGTCTGTTTGGGGTGGGGTTGAAGTGTGTGTATTTATTTATTTATTTATTTTTTTTGTCAGTCAATTAAAATTTTTGCCCCTGTAATTATGCAGCTTTTTGTCCTTGTCTCTCTTTTCACATGGCACATTTAATTAAATGAAACAAAAGCAAAATAAGAAGTTGGCTGAGGGACGTGTAGGCTGGGAATGTACTTGTAAATCTATTTCCTTTATTGGTCAGAAAAAAGGCAACACAAAGATATTCGAACCTTTGCTCAGTGCATGTAGGAATTGCAAATATTACCCAAGCACAGAGAACAAAATATGATTGATTCAGATGAATATATTCATAACTAGTTTACAGTGATTTACAAATGTATGTACCATGTGTGACACTGCGGCTGTCTGCGTGGAGTGAACATAACCATGTGGAGTGGACGTCACTGGCTTTTTTTTCTTTTTCTTTTTAGAGGAAATTTAGATTTTCACCAAATCGAAGTAATTAATTCCGATTACAGATTCAGGAAAAAAACTATATTGTAAACTGCACGGTCTGTAGTCTTCATGTACATGCAGGTCACATGTATTCTGACCCAAAGTTATGCACATGCTATAACCGGTCAACTTTACCATAACAGCAGAAAGCAGTCTGATCAGCACGCTCAGCTTTTTTAATCACGCTGTATCAGAGGTTCTCAACCTTTTGTAACTAAAACAACCCCAAGCCTCTTCTATCATGTGGCACACCCCCTCCGCCCATATTGGAGGAGACCAGGTATAATGATTATCTACTCTATATTAAATCTGTCATATATAAGAGTATCTCACAAAAGTGAGTACACCCCTCACATTTTGTATGAATTCTTACAGTCAAGCACGGTGGTGGGAGTGTCATGGTCTGAGGCTGCATGAGTGCTGCCGGCACTGGGGAGCTCCAGTTCATTGAGGGAACCATGAATACCAACATGTACTGTGACATACTGAAGCAGAGCATGATCAGTATGCAGAATTTCAGCATGATAACGACCCCAAACACACCTCCAAGACGACCACTGTCTTGCTAAAGAAGCTGTGGGTGAAAGTGATTCACTGGCCTAGCATGTCTCCTAAACCCTATTGAGCATCTGTGGGGCATCCTCAAACGGAAGGTGGAGGAGCACAATGTCTCTAACATCCACCAGCTCCGTGATATCATCATGGAGGAGTGGAAGAGCACTCCAGTGGCAAGCTGTGAAGCTCTGGTGAACTCCATGCCCAAGAGGCAGTGCTGGAAAATAATGGTGGCCACACAAAATATTGACACTTTGGGCCCAATTTGGACATTTTCACTTAGGGGTGTACTCACTTTTGACATTAATGGCGTGTGTTGTTATTTTGAGGGGAAGCAAATTTACACTGTTACACGAGCTGTACACTCACTATTTTACATTGTAGCAAAGTGTCATTTCTTCAGTGATGTCACATGAAAAGATATCATAAAATAGTTACAAAAATGTAAGGGGTGTACTCACTCTTGTGAGATTAGTGGACAAACCCACTCTACCGCCTTAGCCACAGCCAGCCCTTTCAAATGGGCACACAACACAAGACACTGAGCAATACTGTAGAGGAAAAGTCACAGCAATACTGTAGAGGCAAGTCTAGTCTGATGATGGCCTTTTCCCATTAGTCCCATTTATAAACTATACTAGAGAATAGTATTGTCAAATGTGCTGGGTTGGGTGATTTCCTGTTCCTTCTTTTCATTTTTTAATCAATTTTATTTTCCTCTTTTATTATTGTGAACAGGTCCTGCTATAATTGAATAATACGATACTGAGGTGTTGTCTAGACAAGTAAAACCACAAAGAACTAGACATTATCCAATTATCCTGCTGTTGGGTGTCTTAACTGGGATAAGATGTGCTTTGTGTGGAGCATTAGAACATTTTGTAAAATTAAAAATAAAATGGCTTAGAAAAGACGTGATCAAAACAAAATTACCTACAAAATCAATTGAGGAACTAGAACATGGAAAATATTCTAATTTCAAATAATTTTTTTAAACATCCAGTGTAACCTCTTTCTCACATTTACTGTTTTTATGCTTGCCTAGATCTACTGACTCCCTGTCTCCTAAGCAGTAGTGTTTCAGCAGAAAGATTCTACAGATCTGCACCACACTTAAATTTTTTTTTATCACACTCCCACCGTTTCATTCAGCTGACTAATGCTGATTAATGCTGGGAAGTTGGAACTCAGAATTAAGCCATTTTCAACCTCCATGTGTTGAAGCTACAAAGTGAGAAATAACCAAAGAGGCCTCCATGTTCGTGTTTTGTTAACAACAGCCAGCCAGCTAACTGTGATAAGTGAAGTATGTTTACTTCCTGAAAACAGTGAACTGTATAATTAGTGTTATAGGTTTAACACATGAATATATCTGTATGTTGATTGATGTAAAACAAATACATATACTATATACAGTATAACTCATTTAAATGGAAGAAGTACTACTTTGTTTACTGTAGATGTTGTGGGCAGACATGTTGATTTGATGTCACTTGCTGAACTCAGGGTTGAGGACCTGGTATGAGTTGAGGGGTTTATTTGGTTTTCCCTGGTTGGGGGTCAGAAATTCTGAGTTATGAGTTTTAGTCAAATGAAGTGTAAGGAATGCCCAAACTGCTGACATGCCTGCTTAGCCCTGCCTGGCAGCTGCCTGAGACACAGGATAGGAAACAGGAAGATTCTTTGGTCCAAAGCAAAAGCCTTTAAGGCAGCAAAAAGGAGAGGTGTTTTATGTTGCTTTCTTTAATATTTGTCAATACTTGGGTTTTACAATGTATAATGAAACATATTTACGAGGAAATAGGAAATTTAATTTGATTTGCTTGGCACTTTTAACAGTGTAGCAAAAGGGGTTTTAGATTCTGGTTTGGAAGTGGATTTAGACCTAGTTTTAGTTTCTGTCTGTGTGGAGTTTTACCTGTAGGTGTAAGTGGGTCGGCTAGTCAAGATTTCCCCTAGAATTGTGTCCACCATGGTGCCCTTGAGTGGACTGACTCTTGCTTATTGTTCAAAATGAGTGTGTGTGTGTGTGTGTGTGTGTGTGTGTGTGTGTGTGTGTGTGTGAGAATTTCAGCTTTCCTGATATTTACAACTGGATTTGTTAAACAACTTTAAACACGGCTTCTTTTGTGGCAGATCTTCCCATTCTTTTGTGGGCAAAAGTATTGGAACAAATAGTGTTAAATAACATTTACTATTCTGTTGTATATGCCATGGCGCCCAATAACTGCATCAAGCTGGTGACCAACTGACATCACCAAACTGTTGCATTCTTTTAGTGTGATGCTTTTCCAGGCTTTTACTGCAACTTCCTTTAGTTATTGTTTGTATTCTCCTTTTGCTCTCCTCCTGAAAGGCATGCTCAAGTGGGTTAAGTTCTGGTGATTGACGTGGCCAGTCTAAAATCTTCCACTATAAATATTTCTAAACTATTTCTAAAATTTTCCCCATGAAGTTGTTGTATTGGCAGTGTGTTTAGGGTCATTGTCTTGGTGCATGATGAAGTTCCTCTAATTTAGATTGGATGCATTTCTCTGTAAATAGGCAGACAGATTGTTTCTGTAGACATCTGAATTCATTCTGCTGCTACCATCATGAGTTACATAATCAATGAAGATTAGTGAGCCTGTTCCAGATGCAGCCATGCAACCAAGCCATGACACTACCTCCACCATGTTTTACAGATACGCTTATGTTTTGGATCAAATCCTTTCTTTCTTTCTCCACACTTTGGCCTTTCCATCACTTTGGTAGAGGTTAATCTTGGTTCCAGAACTTTTGTGGCTTTTGTTTCAAAGCTTGGTAACACAAAGTTAAAAAATTTGTATGCAAAACAAATGCAAATTTTGTCATGGTTTACTGATGCCAAATTGTGTGCTTTGTTTAGCAACCAAATTATATGAAAATTTTAATTTTATCACCTGCCAGTTACAGGTGGCTATTGAGTCGTCGTCCGTCTGGGAATCTTTCTTTTCCCTACTGTATTAGCCATTTGTTGCTTTAGTATTTGGTGAGTGCTGTATCAGCCATTGGATTCTCTGGTATATGGTGTGTCCTGCATCAGACTGATAAATATAAACTGGCAGTTGTGATGTGATAAGGCAAGGCCAAAGGTGTGTGCGTCTGTATCCTCAGACATCCGCAGAGACCTGGTTTGAAAAAATAATGTTCAGCAGTTCTGAGATATGCAAAGGGGGAATAATTAGATATGTTTAAATAGTTTACATCCTACACCTGGGGATAAGGCATAAAAAAATAACTTCGGTTAATAATTAATAATCAGTGTTCAGACTTGTAGTATATGGTGAGTTGTTATTGAACTGTTTAAGGTGTATGTATAAACTTTTTTTAGCACACCTGTGTATTGAACAGTACATTTAAAAAAACAAACACAAAAAATACCCTCTATGGCACAGATTCCTGCACCTGGTACGGAGTACCATCTGTCCTGTGCATTTTAGTGTTTTACATGCTCCTAACATAGCTGATTGAACTAATTAGCTAATTTCCAACCCTTGCTGAGTTGAACTTGGTGTTTTAGAGGCAGGAGAACATTAAAATGTGCAGGACAGGGTGGTCCAGCTCCAGCAGGGGACCCCAAACTTCCTTTCCCGAGCCACATTAACCAGCTCTGACTGGGGAACCCGAGGCGTTCCCAGGCCAGTGTGGAAATATAATCTCTTACCTGGTCCTGGGTCTTCCTCAATGTCTCCTCCCCACAGGACATGCCTGCAACACCTCCCCTAGGGAGGCGCCCAGGGGGCATCCTCACCAGGTGCCTGAACCACCAAGGAGTAGCGGCTCTACTCTGAGTTCCTCTCGGATAACCGAGTTTCTCAGCTTATCTCTAAGGGAGAGGCCAGCCACCCTCCTGAGAAAACCCATTTCAGCCACTTGTACCCGCGATCTAGTTCTTTCGGTCACTACCCAGCCTTCATGACCATAGGTGAGGGTAGGAACGAAGATTGTACAGCCGGTTCCTGCTCCTCCTTGCCCAGCTTTGAAGTGCGTGACACTGGCCTTCCAGCCACTCCTTTATCTCTCTCTCTCTCCCATTGATTAGCCAAATCAGTACCAGGTGTGCATTCTCACAACCTGGCTCCTCCCTCCTCTTCACACTGTCCAAGTCTCCATATGTGAACATCAAATGCTCCATTATAAAGGATACAGAAATGGATTGTGTGATTGTGAGATTGTGGACTAATTGCCACATTTTCAGGGGCAAGAACAGTGAAAAGTAGATTCTGTAACTGTAATACTCTCCAAAACTATATTTTGTAAGTCATGGCGTGTGTGGTAATGAAGCTTGCACAAATTCCACAAGACCAATCTTTCTCAATAGAAGTGCTTACACAAACTCAACACAAAATCAAGTCCCCTTGATATGATCTCCCCAAGAATGAAACTAATATTATTAGAGAAACATTACATTATTTATGTTGAATGGGAACATTTCTCACTAGCGTGGAATATAGAAGTTATATGGATATCATTCATCATTCTTTTACAATGAGATGATTGTAAATGTTAACAGGTGCACTATAAGCAAATCGTGTTCCTATTCCCAATCAGGAAGTTGTGTCTAACTGCCATCTAGTTTACAATGAGGAAGCATTATGAATAAATTGTTGTGGTGTGCTAGTAATGTGGTTTTATTTAAATTGAAACCATCCTTTTAGCAGCACACAAATGATCAGCTGGTTACAGCAAATCCTGATCAGGACTTCTGTCACTCACATTGTTCTATTAGAATATTGAAAACAGCTCCACCTTTATACAGTACTGAAGTGGAACACAAATCTCAGCCTGTCTTTATTTATTATTTGGTTAGTATTTGGATGACCTGTGATTTTACATGAGTGTTTTAGTGCGCAGTCATTCATTCGCAGGTCTTTCCTGCTCTACACAATAATGCTGTTGTCTCCCCTGAAGTGAGATTGCTTTTGCATGTGAGGGCGCTTTCCCCATGCAAGGAAAGAGGGACGCCTAGAACACCACAGCATTGACTGCTATCCCAGGATCCTCAATGTCTGCTTTACTCTTTACACTTTTCGCAGGTCTTTCCTGCGCTACACAATAATGTTGTTGTCTCCTCTGAAGTGAGATTGCTTTGCATGCGAGGGCTTTGCGGCCCTCGTGAAAGGAAGTGAACAGAGCACCGCAGCATTGACCGCTATGGCAGGATGCTCAATGTCTGCTTTACTCTGCATATAGGATTTTGTTCATACCCTTGGCGTAGGTGATGGCCACCTAAATGACATGCTGTACCACAGAGGGTGGGGTTGAAGTGTATTTATTTATTTATTTGTCAGTCAATTCAAATTTTTGTCCTTGTAATTATGCAGCTTTTTGTCCTTGTAATTATCTCTTTGTTGATCTTCTGTTTCCAAATTGTGTTGATGGGATTTTTGTTTCTAAATAGCTGTTGTACTTGTGCCATAAACAAGAAAGTTATGAACGCTTTGTGAGGTTTTTGGGAGTCTGGGTTAGAACTTTTCCATAGTAGTCTGTGAAGTCACTGTTTGCCGAATCTGAATGAAATGGTTAGTTTACATTTATTCATTTAGCAGATGCTTTTATCCAAAGCGACTTGCAAATGAGGAAATGCAAGCAAATCGATATATCAAGTAGACAACAGTACAAGTAGTGCTACCATACAAGATTTTTAGTTGAGTTTTAGAGGAGCAAAGTGCACAGAGTAGAGGTGTAAGAGAGATTGAGGCTGGAAGTTCATTCCACCACTGAGGGACAGTCCGTTTGAAGGTTCTGCAAAGGGACCTCATGTCTCGCTGAGTAGGCACAATTTGCGTCCTCCTTCCGATCTCTCCGCGCCCCCCTGGTTTAGAACCACTGCGCTACATTAGTATTTTAATGAGCTTAAATTATTCCCAGCTCAAACATCAGCAGTGTGAGATTGTTACTGGAACAGTGAGAAGAAGAAATTATGACCATGATAGTCATTCAGCATTTCATATTTTTAACCAAGGCTGCTCTGGTTGACGAAAATAATATAAAATGCACACGTTATCCATCAGTATAATGAATTACCTACATTAAGTACTACTTTTAGAAAGAACACAAGAAATAAAGCTTTTCATCCTCACTAAATGTCTCAGAACCTTCTGTGTTTCGCGATTGCATTTCCCTCAGTAAAGTTCAGTCATGCAAACCGAACTCCTTCGAGGACTACGGGGGTTTAAATCAGGACTCTGTGCAGTCCTGTAACTTCAACTTCATGCTCAGCAAACACTGTGTAAAGACTTCTTTGTGGCACTTACCAGCATTATAGTTATATTTGAATATTTCACATTGTTGTTTATAAAGTTTGTGACAGTTGCATGTACTCCAATAATTATGTTCTGTATGAAACTTAATCATAGTAAATATGTCACTGAAGAACTCTGCTTGTGAAACTGAGACTACATAAAGTTAGGACTATTATACTGAGAATCAAGTGATTTAGTACCCTTTTTTCTAGAACATTCTCAAATGAGCATTACATTATTAGAATTAAACAGGATACTTTCTCAGAAGAGCACCAGTATCAAAGATGCAGAAATCACAACATTGTGTACAACATTGGAAACCATGTAACAATGATGTGAGCAACTACTAAAAAACGTTCCTGGTATCTGGGTTCACAGGGAAAACATGCACAACCCTTCCTTTGTTGTATCAAAATTTGCCTATTACCCAAAGACAATTACTATTTAACATAGAAACAGATACTCACATACATTAACCAGTTGAAGGATGAAAGTAAGACACCGGGCCCGTGAGTGAGGAGAGGCAAAGGTCCAAATTTATTGTTGCATGAGATCACACAGTTGAGACGTCTCAAGGATGATCTAAAAACCAGAGCCGAAGCTCTTCTATCTATACAGTTTTCTTAGGGTCAGGACGACCCAGACACCAATATGTTTACAGTTAGCTGTCCCGGAACACCATTACATACATCACTTGGCACTGTTGAGCGACCCTTATCACGCAGGTGCAGTTCCGGCTCCAAAATATATTTTGTCTTGTTTCACTTTTTAAATTAACTTGACCTTTTCTGTGTCGCTTCCTGACTGGATTTTCGTCGAGAAAGGACACTTTCAAACACACCATCTCTACATTATGAGGAAATTTTATGTTTGTTCTACATTTCTTTTTCTTTTTATAGTGCTTGCATGTACATACCCTATAATAGTTTTTCATGAAACAGAACATGAAACAGATTCATTTCTGTTTTCTGCATACACACCAGGCCACTGTGTGTGTGTGTGTGTGTGTGTGTGTGTGTGTGTGTGTGTGTGTGTGTGTGTGTCTTAGTTGATTAGTACATGTATTGTTATCCCCCTTGCATATCTGTGTGTTGTCTTAGGTGGACATCCGTTCATACAGTCCACCAGCCCAGTGAATTCTCAATAAGATTACATATTACTCATACTAGGTCTCCTTTGTGTTTATTTCATGTATATTTTATATACAACACCGTCTTAGACTTTTAACTCAAAATTAAAGAGTAAAGAAACAGTGAAGTGATATTTAAATGGACACAAACTATAGCCTGTAAATCGCTACAGTATTGAATCAGCACTGCTGAAGCCCAGTAAAAACTAAAGTTACAAAGTCATGATTTATGCATTTTTGCCTTTAGGAAACATTTCATTCAAGGCCAGTACAGAAAGACATGATCTGCTGTACGGAAAATATAACAAGCAAAAAAAAAAACAAGACACTGAGCAATACTGTAGAGGAAAAGTCATATGATGTGGCAAGTCTAGTCTGATGATGGCCTTTTCCCATTAATCCCATTTATAAACTATACTAGAGAATAGTGTTGTCAAATGTGCTGGGTTGGGTGATTTCCTGTTCCTTCTTTTCATTTGAGTATTCATTTTTATTTATATTTTTTTCCTTTTATTATTGTGAACATTTTCTTCTATAATTGAATATTGAAAGATACTGATGTGTTGGTTAGAGTCTAGACAAGTAAAACCACAAAGAACTAGACATTATCCAATTATCCTGCTGTTGGGTGTCATAACTGGGATAAGATGTGCTTTGTGTGGAGAATTATAACGTTTTGTAAAATTATAAATTTTGGTTAGCACTTTTGCCTCACACCTCCAGGGTCCGGGGTTCGATTCCTGCCGGGGCCATTGTGTGCGGAGTTTGCATGTTCTCCCCGTGCTGCGGGGGTTTCCTCCGGTACTCTGGTTTCCCCCCCAGTCCAAAGACATCCATGGTAGGCTGATTGGCGTGTCTAAAGTGTCCGTAGTTTATAAATGGGTGTGTGAGTGTGTGTGATTGTGCCCTGCAGTGGACTGGCACCCTGTCCAGGGTGTACCCCGCCTTGTGCCCGATGCTCCCTGGGATAGGCTCCAGGTTTCCCCACCCTGAACAAGGAGTAGTGGTAGAAGATGGATGGAAAAATAAAATGGCCTAGAAAAGACGTGATCAAAACAAATTGACCTACAAAATCATTTGATGAACTAGAAAATGGGCTTGGCTGGAAAATATTCTAATTTAAAATATTTGTTACACCCAGTGTAACCTCTTCTCCACAGTTACTGTTTTTATGCTTGCCTAGATCTACTGACTTCCTGTCTCCTAAGCAGTAGTGTTTCAGCAGAAAAATTCTGCAGATCTACACTTTTTTTTTTAGCACACCCCACTGCTTCATTTTGCTGACTAATGCTGATTAATGCTGGGAAGTTGGAACTCAGAATTAAGCCATTTTCAACCTCCATGTGCTGAAGCTACAAAGTGAGAAATAACCGTGGAGGCCTCCATGTTCGTGTTTTGTTAACAACAGCCTAGCCAGCTGTGATAAGTGAAGTATGTTTACTTTTTCAAACAGTGAACTGTATAATTAGTGTTATAGGTTTAACACATGAATATATCTGTATGTTGATTGATGTAAAACAAATACATATACTATATACAGTATAACTCATTTAAATGGAAGAAGTACTACTTTGTTTACTGTAGATGTTGTGGGTAGACATGTTGATTTGATGTCACTTGCTGAACTCAAGGTTGAGGACCTGGTATGAGTTGAGGGGTTTATTTGGTTTTCCCTGGTTGGGGGTCAGAAATTCCGAGTTTAACATTTGTCAATACTTGGGTTTTACAATGTATAATGAAACATATTTACCAGCTGTCAAAGATTGTCTACCAGCCTGACTAGCTCGGCCTTTATTTTATTTTCGATAGTGTCAGATAATAAACCAGCTAATGCTTTAAGTGGATAATTGCACATAGATGTTATTGTCTTTTGATCCTAGATTTTGGTGGGGGAGGATAACATTTATAATAGCTAAATTAATTTGAGAAGCTATCACACTTGAATTATGATATAGGCTACTATCTATTGATTTTATATATATACTTTTTTTCTTTAGTTACCTCATAATACAGAGTTGAGACTAGACAACATAGTCATTCAGCACAGTTATATAGAGGTACCTTTGTTCAGCTGTAATCGGTAGAGCAGGTGTGCATCACAGTGTCACATTATGCATGGCACACCCAGATATCAATTAACCAAACTACAGCTCATATTCCACACCAAAGATCTGAAACTGCAACACATTTTTCTTTTTCTCTGCCTCTGTGTGGGATATAAGATTACCAAGGTGTATACATATTTCTGGTGTACAGACATTATCTACTCCCTATCTGTATCCCTTTCCGTCTCTTTTTGCCTTTGTTTATGGACATTTGTTATATTTAATTCAGACCATTTGCTATAAAAACAAGATCTCAGCAGTGATGCTCCCCCTCCACTGAAAATGTTTATAGTGTGAGAATGGAGCAGTGTGATTCCTTCACCAGCTGGCTGCTATTAGTGCTTAACTCTGTGGGCAATTGTGCAAAAGGTGATCAAATCAATGGAACTGTCAAATAGCAAAATATAAGAGTTTACAAATTGCTGCTCACTCAAAAGAGAATTAGTATTTCAATTGAATTGAAAATGTGTGGTAGAATGAGGACTTTTATAACTTTCATAACAGCATTTGTTTAATGGCTGATATAAATAGTGGGGCTCTGCCCCAATGGGCGAGTTGCCACAGCATATACATATCAGTTCCGTACAGCTGAATATCTAGACATACACAGCTTAACGTTGAAAGAGGCATGCTCAGGGGCACAACAGATGTTTCCTCTGAAAGAGCTGATAAAAAATACCAACTTTTTTGAGCTGGATACATGAAATGGTTTTACTTATTCTCTGAAAACAATACTGTTTTTTTCTTAGGTTATATAACCCTTGTGCTAATGGCTGATGGGAAGGCAAATGGTGTATTCTATATATATATGATAGTGATTGTGTTTTTAGACTGATATTTTTAGCCCCTGACCTTGTGAAGCAGTATGAGGATGTATTGATAGAGACTTCAAAGAACTTCTGTAAGTTGATCTGGATAAGGGCATCTGATATATACCATGAGTATAAATGTTAATTTATTTATTTCATTAGAATATTGTGACCTTCGTAATATAAGGTTCTGTCTCCCATTTATTCCTATTTATTCTTAACTCAAATAGCACATTATTCAGTTTTATTTGTATAGTGATTTTAACAATGGGAATTGTCACAAAGCAGTTTTACAGAAATAAAAGCATTCAGGATATACATTTTAAATGTATGACTTTATCCCTAATGAGCATGCCAGAGTTGACGGTGGCTGGTGGCAGAGAAAAACTCACTGAAACAATATGAGGAAGAAATCTTGATAGGAACCAAACGCTAAAAGGGAGCCCATTGTCACCTGCGTAACAACATATTCTAAATAAATCCCTTCTCTAACTGTGCACTACATGGTCAAACAATGCAATTGTGTTACAAGGGGAAAAGTTCATTACAGTTTTTACATGAAGTCTGTTTTGTTGAAATCCACAGTTCACTGATAGACTTGGATTGCAAAAGTGTTTGTGGCAATTGCAATCCTAAAGCTATCATAGCCATTATAGTCCTAAGCCATTTTATCATAACTGTTTATGAATTATGGACCAAAGCCATTTTCATGGTTGTTTAAGAGGTACCATCCTTAGCAATCTAAATTATCTTTAGGCTGCACCATGTGGGGCCATCCTCAGCAGCAGCAAGTGATGTCCAATTGATTGAGAACTCCAACTAGAAGTAGGGCATCAGGATGGATCAGACAGGTCCGTAGAGCAGAATCACTGATATCTCAGGAGTAGCATGTGTAGCTTGACAGAAAGAGAGAGAGAGAGGAAGGGAGAGAGACAGGAGATTAGGTATTCTTGGTAGGCTTATTGTCTTGTAATGGTTAAAGACAATGTACTTTGTGTGCAGAGAGCAAGCAGGGACTCCAGCAAGACAAGCTATGACTGCATAACTAAAGGGGAGAGCCAGAAGGCAACACAGACATGAGCGCGTCCTGGGACATAAAGTGTGTGTGAACATGTAAGAGTGGGGGGCGACAGCATCCAAACATCCCAATTCACAACAACATTTTGCCCATGAACCCTCCAGAACTGCTCTTTTAACTAAGAAAAAAATATTTACAAAAGCCTTGACCTAACCTTGACTGGAAGGCTGTTTCATAACTCTGTGTATTTGTCAGAGAAAGCTCTACCCCTTGCTGTATCCTTCACTATTCAAGGTACCAACAAATAGCCTGCACCTTTTGATTGAGTAGACATGGAGAATCATAAAGTACCAAAAGTTTGATCAGGTACTGTGGAGTAAGACTATTCAGTATAATATTGATCATAATCAGTATGAAGTTTGCGTGGAAACCAATGCAGAGTGGATAAGATAGGGGTGATGATGTCATATCTTCTGCTTCTAGTAAAGACTCTAGCAGCTGTATTCTGGACTAATTGGAGTTTGTTTATGCTTCTACTGGAACATCCAGGCAGTAAGGCATTACAGTAATCCAACCTAGAGGTAACAAAACTATTTTTTCTGCCTGTAGTGACATATTTCTTATTTAGCAATATTTATGTGATGAAAAAAGGCCATCCGTGTAATATTACCTGCATGAGCTTTAAATGAAAAACTGGAGTCAATAATCACACCAAGGTCTTTTACTACTGCACAAGATGAAACAGAAAGGCCATCCAGACTTAATATGTAATCAGAAAGCATAGTTCTAGCTGCATGTGGAATTATAGTACTAGATGTATTTGTTTTCTACATATTTTATATACTACACCTGTATGGTATATGGAGATTATACAGACACTTAAACAAACTTAACCATTAGCCTAAATAGCTTAATACAGTGGTTCTCAACCAGTGGGGAGTGCATTTTTTAAAATTTATTTATTAATTTTTTTAATTTACGATCAGTTTGCCAGAAGTGAGTGTTAATCAAGGAAATGACAAAGAATTGAGAAGCACCATCTCACTCATCACTGATTATTATTTTTGAAGGTGCTATTTAATATGACATGATGATTATGACTAATCAGTTAAAATAATAAGCAGAACATGTTGCATTCAAGTTGAATTATACTTTGAGGTCATTAGGGGGTCATGTGTCCACGCCAGCTGCATAGCAACGAACAGATCCCTAGTTCCCACAAACACAGCATCTACTTTGGGAATGTCCAATTGGATCTTCTGGTTCTGTTTACGGTCATGTTGTCACTGAAACGTACATGAACACACAAGAGTTTGCCATTGGCAACCTGAAAATACATGCAACACCTTTGTTGTTACTATGATTACATTAACTGTTCCATGGTATAATATATATAAACAAAAGCTTCATCTGTAATTCTTGTTTTTCAGGGCACAAATGGCATGGTAAATCTTTGGCTTATATGTTATTATATGTTAAACAGCAGTAGCAGTAGTTATATCATACTATTTGTCAAACTGTCAAAGTAGTATGCTGATTTATTTTGTGTTCCCCTGACCAACAGTACTGTTGGCACACCTAATTTCTGACCAGGGGCGGGGGGTAACCCTATCGACTGTATCAGAGTGTCATTTTGGCACCTGTATGTCTGGCTTGTGTCCTTCCTTTCCTGCGGTGGGGTTTTTGTGTGTTGTGGGGGATCTCCCCAACAAAGGTGTTTGTTAATGAGACTGTTGTGAAACGTGTTTCTCCCTCGAATTAATTACACAAATGTATACCTTTTTTGTTGTATAAGAGAATGGTTTTTTTTTGAAATTACTTTTTGTGTTATTGTTTTATTTTGAAGCTTAAGGATGGTTTAGGTGAAATATGCCTGATATAAGAAAAAAGTGTATCAAATGGTTAATATTGGGTATATGTGTGTTACTTTGTGGGGATTTGGTTTTGTGTAAACACATTGTTAGAAAAGCATGATGGTTGAATGTGTACATATGAGCAGAATATTTGTTTGTGAAATAATTGAAAACAACTGTTGATTACTTTTTTGGAAGAACAGATGAATTTGAATAAACATTTAATGAAATAAAACCCCCTAAAACAGATAAACCATCGATATGGCCAAAGAAAAAAAAATGTTTTTACATACCTTCTAAACACAACCCTTTAGGAGGTAAAATGTTTAAAAGTGCTGTTTAAAAGAATCATGCGTATATAAACAAGTCATATATCAGGAAACTCTGGACTCCAGTTCCCATCAGCCACTGCACTGCACTAAATGTCACATGACCACCTGCACCTGATTCACGTTTTGGTAATGAGCACACTTGTGTGTGTGTGTGTGTGTGTATAGCCATTGTTTGCACTATTTCTCTGTCTTTCATTGTATTAGACTTCCGTGTTCTATGTTCCCATGTTTTGTGTCACACCATAGTATTTTGCCTAGCTGTCTTAGTGTCTTTGTTTTGTTGTTTGTTTATTTAATAAACTTTATAGATCTGCAATTGCTTCCGAACCCATCCTTGATTCATGACACATTAAGAATACAATTTTTTAAATATACTTTTGCAATATACAGCACCCTTCTAAAATATTGTAACAGCATGTCCCATTCTATCAAAAGATGAATATGAGATGGAAGACCAGAATTTCAGCTTTAATTTCCTCATATTTATATCTACATGTGTTAAACAGATTAGAACATGGCACCTATTGTTTAAACCCACCGATTTTCCCCCCATGTGATTAAAAATATTATAACACGTTACTGCTAGGTGTTTCTTGCTACCATGTTAATGACATCACTAATAACCTTCATGGGGGTCAAAGCACCTCAATCCACCATTCAAAGAAGATTTATAATTTTGCTCGCCTAAAAAATGGGTAGTTTTATACAAAAGGTTCTTTGATTTATATATCGTTTAACACATCTAGATGTAAATGCCAGGAAATAAAAGCTGAAATCCAAAAAACCCAAATGTCTTTGGTGTAGAGCACAAACAAATTAATTATTTTTCCACTCTCTGTTAAAATGCCATAGGTTTGAAACTGAACCAGATTAGTTAGCATAGGCAATAGTCAAAGTTTATCTTTGCTAGTTATATGCAAGTTGTAACAGAGACGGAAACTGTAGCTTGTTGGGAATTAAAACAGATGGCACATTCACTGTAGTGCATTGAGCTTTTTTGTCAGTTTCTATGTGGCTACCTGTTATCCTAAATACAGGGCTAGAGTTGTTGGATCAGAACGGAGCAAATTTAAGACTGTCTTTTTTCAGATTTTCTTTTATTTAAGTATTGTAATAATGTACTACTTTATTTATATATAACTTCCTGACATGCACCTAGACTATAAATAGTTTATAAGAGGAACAGCAGGGTTCACCTGTGTTCTGGCTCCCCAAGGCCACTAGATACTGATCTCTCAGAGAAGAGAACAGGTCTGAGCTGATGACCACAGTATCGGAACACATAGCATGTAGCAGATCCCTTGCCTACATGAGAATGACAACCATAGTCAGTCATACAACAATCCTCTTTCAGTCATCACAGCTTTAAAAAGATTATAGTCTGATTTATACTAACTCAGGTTTTCACAAACTCTATCTCAGGATGCACCTTCCTGCTTGTGCTATTCCCAGTACACCTGATCCAGCTCCTTAGGGATTTAATTATGAGCTGATGAGGTTGATGAGGTGATCAGGGATTAGGAAACCTTGCATCTGTGCATGACTACGGTTTATTCTGAAGTGACACCGGAGACATAAAACTGCTGCTGTAATCAAAAAGACTTTTATTCACAATATGCTCATACTGAATAGCCTTTTAACACATTTAATACTGTTAGCCCTTATAAAATATAGTTGTGGAAGAGTAATCATTTATAACCCCAACATTGGGTGTCACCCAGAAGAGGATGGGTTCCCTTTTGAGTTCGGTTCTTGAGGTCGACCGATTGATCAGTTTTGGTGAATAATCAGCACAGAAAATTTATTGCTGGAACTACTGGTTATCTGCAAAAATCCACGCCGATTGTTTTTCCCGGTTGCATCTGTTGCGGGAGCAGTTGAGTATGGTTCGCTTTTCATAATACTGTACAAGAGCGCCCTCTAGAGGTGAAAAAAACTATCAGTGAAAAATTTTGTTGTGTTATTTGAGTGTTTATATATATATATATGGTGCCCTTGAGTGGACTGACTTCTTGCTTATTGTTCAAAATTATGTGTGTGTGTGTGTGTGTGTGTGTGAGTGAGAATTTCAGCTTTCCTGATATTTACAACTGGATTTGTTAAACAACTTTAAACACGGCTCCTTTTGTGGCAGATCTTCCCATTCTTTTGTTGAGCAAAAGTATTGGAACAAATAGTCTTAAATAATATTTACTATTCTGTTGTATATGCCATGCGTCCAATAACTGCATCAAGCTGGTGACCAACTGACATCACCAAACTGTTGCATTCTTTTAGTGTGATGCTTTTCCAGGCTTTTACTGCAACTTCCTTTAGTTATTGTTTGTATTCTCCTTTTGCTCTCCTCCTGAAAGGCATGCTGAAGTGGGTTAAGTTCTGGTGATTGACGTGCCCGTCTAAAATCTTCCACTATAAATATTTCTAAACTATTTCTAAAATTTTCCCCCATGAAGTTGTTGTATTGGCAGTGTGTTTAGGGTCATTGTCTTGGTGCATGATGAAGTTCCTCTAATTTAGATTGGATGCATTTCTCTGTAAATAGGCAGACAGATTGTTTCCGTAGACATCTGAATTCAATCTTCTGCTACCATCATGAGTTACATAATCAATGAAGATTAGTGAGCCTGTTCCAGATGCAGCCATGCAACCAAGCCATGACACTACCTCCACCATGTTTTACAGATACGCTTATGTTTTGGATCAAATCCTTTCTTTCTTTCTCCATACTTTGGCCTTTCCATCACTTTGGTAGAGGTTAATCTTGGTTCCAGAACTTTTGTGGCTTTTGTTTCAAAGCTTGGTAACACAAAGTTAAAAATTTGTATGCAAAACAAATGCAAATTTTGTCATGGTTTACTGATGCCAAATTGTGTGCTTTGTTTAGCAACCAAATTATATGAAAATTTTAATTTTATCACCTGCCAGTTACAGGTGGCTATTGAGTCGGTCGTCCGTCTGGGAATCTTTCTTTTCCCTACTGTATTAGCCATTTGTTGCTTTAGTATTTGGTGAGTGCTGTATCAACCCATTGGATTCTCTGGTATATGGTGTGTCCTGCATCAGACTGATAAATATAAACTGGCAGTTGTGATGTGATAAGGCAAGGCCAAGGTGTGTGCGTCTGTATCCTCAGACATCCGCAGAGACCTGGTTTGAAAAAATAATGTTCAGCAGTTCTGGATATATGAAAGGGGGAATAATTAGATATGTTTAAATAGTTTACATCCTACACCTGGGGATAAGGCATAAAAAATAACTCGAGGTTAATAATTAATAATCAGTGTTCAGACTTGTAGTATATGGTGAGTTGTTATTGAACTGTTTAAGGTGTATGTATAAACTTTTTTTAGCACACCTGTGTATTGAACAGTACATTTAAAAAAACAAACACAAAAAAATACCCTCTATGGCACAGATTCCCAAACCTGGTCATGGAGTACCCTCTGTCCTGTGCATTTTAGTGTTTTACATGCTCCTAACATAGCTGATTGAACTAATTAGCTAATTTCCAACTCTTGCTGAGTTGAACTTGGTGTGTTAGAGCAGGGAGAACATTAAAATGTGCAGGGCGGAGTGGTCCAGCTCCAGCAGGGGGACCCAAAACTTCCTTTTCCCGAGCCACATGAACCAGCTCTGACTGTAGGAACCCGTGCGTTCCCAGGCCAGTGTGGAAATATAATCTCTCCAGCTGGTCCTGGGTCTTCCTTAATGTCTCCTCCCAACTGGACATGCCTGCAACACGTCCCTAGGGAGGCGCCCAGGGGGCATCCTCACCAGGTGCCTGAACCACCTCAATTGGCTCCTTTCAACACCAAGGAGCAGCGGCTCTACTCTGAGTTCCTCTCGGATAACCGAGTTTCTCAGGTATCTCTAAGGGAGAGGCCAGCCACCCTCCTGAGAAAACCCATTTCAGCCACTTGTACCTGCGATCTAGTTCTTTCGGTCACTACCCAGCCTTCATGACCATAGGTGAGGTTGGAATGAAGATTGTACAGCGGTTCCTGCTCCTCCTTGTCCAGCTTTGAAGTGCGTGACACTGGCTCCTCCCTCCTCTTCACACTTTCCAAGTCTCCATATGTGAACATCAAATGCTGCATTATAAAGTATAGAGAAATGGATTGTGTGACTGTGAGATTGTGGACTAATTGCCACATTTTCAGGGGAAAGAACAGTGAAAAGTAGATTCTGTAACTGTAATACTCTCCTAAACTATATTTTGTAAGTCATGCAGTGTGTGGTAATGAAGCTTGCACAAATTCCACAAGACCAATCTTACTCAATAGAAGTGCTTACACAAACTAAGTCCCTTGATATGATCTCCCTCAAGAATGAAACTAATATTATTAGATAAACATTACATTATTTATGTTGAATGGGAACATTTCTCACTGGGGTAGAATATAGAAGTTATATGGATATCATTCATCATTCTTTTACAATGAGATGATTTTAAATGTGAACAGGTGCACTATAAGCAAATCATGTTCCTATTCCCAATCAGGAAGTGGTGTCTAACTGCCATCTAGTTACAATGAGGAAGCATTATGAATAAATTGTTGTGGTGTGCTAGTAATGTGGTTTTATTTAAATTGAAACCATCATTTTTAGCAGCATACAAATGATCAGCTGGTTACAGCAATCCTGATCAGGACTTCTGTCACTCACATTGTTCTATTAGAATATTGAAAACAGCTCCATCTTTATACAGTACTGAAGTGGAACACAAATGTCAGCCTGTCTTTAGTTATTATCTGGTTAGTATTTGGATGACCTGTGATTTTACATGAGTGTTTTAGTCGCGATCATTCTTCGCAGGTCTCTTTCGCATGCAAGGAAAGAAGTGAAAGCCTAGAACACCGCAACATTGACTAAATGCTATTCCAGGATCCTCAATGTCTGCTTTACTCTGCACTATTCTCAGCTCCAGCCATGCAGTCTCGGTCTCCGGTCAGGACCAGCTGCCTCTGAAGAAGAAAATGAGAGAATGGTCCTCTTAATGACATGCTGTACCACAGAAGCAGTTTTCTCACAGGCTTTCTGTTAAAATACTACAAAGAAAGTGTGATGTCTGCAGCTAAAGTGCAGCTATAGAGATCCAAGTGTTTCTGAAGATCTTTGTTGTCTACAATGTGGCTTCTGTCTTCATCTTTTACAGATCCATCAGTGAAGTACTGGTGCCATGGAGACATTACTGTAAGTCTAGACTGATCTTACAGTTGATATTAGACATAGTGTGAAGTGTAACACAAAACACGTCATCCACTTTAATAGGAACATCTGCTCATTCATGCAGTTATCCAACCAGCCAAACATGTGGTAGCAGAGCAATGCAAAAATAATGCAGATACAGATCAAGAGCTTCAGTTAATGTTCATGTCAAACATCAGAACAGGAAGAAAAGTGTTATCTCTGTGACCTTAAATGTATCATGCTTGTTGCTGCCAGAGGGGCTGAATTTGAATATTTCAGAAACTCCTGATCTCCTGGGATTTTCTCTCTCAACACACACACACACACACACACACACACACAAGGAAGAAACTCTACAATTATCTGTTACAATGTCTGCTCTGAGAAATCCTAATACCCCTAGAAGAATGCTGTGTATTCACCAAGAGGACCTGTTGAAATGAGAGAGAACCTTTTTTCTGCACCAAGAAAAAAATGCTAGTTTGATCATTTATCCATGAAGATATTGTAAAGATGTTGTTGTGTAACCCTGAGCAGGGCATGGTAGGCATGTTTAAATCAAATGATAAAAACCCCCCCAAAATAAATTTTAATTCCAGGTTGTAAAATGCAACAAAACAGAAAAAAATGCCAAGGGGGTGAATACTTTCACAAAGCACTGTACATACAGTGTTTCATCGTGGTAGATAGTGTTGATGTGACATGTCACTTGACTGGTTTTTGGAGGTGTATCAAGATTGTATTACACATATGATTAGCTCAGTAATACACTCGGTCTTACATTTATTTTGTGTGTTTAGGTGGGGTTGAAGTGTAGTTATTTATTTATTTGTCAGTCAATTCAAATTTTTGTCCTTGTAATTATGCAGCTTTTTGTCCTTGTAATTATCTCTTTGTTGATCTTCTGTTTCCAAATGGTTTCTAAATAGCTGTTGTACTTGTGCCATAAACAAGAAAGTTATGAACGTTTGTGAGGTTTTTGGGAGTCTGGGTTAGAACTTTTCCATATTAGTCTGTGAAGTCACTGTTTGCCGAATCTGAATGAAATGGTTAGTTTTTACATTTACATTTATTCATTTAACAGATGCTTTTATCCAAAGCGACTTGCAAATGAGGAAATGCAAGCAAATCGATATATCAAGTAGACAACAGTACAAGTAGTGCTACCATACAAGATTTTTAGTTTTAGAGGATCAAAGTGCACAGAGTAGAGGTGTAAGAGAGATTGAGGCTGGAAGTTCATTCCACCACTGAGGACAGTCCGTTTGAAGATTCTGCAAAGGGACCTCATGTCTCGCTGAGTAGGCACAATTTGTGTCCCCCTTCCGATCTCTCCCGCCCCCCTGGTTGAGAACCACTGCGCATACATTAGTATTTTAATGAGCTTAAATTATTCCCAGCTCAAACATCAGCAGTGTGTGATTGTTACAGGAACAGTGAGAAGAAGAAATTATGACCACGATAGTCATTCACCATTTCATATTTTTTTACCAAGGCTGCTCTGGTTGACAAAAATAACATAAAATGCACACGTTATCCATCAGTATAATGAATTACCTATATTAAATACTACTTTTAGAAAGAACACAAGAAATTTGAGTTTTCATTTTTATTTATATTTTTTCCTTTTATTATTGTGAACATTTTCTTCTATAATTGAATATTGAAAGATACTGAGGTGTTGTCTAGAGTCTAGACAAGTAAAACCACAAAGAACTAGACATTATCCAATTATCCTGCTGTTGGGTGTCTTAACTGGGATAAGATGTGATTTGTGTGGAATTATAACGCGTTTTGTAAAATGAAAAATTTTGGTTAGCACTTTTGCCTCACACCTCCAGGGTCCGGGTTCGATTCCCCCCGGGGCCATGTGTGTCGGAGTTTGCATGTTCTCCCGTGCTTGGGGGTTTCCTCCGGGTACTCTGGTTTCCTCCCCCAGTCCAAAGACATACATGGTAGGCTGATTGGCGTGCTAAAGTGTCCGTAGTGTATGAATGGGTGTGTGAGTGTGTATGTGATTGTGCCCTGTGATGGACTGGCACCCTGTCCAGGATGTACCCCGCCTTGTGCCCAATGCTTCCTGGGATAGGCTCCAGGTTCCCGCGACCCTGAACAAGGAGTAGTGATAGAAGATGGATGGAAAAATAAAATGGCCTAGAAAAGACGTGATCAAAACAAATTGACCTACAAAATCATTTGATGAACTAGAACATGGGCTTGGCTGGAAAATATTCTAATTTAAAATAATTTTTGTTACACCCAGTGTAACCTCTTTCTCACAATTACTGTTTTTATGCTTGCCTAGATCTACTGACTCCCTGTCTCCTAAGCAGTAGTGTTTCAGCAGAAAAATTCTGCAGATCTACACTTTTTTTTTTGCTGACTAATGCTGATTAATGCTGGGAAGTTGGAAATAACCAAAGAGGCCTCCATGTTCGTGTTTTGTTAACAACAGCCAGCCAGCTAACTGTGATAAGTGAAGTATGTTTACTTCCTGAAAACAGTGAACTGTATAATTAGTGTTATAGGTTTAACACATGAATATATCTGTATGTTGATTGATGTAAAACAAATACATTTACTATATACAGTATAACTCATTTAAATGGAAGAAGTACTACTTTGTTTACTGTAGATGTTGTGGGTAGACATGTTGATTTGATGTCACTTGCTGAACTCAAGGTTGAGGACCTGGTATGAGTTGAGGGGTTTATTTGGTTTTCCCTGGTTGGGGGTCAGAAATTCCGAGTTTAACATTTGTCAATACTTGGGTTTTACAATGTATAATGAAACATATTTATCAGCTGTCAAAGATTGTCTACCAGCCTGACTAGCTCGGCCTTTATTTTATTTTCGATAGTGTCAGATAATAAACCAGCTAATGCTTTAAGTGGATAATTGCACATAGATGTTATTGTCTTTTGATCCTAGATTTTAGTGGGGGAGGATAACAATTATAATAGCTAAATTAATTTGATATCATAATTCACACTTGAATTATGATATAGGCTACTATCTATTGATTTTATATATATACTTTTTTTTTCTTTAGTTACCTCATAATACAGAGTTGAGACTAGACAACATAGTCATTCAGCACAGTTATATAGAGGTACCTTTGTTCAGCTGTAATCGGTAGAGCAGGTGTGCATCACAGTGTCACATTATGCATGGCACACCCAGATATCATTTAACCAAACTACAGCTCATATTCCACACCAAAGATCTGACACTGCAACACATTTTTCTTTTTTCTCAGCCTCTGTGTGGGATATAAGATTACCAAGGTGTATACATATTTCTGGTGTACAGACATTATCTACTCCCTATCTGTATCCCTTTCCGTCTCTTTTTGCCATTGTTTATGGACATTTGTTATATTTAATTCAGACCATTTGCTATAAAAACAAGATCTCAGCAGTGATGCTCCCCCTCCACTGAAAATGTTTATAGTGTGAGAATGGAGCAGTGTGATTCCTTCCCCAGCTGGCTGCTATTAGTGCTTAACTCTGTGGGCAATTGTGCAAAAGGTGATCAAATCAATGGAACTGTCAAATAGCAAAATAAAAGAGTTTACAAATTGCTGCTCACTCAAAAGAGAATTAGTATTTCAATTGAATTGAAAATGTGTGGTAGAATGAGGACTTTTATAACTTTCATAACAGCATTTGTTTAATGGCTGATATAAATAGTGTGGCTCTGCCCCAATGGGCGAGTTGCCACAGCATATACATATCAGTTCCGTACACCTGAATATCTAGACATACACAGCTTAACGTTGAAAGAGGCATGCTCAGGGGCAGAACAGATGTTTCCTCTGAAAGAGCTGATAAAAAAATACCAAGGTTTTTTTGAGCTGGATACATGAAATGGTTTTACTTATTCTCTGAAAACAATACCGTTTTTTTCTTAGGTCATATAACCCTTGTGCTAATGGCTGATGGGAAGGCAAATGGTGTATTCTATATATATATGATAGTGATTGTGTTTCTAGACTGATATTTTTAGCCCCTGACCTTGTGAAGCAGTATGAGGATGTATTGATAGAGACTTCAAAGAACTTCTGTAAGTTGATCTGGATAAGGGCATCTGATAAATGCCATGAGTATAAATGTTAATTTATTTATTTCATTAGAATATTGTGACCTTCATAATATAAGGTTCTGTCTCCCATTTATTCCTATTTATTCTTAACTCAAATAGCATATTATTCAGTTTTATTTGTATAGCACAATGTAACACAATGTATAACATTTGTATAACAATGGGAATTGTCACAAAGCAGTTTTACAGAAATAAAAGCATTCAGGATATACATTTTAAATGTATGACTTTATCCCTAATGAGCATGCCAGAGTTGACGGTGGCGGGGTGCGAGAAAAAACTCACTGAAACAATATGAGGAAGAAACCTTGATAGGAACCAAACGCTAAAGGGGAGTCCATTGTCACCTGCGTAACAACATATTCTAAATAAATCCCTTCTATAACTGTGCACTACATGGTCAAACAATGCAATTGTGTTACAAGGGGAAAAGTTCATTACAGTTTTTACATGAAGTCTGTTTTGTTGAAATCCACAGTTCACTGATAGACTTGGATTGCAAAAGTGGTTGTGGCAATTGCAATCCTAAAGCTATCATAGCCATTATAGTCCTAAGCCATTTTATCATAACTGTTTATGAATTATGGACCAAAGCCATTTTCATGGTTGTTTAAGAGGTACCATCCTTAGCAATCTAAATTATCTTTTAGGCTGCACCATGTGGGGCCATCCTCAGCGGCAGCAAGTGATGTCCAATTGATTGAGAACTAGAAGTAGGGCATCAGGATGGATCAGACAGGTCGGTAGAGCAGAATCACTGATATCTCAGGAGTAGCATGTGTAGCTTGAGAGAAAGAAGAGAGAGAAAAAGAGAGAGAGAGAGAGAGAGAGAGAGAGAGGAGAGGGAGAGACAGGAGAGAAGGAAATTATGTATTCTTGGTAGGCTTATTGTCTTGTAATGGTTAAGCACAATGTACTTTGTGTGCAGAGAGCAAGCAGGGACTCCAGCAAGACTAGCTATGACTACATAACTAAAAGGGAGAGCCAGAAGGCAACACAGACATGTGCACGTCCTGGGACATAAAGTGTGAGTGAACATGTAAATTGGGGGGCGACAGCATCCAAATTCACAACAACATTTTGCCCATGAACCCTCCAGAACTGCTCTTTTAACTAAGAAAATATTTACAAAAGCCTTGACCTAACCTTGACTGGAAGGCTGTTTCATAACAGTGTGTATTTGTCAGAGAAAGCTCTACCCCTTGCTGTATCCTTCACTATTCAAGGTACCAACAAATAGCCTGCACCTTTTGATTGAGTGGACATGGAGAATCATAAAGTACCAAAAGTTTGATCAGGTACTGTGGAGTAAGACTATTCAGTATAATATTGATCATAATCAGTACGAAGTTTGCGTGGAAACCACTGCAGAGTGGATAAGATAGGGGTGATGATGTCATATCTTCTGCTTCTAGTAAAGACTCTAGCAGCTGTATTCTGGACTAATTGGAGTTTGTTTATGTTTCTACTGGAACATCCAGGCAGTAAGGCATTACAGTAATCCAACCTAGAGGTAACAAAAGCATGAACTATTTTTTCTACCTCGTGTAATGACATTATATTTCTTATTTAGCAATATTTCTGTGATGAAAAAAGGCCATCCGTGTAATATTACCTGCATGAGCTTTAAATGAAAAACTGGAGTCAATAATCACACCAAGGTCTTTTACTACTGCACATGATGAAACAGAAAGGCCATCCAGACGTAATATGTAATCAGAAAGCATAGTTCTAGCTGCATGTTGTCACGAATGGGAGGTTGAGGCAGAAGCAATCGCAGATTTTAAACATTTAATAACAAACATACTATGAAACAAAGACAACTTGGCAAAAACTCTGTGGCATGAGACAAAGACACTGACATAAAGAACGTGAGTCTAAGACAACGAATGACAAGGAGGAGTGCAGACAAAGACTATAAATACACATGAGTGCTCATTAACAAAAACGTTAGATCAGGTGCAGTTGTGGTGCATGTGGTCATGTGGTGCAGTGCAGTGGCTGATGGGAAATGGAGTCCAGATCTCCCAGATACGTGACAGAACCCTCCCCCAAGGCGCTACTCCTGGAGCGCCTACACCGACCGCCCCCACGGTGGCCCCGGTCCCCGGGCAAAAGGTTCTCACCAAAGCCAGTAGACCGCAGGCGCTCCCACAATGGCACAGCAGGCAAAAGGGACGTCCTCGGCGGGGCATGGAAGCGAGGGCGATCTCCTTCCTGGGACAGAAGAGAACGCGAGGTCCCCGACGAGGTTCAAAGGGGATGACGAGGGTCTCCACGAGGCTCAAAAGGGGAAGCGAGGGTCTCCAACGAGGCTCAAAGGGGGCGAGGTTCTCCGCGAGGCACACGGAGGGAGCGAGGTTCTCCTTGAGGCCAGGGGGAGGGCGAGGTTCTCCGCGAGGCCCAAGGGAGGACGCACGCGCTCCGAGGAGCATGAGGGGGAAACGGCGTCCTCCGTGGAGCAGGAAGGGGCGACACACTGAGGCGCCGGCGAAGGAAAGACGACGTCTTCAGTGGAGCATGGAGGCAGAGTGACGTCCACAGTGAGGCAGGATGGCAGAGAGACGTCCACAGCCGAGCAGGAAGGCAGACCTCAGCCGAGCAGGAAGGCCGGCGGCGACCTCCAGCCGAGCAGGAAGGCCGGCGACGACCTCAGCCGAGCAGGAAGGCGGCGACGACCTCAGCCGAGCAGGAAGGCCGGCGACGACCTCAGCCGAGCAGGAAAGGCCGGCGACGACCTCAACCCGAGCAGGAAGGCCGAGCGGCGACCTCAGCCGAGCAGGAAAGCCGGCGGCGACCTCAGCCGAGCAGGAAGGCCAGCGACGACCTCAGCCGAGCAGGAAGGCCGGCGACGACCTCAGCCGAGCAGGAAGGGCCGGCGACCTCCAGCCGAGCCGGGACGGCTGCGCGACGACCTCAGCCGAACGGGAAGGTAGAGCAACGTCCACAGCCGAACGGGACGGCAGAGTGATATCCAGAAGAGAGGGAGGGAGGCGGGATTCGGTCTCATCTTCAAGCATATACTCCAACCCGTGTAACTAGGCATATTCTACTACGACGCCCGGGTGTGGTATGGTGCATGCGCTGTACCGCGACGGTATTCCTAGTATGCGCGGTTACTCTGAGCCATCAGTACCCTCGACCTTCTCCCCTGCTCCATTAACTTGAGATACCACTCCGCGTAGTCATTGCACGCGGCGTCCACCGGGAAAAAAATTAAAATCTGCTACTTCTATATCATGGTCGTTCGTTCTGTCACGAATGGGAGGTTGAGGCAGAAGCAATGCGAATTTTAAACATTTAATAACAAACAAACAGACTATGAAACAAAGACAACTTGTCAAAAACTCTGTGGCATGAGACAAAGACACTGACATAAACAACGTGAGTCTAAGACAACGAAAGACAAGGAGAAAGTGCAGACAAAGACTATAAATACACAAGTGCTCATTAACAAAAACGTGAATCAGGTGCAGTTGTGGTGCATGTGGTCATGTGGTGCAGTGCAGTGGCTGATGGGAAATGGAGTCCAGATCTCCCAGATACGTGACACATGTGGACATTATAGTACTAGATGTATTTGTTTTCTACATATTTTGTATACTACACCTGTATGTTAAATGGAGATTATACAGACACTTAAACAAACTTAACCATTAGCCTAAATAGCTTAATAGAATTACTTGGTTATTTCACTGAAGGTCTTGCAACATTGTTTCAGCTTGTTACACATTATATTGCAAAATGCATGTGTGCACGCAAGTGAAAAAAACATCTCAAAACCACATAATAATGACTTCTGCTTTTGTGAAAAACATCTTTAAGATGTTACAGAGTTTGTTAACTTACCACACTGACACTGTATTATATGCTGTATTGTTGATATATATGGTGATTGATATTATTAGAGTTTATTTTCTATATTTATTTTGTGTCTCTGCAACAAGCTTGGTAACACGCTTTGAAAGAAAGCCTTTGCCAAATGTATGCAAAACAAATGCACATTTTGTAGTGGTTTATTGATGCCAAATCGACTGCTTTGTTTAGCAATCAAATTATATGAAAATTTATCACCTGCCAGCTGTAGGTCGCTGTTGAGTACCATCTGCCATGAAAAAAAAAAAAAAACAACCCTGCACTTTTGCTCATCTCATCTATTTAATAAGTGCACTAACATGTAAGTAGTCTGGGAATCTTTATTTTCTCCATTTGTTGCTTTAGTATTTGGTGGGTGCTGTATCAGCCATCATTGGATTCTCTGGTATTTGGTGTGTACTGTGTCAGACTGATAAATATAAACTGGCAGTTGTGATGTGATAAGGCAGGACCAAAGGCGTGTACATCTGTGTCCTCAGACATCAGCAGAATCCCGCTGCTGTATATGGTGAGTTGTGTTACGCCACGGCCGGCAGATGGCACTGCAGCGCAGCTTTGGACTATGCACGTGACTCTTGTTTTGGTTCGTTCGCTTCCTGCTTAGACATTGGCTTGTGCGAGAGTGTAGCTTGATTTGGGCCAGATGTCTGTGTTTAGTTTAATTATGTAGGCTATTTAAACCCCTCATGTGGCTGCCCACTTCGCGCAGTATTATTAGTTGTAACGTTCGTAATGTTTAGTGTGTGTAGCCATAGCTCTGAGTGTTAGTGCAGTAGCTAATGCGTGTAGCATGCTAGCGGTCTCATGTCCCTGTTCTGTTCTCAAGTAACACCTAGACTATAGTCCCATGTCTGATCCTGATAGTCCTGTTCAAGATAGACCGTGTTTCTTGTGTTTTTGTTTTTTATTAATAAAGACTGTGCTCCTGCGCTTACTTCCTGCCAACTGTCCTGTGTATCGTTACAAGTTGTTATTGAACTGTTTAAGGTTTAAAGATTAAGGTATAGACTTTTTTATTTATTTATTTATATATATATTTTAATAGCATACCTGTGTATTGAAGGGTATGTTTAAAAAAGAGCACCCTCTATGGCACAGATTTCCAAACTTGGTCATGGAGTACCCTCTGTCTTTTGTATGAAAAGGGAATAATTAGATATGCTATTTTTAAATATTTTACATCCTACACCTGGGGATAAGGCATAAAAAATAACTTGAGGTTAATAATTAATAATCAGTATTCAGACTTGTAGTATATGGTGAGTTGTTATTGAACTGTTTAAGGTGTATGTATAAACTTTTTTTTAGCACACCTGTGTATTGAACAGTACATTTAAAATACAAACACAAAAAACCCTCACCCTCTATGGCAGGGGTCCCCAACCCCCGGTCCCGGTCATTTGGTACCGGGCCGCACAAAAAAGAATAAATAACTTGCATTATTTCTGTTTTATTTATTATCGGAGTCTGAATGATGTTTTATTGTGAAAAATGACTGGATTCCCTCCGTTACATCAGTCTACGACTCGCTCTTGACGCAAGTCAAGACGCTTGTCTCGGTCACGTGATATGTTACTTGGTCACGTGATACATTAATGGGTAGAGCGGGAGTTACTCATGCTATGTTGTTGGCGTGATGTTACCAGGATGCTGCTAATAAAGCTACGATTTCACATTGGATTCAGGTTTATTATTATATTTTTAAAATACCCCAGTTTTTATGCCGGTCGTATCATTTTATTTTGTTGTATTTATCCGCCACACCTTAAAGGCCGGTCCGTGAAAATATTGTCTGATATTAAACCAGTCCGTGGCAGAAAAAAGGTTGGGGACCGCTGCTCTATGGCACAGATTCCCAAACCTGGTCATGAAGTACCCTCTGTCCTGTGCATTTTAGTGTTTTACATGCTCCTAACATAGCTGATTGAACTAATTAGCTAATTCCCAACCCTTGCTGAGTTGAACTTTGTGTGTTGAGCAGGGAGAACATTAAAATGTGCAGGGCAGGGTGGTCCAGCTCCAGCAGGGGACCCCAAACTTCCTTTTCCCGAGCCACATGAACCAGCTCTGACTGTAGGAACCCGAGGTGTTCCCAGGCCAGTGTGGAAATATAATCTCTCCAGCTGGTCCTGGGTCTTCCTCAATGTCTCCTCCCAACTGGACATGCCTGCAACACCTCACCTAACATAGCTGATTGAACTAATTAGCTAATTCCCAACCCTTGCTGAGTTGAACTTGGTGTGTTGGAGCAGGGAGAACATTAAAATGTGCAGGGCAGGGTGTTCGCCAGGACCAGGTTTGGGAACGTGTGTTCTATGGTAATTTAAATATGTCTGTGTACGATTTGATTATACTACTTAGTGCACCAAATTACAGTTTGTTACACAGGCAGCAACAGGAGACAGAGTAACCCAGATTGTGGGTTCCCCCTTTTTGAGACTAGATACCTCTAAAGGTCTTTGGAAAAATGGGTTAGGGTTTTCTATCCAAAATAATGTACAATTTTAAACAAAAAAATGGCCAAATAGTTGTGGGAAGAACACTCAACACTAGACACAAGGCCTGGAGTGTATTATAAAAACTGATAGGTATTAAATAAATCATAGTTTAATTATTTTAATTATCAAGTTCATATTGACCTGAACCAGGTGTGTGCTTCACCAAGCAATTAAATGAGCCGTAATTAAAAAATAAGAAGAAGAAACTGTAACGTGAAACGTCATTGGTTTTCTTAAGTTACCATGGTGTGCTCAAAGCACGGCTCTATGGACCTTACTTCATGCTCAGGGCCATTCTCATGCGCGAATAAGTTTAGGCTCTGCCACTTGGTTTTCCCCACAGATGGAGGTTGAAAATGACTTCATTCTGAAAATGTCCCTGAGCACAAAATAAGGTCCATAGAGACTCGATTCTGAGAATGAAGTCATAAAAAATTTGAGAACCCAAAAGAAACCCACGGAAAACAGGCAAAGAACAACTGGAACTCCACATAGTCAGTAATTAGAACTCAGGATTAAAACAGAGACCAGAGATTACTAACTTCCATCTGCCCTATAAGTCAATTCTGACTCTGCCTCTCCTTGCTAGTGTTTAGTAACATGTTATAACTCTTACTTACTTACTTGGCTGTAACTCAGAAGAACTCAAGACTTAGAGGTCAGTCACTACAAATGTTTGTTTAACCCTACAGAATCTTCTCACATGGCCTGCATTCATGTGAAATAACTTTCGTATATCTACAGGCAGATGAACTGAGGGAAATAAAATGACGTTATGATCAACACTAGTCTGATCAGCCATAACATTAAAACCACTGACAAGTGAATGGAATAACATTGATTATCTTATTACAGTGGCATGTCAAGGGTGGGATATATTAGGTAGCAAGTGAACAGTTGGTTCTCGAAGTTGATGTATTAGAAGCAGGAGAATTGGTAAGCTTAATGATCTGAGCGACTCTAGACGTCTGGGTCAGACTATCTCTAAAATGGCAGGTCTTGTGGGTGTTCCTGGTACGTAGTGGTTAGTACCTACCTAAAGTGGTCCAAGGAAGGACAACTGCTGAAATGGCGACAGAGTCACGGGCACTCAAGTCTCACTGATGTGCACGGGGTGCAAAGGCTAGTCTGTCTTGTTCCACAGAAGAGCTACTGTAGTACAAATTTCTGAAAAAGTTAAAGCTATGATGGAAAGATGTCAGAGAACACAGTGCATTGCAGCTTGCTATGTATGGAGCTGTGTAGCCATAGAAAGCTAACCACTAAGCCACGGGGAACCCTGTACACCTGTTACACCTGTGTACACCTGGGCCGGCTGTGGCGCAGTTGGTAGTGCGGGTTGTCCACTAATTGTAGGGTGGCGGTTCGATTCCCCTGGTGACTCCACATGCCAAAGTGTCCTTGGGCAAGACACTGAACCCCAAGTTGCTCCCGATGGCTAGCTTGCCTTGCATGGCAGCTCTGCTACCATGTGTGTGAATGAGACACAGTGTAAAGCGTGTCTATATAAAAGTTTAAAAAGCTATTTAAAAGCTATATTTACCTCTGAAAGCGTCTACAGTGAGCATGTGAGCATCAGAAATGGAAGAAATTTTTGCTTATTGGACAAATTGGACTCCACAAGACCTCTGTGTGCTGTGGTATCAGGCACCAAGACTTTAGCGAAGATCGTTTAAGTCACAATATGTTTTTTTTTACGTGTAAAAGAATAATAACATGATTCATCAGACCATGCAGAAATAGAAGGTCACCTAGTCTGATGAATCATGTTATTATTCTTTTACACATGATGTAAAAGAAAACATCTTGTGACTTAATGGATCTTGCATGTAATGCCTAAGACAGAACAGCATAAAAAAAGGAACCATCTGTTCACACTAATAAAGACCGTTATTCTTAACTACATAGCTGAAGAAAAGCCAGCAGGAACCAGTTAGAGATAAAGAGCTTCAGTTAATGTTTGTCAAGCATCAGAACAGGGAGAAAAGTGTTATTTCTGTGACCTTAAATTTGGCATGGTTGTTGCTGCCAGAGGGGCTGATTTGAATATTTCAGAAACTCCTGATCTCCTGGGATTTTCACACACACACACACACACACACACACACACACACACACACACCAGTTTCTAAAGCTTACACAGAACTGAAGCTTTTGACCTGTATCTGCATGATTTTATACATTGTGTTGCTGCCACATGATTGGCTGACTGGATAACTTGCCTCCTGTGTACAGATCTTTCTAATGAACTGCATGGTATCTGTATGTGTCTGTAATTCTATGGTATTTAACCCATTTCTTTAAGTTTACCCAAAAAAGGTAAACATTTGACTGACAGTATAGGAAGTAATAAATCTGAGTAAACAGTCCGGTAAAATCTAGGGAGTTTCTTTTCTAGCAAATGATAACTGGTGAAGAAAGCAGGGGCATTGAGTCACTCATCTGAGCAAAAATTCACCAATTCAATGCAATTCTATTTTCACAGAAATACCACAGAGCAACTTTCCGCATGTAAATTTATTCCCAGAGGCAGCAACGGAAATATCAAAAGGAAACCACCCTTTCGTAGGTCAGGTGACAAATAGCCTAGCTACCACAATTTACTTATTTATTCATAACAATTTTGTTTTCTGATAAACAAAAGTCTTGTACATGTACACACTACTCTCTGTGTTTCAGTTGTGCAGTTTTTTTTTATTATTCATTGTGCTGAAAAAACGTTATTTGTAAACAATACAATTTAGTGAAACTGGTTCAAATTCTTCTTAGCGTTGGCTGGTATGAGGGGAACAACCCAGAATGATTATAAATAAAGCTGGGACTTTCCGACAGTGTCACGTGTCACAGCACAACAGAGAACAGATCTCCAGTGCTCACAAACACGGCTCTACTTTGTTAAAGTCTTCTCTTCACTGCCATCTGCTGTCACTGAAACATACATGAACACAAACACACAGCAGAAAAAGTACATCAAAGTACCGCGACAATGACACGAGAGCAGCCGGTTGTCTTTTATGGTATTTCCAATGTCTGTAAAAAATATATATATATTTTTTTTATATAGATATAAAATATAAAATTATTTTAAAAAAAGAGAGATGGACTGGCACCCTGTCCAGGGTGAACCTCGCCTTGTGCCCGATGCTCCCTGGGATTGGCTCCAGGTTCCCCGCGACCCTGAAGAAGGAATAAGCGGTAGAAGATGGATGGATGGATGAATAATAATCAATCTGCGATCGATTAGCGACCGACGTTTAGTAGTTCCCACTCAGTGTGGCGCAAGGTCCCTTTCCAGAACCTTCACGCTAACTGTTCCTCAGTGGTGGAATGAACTTCCAATCTCAATCCAGACCGCAGAATCTCTCACCATCTTCAAAAAAACAGCTAAAGACCCACCTCTTCCGTCAACACCTAACCAACTCATCATAATAAATAAATAAATAAATAAATGCACTTACACCTCTACTCTGTGCATTTTGCTTCCTCTGGAACTCAGTTAATGGATCTTGCATGGTAGCACTACTTGTATTGTTCTCTGCTTGATGTATCAATTCGCTTGTATTTTTCTCATTTGTAAGTCGCTTTGGACAAAAGTATCTGCTAAGTGAATAAATGTAAATGAATAAAAATAAGAAAAGAAAATGGGAGCCGTCGGCTCTATCAGCCAGCAGATTCTCCAGAGTGGCTGCACGAGCTCTGATGACGACACAGCTATTTCATGATTGGCCAGACTCACCGACGACAACGATGACGTGTTTTTCATGTTTATTCTCACTGCTTCAGTTCCGCTAAGGCTCACAAATCCGTATTTCTGTATCAGTGAAAACTCTTTTCATGTCATCTTAATGTTATGTTGTGTCATGTTTATCAAAATAAAACATTGCATTTACATTAAAATGCATGGCATTTGGCAGATGTGTTTATCCACAGCGACTTACAGAAGTGCTTTGAAGTCTTTATCAATAAATACGTCCTGATACTGGTTCACAAGGTCACGGACTAAGAATATCATCAGTCTAAAAACTCTGCTGGGAGGTAATATAGTAAGAAAAACACACAGACAACACAACAATTTGTGTATTATTTAATTATTTATTTTTTATGAAACGTGTTAATTGAAGTATTTTAGGAAGAGGTATGTTTTCAGACATCATTTGAAGACCGTCAGTGACTCAGTTTGGACATCTAGGGGAAGTTCAGTCCACCACCTAGGTGCCAGAACAGAGTCTTGATGCATGCCTTCCTTGTACCCTGAGGGATGGTGGGTCCAGTCGAGCGGTGCCAGAGGATCAGAGGGAGCGTGGTGCAGTGTGGGGTGTGATAAGTGTTTTGAGGTAATTGGATGCAGGTCCATGTCTGGCTTTGTAGGCAAGCGTCAGTGTTTTATATCTGATGCGGTCGGCTACAGGAAGCCAGTGGAGGGAGTATAGCAATGTGGTGGTGTGGGAGAACTTAGGAAGGTTAAAAACAAGTCAAGCAGCTTCATTCTAGATCAGTTGCAGAGGACAAATGGCTCCCAGAGGCAGGCCTGCCTGGAGCGAGTTGCAGTAATCCAGTCTCGAAATGACATGAAACTGACCCAGCACCTGAGTTGTCTGTATGGATAGAAATGGATGAATTTTTCTGATATTGTAAAGAAGAAATCGACACGAGTGTATCAGATTAGCAATGTGAGAGGAAAAGGACCGGTGATTATCCATGGTTACCCAAAGGCTGCGTGCAGTAACCGAAGGTGGGATCAGAGAGTTGTCTAGGGAGAGTACAAGATCTTGACATGTTGATGAATCACCTGGGATGAACAGCAGTGGAGAAAGACTGCAGCACTGATGGAAGGAAGTGACCATAGTGAAAAACAAAGGGTACCAGACAGGACAAACAAGGAGGAATTTAAGGTACTGATGAAATTTGCAGAAAATAATACACTCAATCCAGTAAAAAAAAAAATCCCCAAAGTATTAAAAAGCGCAATGTGACACAGAGAAATCTTGTAATTTTACATAAAATATTTTTTTTGTAAAACAACAGACTGTAGCACAAGGCATAAAATCAATGCTCGGCCAATCAGTGAGTTGCACTGTTCTGATTAAGAGAGCTTGGTTAAGGGAGTAATTGAACAGATTCAATAAAGAGCATCATAAAGGGGGTTAAGGTGATTGAAGTGAAAAGATTTAAACCATGGGCATAACCACGCACACAGACACAACGCGGGTTGTTGATATATTTTAGCAGTCTGTAAGAAATGGAGACAGCAGCCAAGTGTAGAAAAGTGCAGCAGAACATACAAGCTTTTTCAGACAGTCAGTAACTAGATAAATAAATATCTAGACTAGCTATCAGTTCCATTTGACCATTAACGGTACATTCGCGTACACATCCTCCCGCCGAGTTCGTTGTGAACTCTCACGTTGTGACAGACTGTTATAAATGTTATAAATGTTAAAAATACGAGAGAAAGTGAGGAAAGTTGTACGGCATTTTCGTTACAGAGAATACATTTGTCCACCGCACCCTACTATTTCCCCATCCTGTGGGGAGCTTCTATCACTCAGAAACCACGTGAATTCAAACAGTAACTGTAATCCTAAAACTATCTTATAAATATGCACATTTTCAGTATCTAACTTTGAAAGGTGGCCGGGGGTCTGGTCGTCGTCGTCCCTCCCAATGTCCATGGTTACACCCTTGTTTAAATGTATACGAAATAAAGAGAAAAAAGGTAGCCTTTTTGTAGTGCTTCAATTTGATGAGGAAAGAATGCCAGACAGGGTACATTGGGTATGTCAGTTATATGGTAGAGAAATATGAGCAAGGGACATGGCTTAAATGCTGTAATAAGTGTGGGGTGAACACAGAGCTGGATTTGGTGGATGTATGGTGCATAGGAATGCTGTAAAAGTGATAGATTGGAAGGGTCTGGTGCGTATGAATGATGGTAGAACTACTAGAATTGGTGTGAAAAGGGATGGTTGTTGTGTAGATTTAACAGTGGTGACAGAATGCCTGGTAAGGATATGTAGGTGGGAGGTTTGGGAGGATTTTACAATTGGTAGTGATCATCATGTTATTTGCAGTAAAATAGGATTGGATGTAAATGAGATTACAGAGGATATGTTATACAAACTGGGAGGCATTTAAGTATATATTACGATGAAGTTACAAGAGTTATCATGTGAAATTATGCTTTTTTGTTTTAATTTTTTAATAAATTTGCAAAGATTTAAAACAAACTTCTTTCACGTTGTCATTATGGTGTATTGTTTGTAGAATTTTTGAGGAAAATAATGAATTTAATCCATTTTACAATAAGGCTGTAACATAACAAAATGTGGGGAAAGTGAAGCGCTATGGTACTTTCTGGATGCACTATATAGACCTATTGCATTAATGTTACATGTGTGTAAGATAATGGAACCGTTGGTTGTATGTAGACTGAACTACAGGGTTGAAAGGAAAGGGATTATATCACCTTACCAGAGTGGCTCCATAAAGGACACAGTATAGTAGATGCTGCTATATGTTTAGAGACAGACATAAGAAAAGTAAATAAAAAAGGTTGTAGTAGGCATATTTTTCGATATTTAAAAGAGCATATGACATGCTTTGGAAGGAGGGGTTGTTAATAAAGTTGGAACAACTAGGGGTTGAATGTAGAATGTTTAATTGGATAAAGGATTTTTTGATTGATAGAACAGTTCAGGTAAGAGTTTTATCATATTTCAAAATATATAAACTAGATAATTTGACCTCACAAGGAAGTGTATGCAGTCTAATATTATTTAATATCATGATAAATTATGTTTTTCAAAATGTCAAAACAGATATAGGAAGATCTCTAGTTATATGCAGGAGATGGAGCGATATGGAAGAGGGGTCGTAATGTATCACATGTGATATGAATAATACAAACAGCAGTTAATGTAGTGGAGAAAAAGGGCCAATAAATGGAGTTTTCGGCTATCACTTACTCAACTGCTCTGTTTTACAAAAAAAATATATATCCTTGAAATTAAAGTGAAACGATACAATCAGGTACTTAAACAGGTTCAAATGATAAGATATCTAGGGATATGGATGGATTCTAGGCTGACTTTTAATATTCATGTTCAGAAAGTATTAGATAAGTGTAAAAAAAAAAAAAAGTCCCCCTCTGGATTTACAGGGTTTTGTGTCGTCTTTTAGTTATTTATTTATTTATTTATTTATTTATTTTAAAATGAATTTAATGTTAGGAGCTCTTTATGTATTGTTCTGTTCATGTATAACAAGTATTTCCTATATTTCCTATTTCGTTTTTCTCTCTGTATTTTCTTTTTTGCTGGGGAGAGGCGGAGCTTAGCTGCCTTTTATCTAGCTGTCGGTGCAGACCTACGGAGCCTCTTAGTGTCAGGTAAGGGGGAAAAATGCAGACCAGTGTTGCCATCTTCAGAGACTTTTCAGACACAAAAATCGCTAGCGATAAATCTAGCGACTTTTTGGACAAACCTTGCAATTTTCCAAATTAATTTATTTTTCTCTTCTTAAGTTTTTGAAAACATTTCCACCACATTCGTTTGAAACGTTTTCTAACAATCTGATGGCACAGAACAACAGAGAGAGAGAAAAAAAAAAAAAAAGAGAGAGAGAGAGAGAGAGAGAGAAAAGAGAGTGTGAAGTGAGAGTGTTTTCGCCTTCTTAACTCCTCACTGTGAACAGTTGGGACAAAAGCCTGTTTCTGGCTGTGCTCATGGCACACAGGTATTGCATTTCCCTCTCCGGTCTTTGGAACTTGGGCAGATCTCATTAACTCTATTTTTTTTGGTTGGTCTTTTTCGGCTTCTTTCCTGTAGCTGAGTTATGGCTTTAGTTGTCACACCTTCCCATCACTTCAATGATTGAGCTTTTGAAGTTGTGGGCAGTTCTCATGACACATGATACTCTCACTAAATGGTTGTGAATGACTGACACACACACACACACACACACACAAATGTGCAAGTATGTTGTTAAAATACTGCATATTAACCTGTTGGCATCAGGTATTTTTAAGTAAAATGGGCATACACACGAATGAGATGTTACTGTGTAAAATATTTTTCCTGAGTTCAGATATATTCTGTGTGGTTGACAGTTAATATATTCCTGACAGCAACAGTTGACAAGAATCAAATGTTCCCATGAAATTCCATTAGAAAATCATGCAGATCTTTTTTGACCCACTAATGGAAGAGTGGGGTAGTAATACAGAAGCTAAAAAAAATGTTTAAATCAGTAAAGAAAAAAAAGTAAAGGTCATGAAAAACATTTTATTTAAAAAACAGACATTGCAAACAAATTACCTCACTGGGTCATTTTTGACCCACTCATGCATAAGGGTTAACAATGTCATGGATAACAAATACCTTGCTGCAAACACTTTACAACACAGATATCCATGATATTTTTTCAGGGCAGTGAAGTGAACACCAGCCCCAAGTTACCATATAATTGCTGTTAATGCCCTCTGGCTCTCCATATGCGATGTAGGTGATATTTCATTCTGTCCTATCCTTTTAACAGAACGGACGGTTAAGGCCAATATAGTTGCGTACACTCACTTTATTAGACACAAATCACATAACACATACTCGGGCACAGGAAGACTGAACTGGTCTGTGGGGCAACAACAACCATCACAAAAGGTGCCTCTCACTTAAAAGATTCCATATAATGCAAGGCTTTTGCGAATGTCTCTATAACACATTCCCAACTCACATTAAAACAGGAAGGCTGAACTGGTAACGTAATGCATTGTTGTATTATGGATTCACAAAAGCACAGTGTGTGTGTGTGTGTGTGTGTGTGTGTGTGTGTGTGTATGTGTGTGTGTGTGTGTGTTGGGTTCTTTTCTGTTTTGGACAAACAATTGTGTAAAGTTTTAGTCTGAAGTTTATTTTTGTAACACTCAGTTTGTGGATTTTATTTGAAATAAACCCAAAAAAGGTACTGAAAGGTTTGCCACAGTCCAATTAATCGATAAAATAATCGGGCAACTAACTACTCACTACTCTGTCATACAGACAGTAGAGCTGAACACTCATCTGGTCGGAGCTTATATACCCTTTTCCCTTGTGGTTTCAAAACTCTGAATCTGTATGTAGAAAACAGCAGGCATGCCCTTATTTGGGTCTTTAACAGATAAACAGAGTTTGGGGGATTGTGGTTTTAGTACTCACCTTAAAGCTGTGTGTGTTTTTGTGGCTGTAAAAACAGGAAGTATGTTTCTACTGGGTTTTTCAAGATTCAATCGTTCTATGAGTCTTTCCATTTCATCTACTTGTCTAGCAAGATTAGAGAGTCTCACTATTCTCTCATGTTTCTGACTTAATTTCCTAAATGTATTCAGTCCTTCTGTATTTAGCACGTTCTTTTAAAATTTCAGCTTCAGCTGTCATTTGATTAAGGTCTTCAGTATTCTATCACACTCTTTCACTACACACTCATTTTTCCATATCAGCTTTTCAGTTCTTTATATATCCAGCGTGCCGAGCTGTAGATCTCTCAGGTCTTGCTGAAAGTGTATAATGTCCAGAACAGCTTTCTCAGCAGCCCCGAAACAAAAAGACTTTCCAGTCCGTCTTTCTCCATGTTGCTGTCTTGCCCCCCTCCTTCTCCGTCTTCTTTTTCTCCTCACATGGTTCTGTTTCCCCAGACTGTCAAGGTTGGGGTTCTTGACATAGTTCAATTATAATACAGTTTTACTCGCTTTCACATATCACATAACATACTGTAATACATCAGCTGTATTTTACAATAAGCTGGAAATAACGGTAGAACTTAGGCTAGATATATCTGAGATGTCTCAAAGAATGCATAAGTTGGCCTTCATCTTGTTATTTTCCCACTTATTCTGCCACCTGCCAGTTCCCACCTCCCACCAGCTCTTCCCCATCATGCAACAGCTACCAATGGCTGAAGACTAACACATATTTATCACAACTTCAAAAACAAATCTTACTCAGTACTGTGAGATGAATTTCTGTTTTAAAAGGTCCACTTGGAAATATGCTGATGATGCAGGTGTCGATTCCTTCATCTGAAACAGTAATGTTACTTAGAAGAATTGAGTTGTTGAGTCCTGGGATGTTCCTTGTGAATTTTACTCTGTCCTTCAATCCGTTTATATGTTCCTCTTTGCCGTCTGAAGCGACAACCAAAAAAATCGTGTTTTTTGGCCTTTCCTTTGTTCTTCTCTGCCACGTAACGCTGGTTAGTTTCTCCGCTGTGTCGACCAGCTGACAGAATAATTGTGCATCATCTCCTGCTACCACAGTCGCATCCCGACCAATGACTCTTATGGCTGTAAAAAAACAACAACACAATTGCAATAAATATAAACATTTTTAGAACAAAAATGGATATACAGTCCCCTCAAAAAATTAAGAATTAATTCCCACGACTTATTAATATGTGACCATATTTTATTAATTCGTTCCCTCATTTTAGGTAAATTGTGGCCACATTTTATCAATTCGTGTCCGCAGTTTCATAAATCTATGGTCCCTTTGCTGTGTGTACCTCATGATCAAAAGAATTGTTATTCATCAAAGCATTGTGTGGTGAAATGGGTTTCCCCGTGAGTCATCTTGAGGGGGGCGTGTCCTGGAGTAGTATTTAAGGAAGTGGTTTTCGACTGACTGGTACGTCGTTCAGTCAGTGAAAGGACTTCCTGGTTAGTGACGTGGGATACCGGTAGCTTTGGTGTGCGTGTAGGTGAAACCGCTGGCTCAACAGTGCGGTTGGTATTTGCTTTGGAAACTCGCATGCATTACGCCCAGTGGACCGTAATGCAAGAAACTTGTTGGTGTCAGTTTGCTATCAGCAGTAGAGTGGTGAGTGCGTTGTCTCTCCTCCTCGTACCTGTAAGTGGAGCATAGGATCACCAGCTCTGAGCTTTTGTTGTGCTTTAGAGTGGCCTATATGCTGGCTATACTCATGCGGCTGTTCCCACGTCCTAAGAGACTGCTGCTTTGTCTCCTTTTTTAGTAATGTCATGTTTAATTTTTAGGATATCTGTTTATTCTGTGATCTTTCTAGCCACTGGCTCTGCTGGTGCTAGGATTTTTTGTTTTGTTTGTTTTAATGCATGCTTGGGCTATGCAGTGCCGTGTCGCCGTTTCTCTGGCCTAACCTGCATGCACTTTGTATTTTTTTTTATTTGTTGGTTGTGGGATAAACCCCGCTCTACTTGTGTTACTACTCTGCTTGTTGTGTGTGTGGGTGTGTATGCATGCTGGTGTACAACCCCAATGCTGTAGCCAGGGTGGTTGTCCCATTTTGACCATTGATCTGTGTGGAGCTGGAGCACCAAACCTGCTGCTCAAGATAAGTAGCTATTTGTAGTATTGCTAGCATACCTGGCTTGTAAGATCAACCACTCTGTTAATCAGTGCTTGTGTTTCCTCTTTCCCGTTGGCGGACCGGAGCAGTGTGGCCCACGTGAGCGGAGGACTGAGTTCGTGGTGGAGGTTTTCACTTTCCCTTTCTGTGTGCATATTGAGGTGTCTTTTGTTTGGATTGTAGTGCTTCTCTCACGCATGGTGTGTTTTCTGGACCCCCTCCCTCCTGTCGTACAGTAGTCCGGCTCGCTGTGGTAAGCACTTCCCTGTTCTCGTTCCCCTCCCCTGAGACCAGGTCACTCGCCCAATAGCAAGGTGCTAGTCAACCCCATAGCTACAGTGCTTATATAGCACCCCCTGGTCACTGTGTTGGTGGGACCTCTCCGTCAGAGTGTCAATTGTATGGTCATGTTTTACCGTGCAACAGTAATAATTAATGTGTTTTGTTGGAATAAATATCGTTGATGTAACGCATGTCTTCGGCTCCTTGAGTTTACGAACCTGTGTGCTCGAATTACCCTTAGGGGTTAATCTAGTTTAGTTCCTTGTCCTGGGGGCCGGCCTCCCGTCCCCTAGGTGGCGTAGTTGATGCAACAAATTCCTTAGATACACCTTCACAAGGCAAACGACAGCAAGTATACATTGGTGAGCCCCCCATTCCTTACAAATATCTCGATATCTGCTGAATGCAATGTCAGAGCTTAACAAAACTTGATAGACATAGATAACAGAAGATTCTGAGGATGCACAACTCAAATTCCGCACAGAGGGGGCGCTAAAACTATTGTTGATAAGATCAACATTAGATTATGGGTGCATACTGTATATATCTGCTTCAGCAACATTATTGAACAAGATATACATTATTCAAGCACATGCATTGTGAGTTTGTCATGGTGCCTTTAGACCCTCTCCAGTATCAGCATTTCTGGTCGAAATGGGAGAGACACTAATGAAAATTTGCAGTCTTAAGGTGATGTTGGCGTATTGGACCTCTTGAAAAGGACACACTGAAACCCATCCAGCCAAAAAGATTTTTTTTTTTGATAGACTGTATAAAAAGAGGCTGAGGATATAGGACTGACAAGAATAGATGCAAGTCCTACAGTGGCAATTCCTACAATACCTCTGTGTTTATTTCCAATGCCTATATTAGACCTTCAAATTTTGGAAGAAATTAATAACAAAAAGTGATATGTTCCTAAGAATGAGGTTGTAGAAATTTACATGGATAAAAACTAAAATATTTACAGATGGATCGAAAGACCCTGATTCAGGAAATACAGCAGCTTCAGTATGCATCCCCCATTTTAAAATTAGAATGGCTAAAAGGACAAGTAACCATATATCAGTTTACTCAGCAGAAATGATCTGCATTGGATGGAGGAAATTCAGCCATTAAGAACAGAAGGCACTAAAATACACCAACACGGATATAAACATATCACTAAGTAAAGCAGAAATTAAAGGAATAATTAGAGGGACTATTATTAAGAAATGCCAAGAGATGTGGGGTGAGTATGTACAAGGTCATCATCTATACAACATTCAAAAAGAAGTTGGAAATGGAAAGAAAAACTTTGGAAGTAGGAAGGAGGACACAATAATATCTAGACTCTATAATGGTCACACAGCTCTTAATCAGTTACTATTTATTATTGGCAAACATGAGTCAGATCATTGTAATAAATATGTACTACCATATTGAGCCTGTGGAAGACAAGTTTATGCTTTTCAACGAAACAGAAATATATTCCAGTTGGTTTAACTCTATATGGTCATAGACTTGAGCAGGTGTCAGAAATTAAGTTCTTGGGAGTATAGCTAATACAAAATTAACATTCGGTATCTATATAGAGAAATTGGTGAGAAAATGCAAGAAAGCCCTGAAGAACATGAGATGCTTGGCAGGATGTGTATGGGGTACAAGCCGCAACTCACTGAGAAACATCTATTGTGTCCTTGTTAGATATGCAATATGTTATGGTTGCATGGCTTACGGTTCAGTGTGTAAGACTGTTTTAAAGAAAATAGAGGTAATGCAGAATCACTTTGAAAGTGGAGATGGGTGAGATACCACTAAAACTGAGATGACAACAGCTATCCATGGTATATTGGGTATCATTAAAGTCTGTGTTTGATGAATGCTGGGAACATACTCGAGGTAACAGCCAAAGTCTTGGATGGATTGGGGCTAGATTAGCCAGGCAATGGAATTGGACCACAATAACTATAGCAAAACTGTGCCATTGCCAAAAATTCACATTCATCTTAACTGAGGAGGCGGGACAGTCTGAGTGAGGGGCACAGGCCCTGATGTAGAGTAATAATTTAATATCCTATCGACACTCCACACAGTCCACTTGGTGGCGGTAATGCACCAAAAGCTGGTTTGCCAACCGCCAATAAACACATGAGAAGAAGAACGAGAAGATGATGATGAAGATGTGAGGAAAATGAAGAGGAAAATGTTAAATGTCAGTCAAGCGAGGCAGCTCGTTAAGATCCGCAGATTGGAAAATAAAACATGACACTAGAGAACTTGTTGGGGAAAACATCTGAGAAAATGCACCACCCTTTAATAAACTATTTAAAAAATACTGAGATAAGTGAAATACTTTAGTAATCTAGTAGGAATATCTAGTATATAGTTATTTATTTCTTTATTTTCTTTTATTTATGTATTATTAATATTAGTAGTAGTATCATCCATTTAATGTAATTTTTTTCTACCAATCTGCTGCCCACGATCCAGTCCAGTAGGTGCCGGTAATGCACCTGTAGTTGGTTTGCCAACCCCCATTAAAACAACAAGAAGAAGTCGATGTAAAATGGATTATTTCAACCTGAGGCTAACTGCGATTTGTGTGGTTCTTTTACTTTTTATCACGGTTAACGGTAGGAGCATTGATGAATAACAATTCTTTTGATCATGAGGTACACACGGCAAAGGGACCATAGATTTATGAAATTGCGGACACGAATTGATAAAATGTGGCCACGATTGACCTAAAATGAGGGAACGAATTAATAAAACGTGGTCACGTATTAATACGGTGTGGGAATTCATTCTTAAATTTTTGAGGGGACTGTATATCCGTTTCTGTTCTAAAAATGTTTATTAATATGTATATGTATATGTTTATTAATATGTATATTTATTGCAATTGTGTTTTTTTTTTTTTTTTTTTTTTTTTTTACAGCCATAAGAGTCATTGGTTGGGATGCGACTGTGGTAGCAGGAGATGATGCACAATTATTCTGTCAGCTGGTCGACACAGCAGAGGATCTAACAAGTGTTACATGGCAGAGAAGAACAAAGGAAAGGCCAAAAAACACAGATTTTTTGGTTGTCGCTTCAGACGGCAAAGAGGAACATATAAACGGATTGAAGGACAGAGTAAAATTCACAGGGGACATCCCGGGACTCAACGGCTCAGTTCTTCTGAGTAACATTACTGTTTCAGATGAAGGAATCTACACCTGCATCTTCAGCATATTCCCAAGTGGACCATTTAAAACAGAAATTAATATCACAGTACAAGGTAAGAATTATTATTCTAATTTAATTAAAAGCTGCATTAGGTAAGACTTGTTAACATTTCCCAAGATTAGGCATGTAACACTTAAATACACTGGACATAAGTCTTCAAAACCCCTGTTAAAATGGCAGGTTTTTGTTGTAGGAGAAATTTAAACTAAGATAAATAATGTCAGATCTTTTTCCATCCTCAATGTGAAATTACAATGTAAAAAATTAGAAAGGTACAGTAACCTGGTTGCTTAAGTGTGCACACCATTTTATAACTGGGGATGTGGCTGTGTTCAGAATGAACCAATCACATTCAATCTCATGTTCAAAAATAATTATTATACAGTAGACTTGCTGCGATAGTCGGTGTTTCCAGTGCTACACGGTGTTCAGCCACACACCAATTACAGTACATCACTTTCCCACCACGGCACCGCGACCACTGTCGTTTTGCCTTTTTATAGTAATAAAATAATTTAGCTCAGTTAGAGAACAGACACTACAATTAAAAACTGAACACGTCTGCTCAATCCAGCATGAGCCGAATGAGTCCGAGTCGCAGCACAGGTCAGAAGGAGTCAAATTTCATTTATCATGAGTGAGGCAAGCTGACTGGCAAGACCATGGTGGAAGATTTGGTTTCAAAGCGAAATGTAAAAATGCCTATTTGGCAATAGTTTGGATTTGTTGTTGTAGTGTTTTTCATTAAGAATAATACTGAACCCACACCATTGAAGCCATTGCTGCCCCAATTGCTGCTAATTCGAAAGTGAAATACGCATGGCTGCACTGGCATTCAGAAGGCGCAGTATTTCATTTGAGACGATACTACCCATCTACAATTCATACACTAGACAGTACACAGTGTAACTGTACAGTTGTGCTCATAAGTTTACATACTCCTTGCAGAATCTGTAAAATGTTAATTTAAAGAAAAGAGGGATTATAAAAATTGCATTTTGTTTTTATTTCATTCTGTCCTGAATAGGCTATATCACATAACATATGTTTACATGTAGTCTACAAGACACAGTAATGACCCAGTTCAAAAGTTTACATATGCTTAATTCTTAATACTGTGTGTTGGTATTTGGATGATCAGTGACACTTTTTATGTTTTGTGATAGTTGTTCATGAGTCCCTTATTTGTCCTGAACATTTAAACTGTCCACTGTCCTCCTAAAGTAAATATCTTATGTAGCTTCTGAAGGGCAGTACTTAATGAAACAAATAAGGGCTTTAAACAAAATAACAATTTGCACTGATCATCCTGTTCAAAAGTTTACATGAATGAATTCCATTATTGTAGTTTTCTTAAACATCATTACTGATGTTATGTTTTGTCCTGGAAATTTAAACTGTCCACCTTCTGCATATTTGACCCCTTTCCAACAGTGACTATATGATCTTAAGATCCATCGTTTCACAATTGAGGGATTCGTACACGGTTATTATAAAAGGTACAAACATTCAGTGATGCTCAAGAAACTAACACGATACATTAAGAGCGAGGGGGGTGTAAACTTTTTAACAGGATGGGATGATCTTTGTATATTATTTTGTCTTCTGATGCAAAAAAGAAATTTATTATGTAGCTTCTGAAGGGCATTACTAAATGAAAAAATTAGAGCTTTAAACAAAACAATTTATGCTGATCATCCTGTTTAAAAATTTACATGAATTAATCCCATTATTAAACGTAGTTTTCTTTAACAACATTACTGATGCTGTTGTCATGTTTGTTAATGTTTTTGTTTTTTTAGTTCCTCCTGTTGTTAGTGTGAGTACGGATGTGCCTCCTGTTGCTGGTGACACTAAGGAGATTTTAGCAATCTGCACTGCATTCAATGCGAAGCCTGCAGCAGAAGTGTCGTGGAATCTGGGTGATTTAAGTGACACTCTGAAAGTACAAACTAACGTAATTGTGGACTCTGAAGGAAGATACACTGTTAAAAGCAGCCTGATTGGTGTAGCATCCAAAGATCTCAACCAGAAGAAGGTTCAGTGTTTGGTCTCACACCCTGGCCTAAAGGAGAAACTGGAACTGGATTACACATTGATCATTCACTGTAAGTCACCAAGTCCTTCATTTTTAAATAGAAGCTTATGACCAGTACAACGTATCTTGATGAAAGAATTAATTGTCCTACACATAGTAGAATTCGAAACAGTATTGTTTTTCAGCAGGCAGATCACAGACACTGCACTCAAAGTTCCACAATGCATTGCATATGTCAGTTACAGCAGAGACTCGGTTTGGCTAGCTAGTGATCTATGAAAATACGATCGCAACAGTGGTACCTTTTTATTAAGGTTCTTCTCTGCTCACTCAGACCACTTAGCGTCACTTGCTCAACCCAGATGCACCTTGTGGCATGCTGTTTTGAGAAACTGCTAAATAAGCAATAGGTCTAAGGTTATGGAGTTCAAACATGATAATGAAGTTGCAAACCTTATAGATAAATGCACAGTAAAGATCTAAGGATGAGGAAGGAGAAGAACTCGAAAGGGAGGGTGGAGGACTGTGTGAATTGGCAAACTCTCTACTAATGTAATTGAGACATTTATTGAAGCAATGCATTACAAACAGAAACAAGTATACTACAGAGAAATTTCAAGTCGGAGCAGGATTTAAGCAAACTTTTTGTTTTTGTGAGCTGTAGTGGTACGAGTGGAGCGCACGCTTGGGCCATGAGCGATTGAGCGGAGCGCACATGCATAGAGCACAATATTGAGTTTAATGTCACACCGCTCTGCTTCATTCACGTTCTCTGCTACACCACTATCGGCACGTAGTCAAACAGCGTTCTGCTTAATGTAGGACAGCCAAGTGAAAATCAACATGTGGATGAGTCATTGAAACAAAAGTCAACTCAGAATTTTATTACAAAATAAATCTTGAACACTACTGAATATCAGATCTCAATTATAAAGATTAATATGCAAGTTGCTCAGGGTGGAGCTTTCCTCTAAAGCACAGTTCAACACAGTAGTTTTGTCTTAGCAAAATGGCTGTACATTTTTATTTTTATTTTTTGCCTTGATGGCAATTGTCAACATTACACTTAACTGTTTCACAAAATAATTAAGTTTATAATGAATTAAGTGTTCATTATATGAAGTATTTTAGGAATCAATACTTATTTGATACTTAAGTAATCAATACTTATGTGTTGAAGTATTGATTTTTTTTCCTCCCAGATCCTCCTCAGATGGTTTACATTATTTCAGTGGGTGATCAAGGGGAAAAACTTGAATTGCAGTGTGAAGCAGACGCTAATCCAAAACCAACAAATTTCACCTGGAGCAGGTAACGCAGCTGAGTCTTCTGTGTCTGTTTACCATAAAAGACTGCAGTTGTTCTGTTAAATGATAAATGTGGAACATGTGGAGACAAGCCAGGTGCCTGGTTACAGGTTTCTGTTTCATGTCTCTCAGACTGCCATCAATGTTATTTCTAATTTTATATGGTTTTAACAATAATAATAAATAAAGATTAATGTATTGAGATAATACTTTATATTGTTAGATTCAGATTTTATCCTGATGTCATTTTGAAATTTGATCTGAACCAAGTATAACCTCTTACAGTTAGAACACTCTGTTCTTTGTCTCTCAAGTCTGATCAAGAGTTACAAATAAACCTTATCTTCTGTAAAGTGACATGTTGCTGATCTTTACTGCAAAGTTCCAGGGGAATCTCTACAGTGAGAAATCTAACAAGATTAAAATCCAATTGGCTCTTTTCACACAAAACAAAAGTGTATATCTCAATCATGCCAATGATATTTTATCACTGATAAAATTAGCATTCTTTTTGCTCTAATATTAGTGATCTGTATTTCTATATTTCTCACCCATAGTGAGAATGATGAGTGGTTTTGTTTGTTCAGTGTTAAATGTAGTCAAACATGAGGCTAAACTCTGGCAGTTAAAAGGAGTCTGTAAGATTGGCTACATTCAGAAAGCAAATGATTTTTACTCACTGTAGTTTCAGTTTACTTTCCCCCTAAACTCTACTTGCACTTATACTTCAAGCTGTTTCTATGATTCAACTGCAGTTTGTGGTTTTTCTGTTTCTCATAAATGATTTTGACTCAGTGGTGGTTGTTGTAGCAGAACTGAAGTTACCCTGTGAAGGTTATTTCAAGCAGAAGAAACCTGAATGTTTCACAGTACTTTTTTAAACCCAGATCATGGTGGTATTTTGGATGAAATGCTGTATTTGTGAAGGTTGTGTCACCAGTACATAGCCTAATAGCATTAACTTTGCTTTTAATAATGGAAAGTTCAACATCCTCAGCAAATAAACAAAACAGCTCCATATGCTA
>JAAGNN010000148.1:0-12008 GCA_012411365.1 Ameiurus melas | reverse complement strand
CTAACCCTAACCCTAACCCTAACCCTAACCCTAACCCTAACCCTAACCCTAACCCTAACCCTAACCCTAACCCTAACCCTAACCCTAACCCTAACCCTAACCCTAACCCTAACCCTAACCCTAACCCTAACCCTAACCCTAACCCAACCCTAACCCTAACCCTAACCCTAACCCTAACCCTAACCCTAACCCTAACCCTAACCCTAACCCTAACCCTAACCCTAACCCTAACCCTAACCCTTAACCTAACCCTAACCCTAACCCTAACCCTAACCCTAACCCTAACCCTAACCCTAACCCCAACCCTAACCCTAACCCTAACCCCTAACCCTAACCCTAACCCTAACCCTAACCCTAACCCTAACCCTAACCCTAACCCTAACCCTAACCCTAACCCTAACCTAACCCTAACCCTAACCCTAACCCTAACCCTAACCCTAACCCTAACCCCAACCCTAACCCTAACCCTAACCCTAACCCTAACCCTAACCCTAACCCTAACCCTAACCCTAACCCTAACCCTAACCCTAACCCTAACCCTAACCCTAACCCTAACCCTAACCCCTAACCCTAACCCTAACCCTAACCCTAACCCTAACCCTAACCCTAACCCCAACCCTAACCCTAACCCTAACCCTAACCCTAACCCTAACCCTAACCCTAACCCTAACCCTAACCCTAACCCTAACCCTAACCCTAACCCTAACCTAACCCTAACCCTAACCCTAACCCTAACCTTAACCCTAACCCTAACCCCAACCCTAACCCTAACCCTAACCCTAACCCTAACCCTAACCCTAACCCTAACCCTAACCCCTAACCCTAACCCCTAACCCTAACCCTAACCCCTAACCCTAACCCTAACCCTAACCCTAACCCTAACCCTAACCCGCATATCCCTAATCCTAAACGTAATCAAAGTCGAAAACTTGAAGTCAATCCGACCAATTGATCAACAGGCTAATATGATCCTACCTTAGAGTCAATATCCAACTTGACCCTGTCCCTAAAATTGTTTCCCTCCCCACGCCACCCTGACCCACTAAACATGTACGGAAAAATAAAAAATAAATAATAATAATAAATAAAAAAAAAAAAAAAAAATTATTAATAATAAAAAATAAATAAACAAACAAACTAGTAAATGGTGCAAAAAACTACAACCAAAGCCCAACTGGGGGCAACTTGGAGGACAAATAACTTTCTGAGCTGTAGCAATGCTTAACAAGCGCCGGCCAGTGCACTTCCCTTGACCCCCTATCTAACTGGGCAGTTCCTGGCGGACTGTCCGGGGGGGGTCATTGTACATTCAAAAACCTAACCCAGCCAGAGCCTCGGACCAAGCATGCTATCAGACTCACAGTAGCACAAAATGCTAAGCTCACTATATCCTCGGCAAGCCTAGCCGACAACTCAACCCAAACAAAAGTAATCCAAAAATAAATAAACAGCTTAAACGTTAAGCCAGCCTCGCACCTGCCCGCCCCTTTATCCATCAAGGGATGGCTTGAGGGGGCGTGTATGGTGAACGGAACAATGCCCAGTCCGGCATAGGGGGATGACCTGCTCAGTCCAGTGGCTCGCCCTCGTTCCACCACCTTCCACTCTGCCTACTCCTGCTTGAACTTGGTGGACGTTCCACCTCTAATATTAAAACACTTCCAGAAAAATTAATACCGAAACTCACCCCGCCTTCAACAATCCTGACCGTAACCAGTCGTGTAAAAAATAAATAATAAGGAAAAAAAAAAAAAAAAACCCCCAGCTTAAACGTTAAGCCAACCTTGCACCTGCCCGCCCCTTTATCCATCAAGGGATGGCTTGAGGGGGGTGTATAGTGAACGGAACAATGCCCAGTCCGGCATAGGGGATGACCTGCTCAGTCCAGTGGTCGCCCTCGTTCCACCACCTTCCACTCTGCCTACTCCTGCTTGAACTTGGTGGACGCTCCACCTCTAATATTAAAACACTTCCAGAAAAAATTAATACCGAAACTCGCCCCGCCTTCAACAATCCTGACCATAACCACTGTAAAAAAAAAAAAAACCCCAGCTTAAACGTTAGCCAACCTCGCACCTGCCCCGCCTTTATCCATCAAGGGATGGCTTGAGGGGGCGTGTATGGTGAACGGAACAATGCCCAGTCCGGCATAGGGGGATGACCTGCTCAGTCCAGTGGCTCGCCCTCGTTCCACCACCTTCCACTCTGCCTACTCCTGCTTGAACTTGGTGGACGTTCCACCTCTAATATTAAAACCCTTCCAGAAAAATTAATACCGAAACTCGCCCCGCCTTCAACAATTCTGACCGTAACCACTCGTGTAAAAATAAATAAATAAAATAAATAAAATAAATAAATAAATAAATAAATAAATAAATAAATAAAAACAAACCCCAGCTTAAACGTTAAGCCAACCTCGCAACTGCCCGCCCCTTTATCCATCAAGGGATGGCTTGAGGGGGTGGTATGGTGAACGGAACAATGCCCAGTCCGGCATAGGGGGATGACCTGCTCAGTCCAGTGGCTCGCGCCCTCGTTCCCACCACCTTCCACTCTGCCTACTCCTGCTTGAACTTGGTGGACGCTCCCACTCTAATATTAAAACACTCCCGGAAAAATTAATACCGAAACTCACCCCGCCTTCAACAATCCTGACCATAACTATTCGTAGACATCCCTAATCCTAAACGAATCAAAGTCAAAACTTGAAGTCAATCCGACGAATGGATCAATAGACTAATATGACCCGACCTTAGACTCAATATCCAACTTGAGCCTGTCCCTAAAATTTTTGGTTCCCCTCCCCACGCCACCCTGACCCACTAAACATGTTCGAAAAAATAAAAAAAATAAATAAATGGTGCAAAAACTACAACCAAAGCCCAATTGGGGTCAACTTTGAAAAAAACTTTGGGGTGGGGGGGTCATTGTATACATCAAAACCCTAACCCTTAAACAAACCAACAAATATATAAAACAGAAGAACTAATATCCTAGATCTCTCGAATAACTCCCCAGTTAAAGTTCTATTAAAAGATGTATCATAGAACAGCATAATCTAACTTCACCTTAATCTCCTCTGTACCTGATTACTGGGCCAAAAACAAACCAACCCTAACTACAAAACTATAGGAACGAACATTGTTACAGGCTGAAAGCTCATTAAACGAGATACATAAACAAACCAACAAATATATAAAATAGAAGAACTAATATCCTAGAGCTCCCAAATAATTCCCCAGCTAAAGCTTTATTAAAAGATGTATTAGTTGTATAGAATAGCATAATCTAACCTCACCTTAATCTCTTCTGTACCGGACTACTGGGCCAAAAACAAATCGACCCTAACTACAAAACTATAGGAACAAACATTGTTACAGGCTGAAAGCTCATTAAACGAAATACATAAACAAGCTAACAAATATATAAAATAGAAGAACTAATATCCTAGATCTCTCGAATCACTCCCCAGTTAAAGTTCTATTAAAAGATGTATCATAGAACAGCATAATCTAACTTCACCTTAATCTCCTCCGTACCTGACTACTGGGGGGCCAAAACAAACCAACCCTAACTACAAAACTATAGGAACAAACATGGTTACAGGCTGAAAGCTCATTAAACGAAACACATAAACAAGCCAACAAATATATAAAATAGAATAACTAATATCCTAGAGCTCCCAAATACCACCCCCGTTAAAGCTTCATGAAAAGATATATTAGTTGTACAGAATAGCATAATCTAACTTCACCTTAATCTCTTCTGTTCCGGACTACTGGGCCAAAAACAAACCGACCCTAACTACAAAACTATAGGAACGAACATTGTTACAGGCTGAAAGCTCATTAAACGAAATACATAAACAAGCCAACAAATATATAAAATAGAAGAATTAATATCCTAGATCTCCCAAATAACTCCCTAGTTAAAGTCATATTAAAAGATGTAGTAGTTATATAGAATAGCATAACCTAACTTCACCTTAATCTCTTCCGTACTGACCACACTGGGCCAAAAACAAACCAACCCTAACTACAAAACTATAGGAACAAACATTGTTACAGGCTGAAAGCTCATTAAATGAAATACATAAACAAGCCAACAAATATATAAAATAGAAGAATTAATATCCTAGATCTCCCAAATAACTCCCTAGTTAAAGTCATATTAAAAGATGTAGTAGTTATATAGAATAGCATAACCTAACTTCACCTTAATCTCTTCCGTACCGGACTACTGGGCCAAAAACAAACCAACCCTAACTACAAAATTATAGGAACAAACATTGTTACAGGCTGAAAGCTCATTAAATGAAATACATAAACAAGCCAACAAATGTATAAAATAGAAGAATTAATATCCTAGATCTCCCAAATAACTCCCCCGTTAAAGCTTTATTAAAAGATGTATTAGTTATATAGAATAGCATAATCTAACTTCACCTTAATCTCTTCTGTACCGGACTACTGGGCCCAAAACAAACCAACTCTAACTACAAAACTATAGGAACGAACATTGTTATAGGCTGGAAACTCATTAAACGAAATGCATAAACAAACCAACAAATATATAAAACAGAAGAACTAATATCCTAGATCTCTCGAATAACTCCCCAGTTAAAGTTCTATTAAAAGATGTATCATAGAACAGCATAATCTAACTTCACCTTAATCTCCTCTGTACCTGACTACTGGGCCAAAAAAAAACCAACCCTAACTACAAAACTATAGGAACGAACATTGTTACAGGCTGAAAGCTCATTAAACGAGATACATAAACAAACCAACAAATATATAAAATAGAAGAACTAATATCCTAGAGCTCCCAAATAATTCCCCAAGTTAAAGCTTTATTAAAAGATGTATCAGTTGTATAGAATAGCATAATCTAACTTCACCTTAATCTCTTCTGTACCGGACTAGCGGGCGCAAAAACAAACCGACCCTAACTACAAAACTATAGGAACAAACATTGTTACAGGCTGAAAGCTCATTAAACGAAATACATAAACAAGCCAACAAATATATAAAATAGAAGAATTAATATCCTAGATCTCCCAAATAACTCCCCAGTTAAAGCCTTATTAAAAGATGTATTGTTGTATAGAATAGCATAATCTAACTTCACCTTAATCTCCTCTGTACCTGACTACTGGGCCAAAAACAAACCGACCCCAACTACAAAACTATAGGAACGAACATTGTTACAGGCTGGAAACTCATTAAACGAAATACATAGACAAACCAACACGTATACTAGGATAAAAGGAAAAATAAATAACTAAAGGGATAAATAAATAAATATATAATGATAGTGGGACCCCAACAGTATTGTAGTAAATAAAAAATAAAAAAAATAATAGCTTGACCTCAACCGTGTCAGAGTAAAACATCATCTAACCTAATTTATAAATCCCAAACTAGAATCTAAATGGAGGGATAAAGTACAGGTATAAATGAATAAAATAACGTGACCCACCCTAACCTTAATCCATCTGACATCACCAACCGATCCTAACTACAAATCTATCAGAACAAACACATTTACATCTCAATTCCATTAACTAAATACACAAACAAACCTACAAATACGTAAATTAAAAACTTTAACCTCCTGGTTTCCCGAATAACTTCCCATATAAGGCTTTATCAAAGAATTGAATAAATACCTCAGTGTAGACAGGTCCTAATACTCCAGTCATGGGTATGCATACCGGCCATTCTAAAGAAAAAATTCCAAAATTATCCAACGCACGCCAACACGGCACCCCACGTAGGATGAGGTAATAAACGGGAACACAATCACTGTAAAGATCTAGCTTTAAAATAGCTAATCTCGCAGTATTTAGAGCATTGGCTTGGGCCTGGAAAACCAGGAAGTAAACACACCACGCGCGCCGAAGCTGATTTCAAACCAGAATACGTCACCCACGTAGTCTCTCTCCATTGGCTTTAGTGCGCATCACAACAGGTGACACGTGGGGGGGCTCCCTGAAGCGCACTTCCGCTATCAACAACGCCCACCACGAAATAATACTAAAGACGATAAACCATCCGGCCAAGCAAAATCAACACCGTATTAGATCAGGACACAGTATGAAAATACAACTACTGTCCAAGTTTCACTCTTAAGAGGGCTATTAAACGCTTAAATACCGACCCTTATACCGGAAGTAAAGGACGGTTTAACTCACCAAACCCACTCACGCCAGCGTTTAATCAATGAATGTGACGTGCACTACTACAGGTGCACAGAACCACGCCACGGGACCGTCCCGGCTGATCGTCGATCATACTACACGGAAAATATTAAAAATAATAATGAACTGCCGTAAAATCAACACCCTGGTTAGATTAAGACACACTTTAGAAACACAACCGCTGTGAAAATCTAATTTTAAGGTGATTATTCTGCGCGATCTGGAGCGTTTTCACGGCTGAAATACCGGAAGTGAAAGGCGTTTTCAAGACGGAGCTCGCGCTAAAGACGATTCAAGACTTAAAACTTGACTCACGCACGTTTTTATCAATGAATATTTCAGTGGCTGCACATTAGAATTACTCCCTCAGATCGCTTCAGCTGATCGCGCCCGGTCACACAGCGGGAAAATATTAAAAATAATTAATACCCGGCTCAAGCAAAACCAACACCCTGGTAAGATTAAGACACGTTATAGAAACACAATCGCCGCGAAATCGAATTTTAAGGTGACTATTCTGCGCGATCTGGAGCGTTTTTCACGGCTGGGATACCGGAAGTGAAAAGAAAAAACATCTTTTTAACACAGAGCTCGCGCTGAAGGTTATAATAAATGGAGTAATAATAATAATAATAATACGGTAAAGAAGTGAAACACGGATTGTAATTTACTAATAAGTAGAATAGGGGGGTAAAATACACGGTTTTATCCTAGCTTGGCCAAATAATATACTGGGTGATGCGGATTCGCTGAGACAGAGATTTATGCGAGACAGAAAGGATCATGGTCCTAACTTAAATGAGAGTTTAAACGCAAACATCCTAACAACCATCAGGAGCTAATCGCACGCGGACTTTTGATACGCGTGCATAGAATCCCAACCTTTCAGTCAACTACAAATACATAATCCGAAGAAATTTTTTTACCATAATAAGGAAATCGATCTTAGAAAGGGCCTAGTGGGTGGGGACCACTCCCACATCCGAAAGTCGGGGGCGGCTACGTCAGTAGAAGCCTGATCACTTCCCGAGACTACTCTTTGGAGTAAGGTAGGGAAGGAATCGGCTGGCACACGCTTAACCCCAGGGGGCCCAACTCACGTAGAAGCTTGATGGTTTCCCGAAAGGGTTCCAATCGGACGTTGAGGAGGAACGAAGGTAGGGTCGGCCAAGCATCCGGCTGAGTTGTAACCCACCCAGGGCCATCCGGAGGTGACGTATTGCAGCACGGGACCTACCTCTGGACCCCTGGTTTAGTTAGATAGGACGCTGCGTTAGACTTAGCTATAGGCTCAGTTCGGGTGACTCGGAAACCCTTGCGGTGTTAACAAGAGTCACTCCGGGCTGAGCAAGGTAAATACGTCCCGAACGTCCTAAACACCGTCGCCACGCTTTTTAATAACTAAACCTTATTAGGCAAATTGGGCAAGCTAACATTACTTAAAAGGGTTAAATTAAATGAGTGTAAAACAATAAGCAATCAAACAATACTTAGGCCTAAAACAATTGTTAAATAAATAAAATATAAATAATAAATAAATAAATAAATAAAATTCAAAGACTGGAATTAAAACAATAAGCCAAACAATACTTGGGCCTAAAAGCAACTTAAGGTTCTGAACTAACATGATCCTTAGATAAATTACTTTTCCTTAAGTAGCCAAAACGGACAGGGCCTTAAAATACAATCAGTAGGTTACACCAATACAGAAATTAAAATAATAATCCATCAATCAATACTTGGGTTAAAACAATCTAATTAACCAAACCGACATGCTCAATAATAAAAGCTAAAACTGACAGGGCTCTAAAATACAATCAGTTGATTATATTAATACAGAAATTAAAATAAGGATCCACCAACCAATACGTAGGTCTAAAACAATCTAAATTGACTGATCCAACATGCTTCCAATATAAATTATCATCTCGTAAGTAGCCAAAAACCAAACCGATAGGAATTGAAAAAACAATTAGTAGGTCATACTAAGATCATATCAGAACAAAATAATGAATGAATGAATGAATGAATGAATGAATGAATGGTTAATTAACTCAAAAACATAGGCCTATCTCAAATAAAATATCATTTGAAACCGTACCTTTTACGGGATTGTGAAGTATGGATTGGCTATGGGACACAAGCTGGGGACTGATCGAAGCGGCTGGGCGCCTCATGAGGAGGGGTGTATAGTGACGAAAGGCCGAAACACCCAATGATTCTGAGGAGCACTACTGATGATGTGTCCTAAAATTTAGTTTAAAAAAAAAAAAAAAAAAAAAAAAAAATTCTAACTATAGCTCTGAAACCTAAAACCCATCATAAACCCTAAACATAACCGTTACTTTAACTAGAGCTCTGATCCCTAAAACCTATCATAAACCCTAAACATAACCGTTACTTTAACTATAGCAATGAAACCTAAAAACCCATCATAAACCCTAAACATAATCATTATTCTAATTATAGCTCTGATCCCTAAAATCCATCATAAACCCTAAACATAACCGTTACTTTAACTATAGCTCTGATCCCTAAAACCCATCATAAACCCCAAACATAGTCATTACTCTAACTATAGCTCTGATCCCTAAAATCCATCATAAACCCTAAACATAACCGTTACTTTAACTAGAGCTCTGATCCCTAAAACCTATCATAAACCCTAAACATAACCGTTACTTTAACTATAGCAATGAAACCTAAAAACCCATCATAAACCCTAAACATAATCATTATTCTAATTATAGCTCTGATCCCTAAAATCCATCATAAACCCTAAACATAACCGTTACTTTAACTATAGCTCTGATCCCTAAAACCCATCATAAACCCCAAACATAGTCATTACTCTAACTATAGCTATGATCCCTAAAATCCATCATAAACCATAAACATAACCGTTACTTCAACTATAGCTCTGATCCCTAAAACCCATCATAAACCCTAAACATAACCGTTACTTTAACTATAGCTCTGATCCCTAAAATCCATCATAAACCCTAAACATAACCGTTACTTTAACTATAGCTCTGATCCCTAAAACCCATCATAAACCCTAAACATAATCATTACTCCAACTATAGCTCTGATCCCTAAAATCCATCATAAACCCTAAACATAACCGTTACTTTAACTATAGCTCTGATCCCTAAAACCCATCATAAACCCTAAACATAACCGTTACTCTAACTATAGCTCTGATCCCTAAAATCCATCATAAACCCTAAACATAACCGTTACTTTAACTATAGCTCTGAAACCTAAAACCCATCATAAAAACCATAACCGTTATAACCATAACAACTTCAGTCTTAAGTACCCACAATTTCAACCCATCTCCCAGCCTGAACCTCTCCAAATACTCCCTAGGACCCACAACATCAGCAAGCACAGCCAAAAAAAACCTAAACGAATCAAAGTCAAAACCAGAAGTCAATCCGACGAATTAATCAATAGACTAATGAGATTCAACCTTCTACTCAATATCCAACTTTACCCTGTCCCCAAAATCTTGTTCCCCCTCCCCATATCACCCTGAACTGCCAAACATTTATTTAAATAAATAAATACATAAATAAATAAATAAATAAATAACACAGCCAAAACCCAACTGGGGGATACTTGGAAGACAAATAATTTTCTGAGCTATAGCAGTGCTTAACAAGCGCCGGCCAGTGCACTTCCCTTGACTCCCTATCTAACTGGGCAGTTCCTGGCGGACTGTTTGGGGGGGGTCATTGTACATTCAAAAACCTAACCCTAGCCAGAGCCTTCGGACCAAGCACGCTATCAGACTCACAGTAGCACAAAAGGCCAAACTCACTATGACCTCGGCAAACCAGCCGACAACGTAACCCAAACAAGAGCAATCCAAAAAAAAAAAAAAAAAAATAAATAAATAAATAAATAAATAAATAAATAATAAAAAAAAATAAAATAAAAAAAAAATAAATAAATAAATAAAATAAAAATAAAAAAATTAATAAATAAATAAATAAATAAACAAACAAACAAACAAACAAACGCTTAAACGTTAAGCCGCGTCCGCACCTGCCCACCCCTTTATCCATCGAGGGATGGCTCGAGGGGGCGTGTATGGTGAACGGAACAATGCCCAGTCCGGCATAGGGGGATGACCTGCTCAGTCCAGCGGCTCGCCCTCGTTCCACCACCTTCCACTCTGCCTACTCCTGCTTGAACTTGGTGGACGCTCCACCTCTAATATTAAAACGCTCCCAGAAAAATTAATACCGAAACTCACCTCGCCTTCAACAATCCGGACCTTAACTATTCGTACATCCCTAATCCTAAACGAATCAAAGTCGAAAACTTGAAGTCAATCCGACGAATTGATCAACAGGCTAATATGATCCGACCTTAGAGTCAATATCCAACTTGACCCTGTCCCTAAAAATTGTTTCCCCTCCCCACGCCACCCTGACCCACTAAACATGTGAAGGAAAAATAAATAAATAAATAATAATAATAAATAAAAAAAAAAAAAAAAAATTATTAATAATAAAAAATAAATAAACAAACAAACTAGTAAATGGTGCAAAAACTACAACCAAAGCCCAACTGGGGGCAACTTGGAGGACAAATAACTTTCTGAGCTGTAGCAATGCTTAACAAGCGCCCGGCCAGTGCACTTCCCTTGACCCCCTATCTAACTGGGCAGTTCCTGGCGGACTGTCCGGGGGGGTCGTGTACATTCAAAAAACCAACCCAGCCAGAGCCTCGGACCAAGCATGCTATCAGACTCACAGTAGCACAAAATGCTAAGCTCACTATATCCTCGGCAAGCCTAGCCGACAACTCAACCCAAACAAAAGTAATCCAAAAATAAATAAACAGCTTAAACGTTTGGCGCAAGGCACCTGCCCCGCCTTTTTATCCATCAAGGGATGGCTTGAGGGGGCGTGTATGGTGAACGGAACAATGCCCAGCCCGCATCAGGGGGATGACCTGCTCAGTCCAGTGGCTCGCCTCGCGTTCCACCACCTTCCACTCTGCCTACTCCTGCTTGAACTTGGTGGACGTTCCACCTCTAATATTAAAACACTTCCAGAAAAATTAATACCGAAACTCACCCCGCCTTCAACAATCCTGACCGTAACCAGTCGTTTAAAAATAAATAATAAGGAAAAAAAAAAAACCCCAGCTTAAACGTTAAGCCAACCTTGCACCTGCCCGCGCCTTTATCCATCAAGGGATGGCTTGAGGGGGCGTTGTTGTGTGAACGGAACAATGCCCAGTCCGGCATAGGGGGATGACCTGCTCAGTCCAGTGGCTCGCCTCGCTCCACCACCTTCCACTCTGCCTACTCCTGCTTGAACTTGGTGGACGCTCCACCTCTAATATTAAAACACTTCCAGAAAAATTAATACCGAAACTCGCCCGCCTTCAACAATCCTGACCATAACCACTCGTAAAAAAAAAAAAAAAAAAAACCCCAGCTTAAACGTTAAGCCAACCTCGCACCTGCCCGCCCCTTTATCCATCAAGGGATGGCTTGAGGGGGCGTGTATGGTGAACGGAACAATGCCCAGTCCGGCATAGGGGGATGACCTGCTCAGTCCAGTGGCTCGCCCTCGTTCCACCACCTTCCACTCTGCCTACTCCTGCTTGAACTTGGTGGACGCTCCACCTCTAATATTAAAACCCTTCCAGAAAAATTAATACCGAAACCTCCCGCCCAACAATTCGGACCGTAACCACTGTAAAAATAAATAAATAAATAAATAAATAAAAAAAAAAAAAATAAATAAATAAATAAATAAAAAAATAAAAACAAACCCCAGCT
>JAAGNN010000147.1:0-12276 GCA_012411365.1 Ameiurus melas | reverse complement strand
GGAAGGAGTCTCCAGTGTTAGCACACTGTAACATTCACAATAACATTCAAAAGAGAAAGGAAAAAGAAAAAGAAGGCTTCTGAGGAACGACTGTTTATAGTTGCTCACATAACACAGGTAATAACAATTGATAATGATAATGCAAGAGCGAACGAACTGATATCTAACTTTAGAGCAGATATAAACTGTTGCACCCTCACAACATCAAAAGAAATAATAAACATATAAAAAGTTCACCGGTTGTCCTTCCTTAGACCCCCTTTGATAAGTACATACAATGCATACCAGAAACACCCCCACAAGATCTGCTGTTTCAGAGATGCTCTGACCCAATCATCTAGCCATCACAATCTTGGCAAACTCACTCAGATCCATAAGTTTTCCCATTTCTCCTGCTTCCAACACATCAACTTCGAGAACTGACGTTGCTGCCCAACATAATCCACCACAAGACAGGTGCCAGATAATCGATGTTCATGTTATCTGTCAGTGGTTTTAAATGTTATGGCTGACTGTGTGTATAACTACAGTACCCTAGGTTTACTTGCTCAAGGGCACAATGATGGAAAATTGGTAGTAAACTGGCAGTTTACTAAATAGTTAGACATTAAGCTTCTACACTTCTAAACCCTAATTATTTATAATCTCACTATCCGGTGTCATCCAGGTTCCTATAAAGGTCTCTCTTCATGTTGTCTCAAGGAGTTGTGGCTTCGTCAACCTAAATTTACATCCACATTTCTGTAAAATTGTGAAAATGCCTTTCATTAAACGTGCTACATGTATAAAATTGATACAGTGAGGGAAAAAAGTATTTGATCCCTGCTGATTTTGTACGTTTGCCTACTAACAAAAGAAATGATCAGTCTATAATTTTAATGGTAGGTTTATTTGAACAATGAGAGACAGAATAAAAAAAAAATCCAGAAAATGCATGTCAAAAATGTTATAAATTGATTTGCATTTTAATGAGGGAAATAAGTATTTGACCCCTCTGCAAAACATGACTTAGTACTTGGTAATGACTTAGTAATTACTTAGTAACCACAGCGAGTTTTGGTCTCATCTGACCACAACACTTTCACCCAGTTGTCCTCTGGTGGTCAGATGAGACCAAAATGGAGCTCTTTGGCATCAACTCAACCATGTTTGGAGGAGGAGGAATGACCCCTGCCTATGACCCCAAAAACACCATCCCCACCGTCAAACATTGAGGTGGAAACATTATGCTTTGGGTGTGTTTTTCTGCTAAGGGGACAGGACAACTTCACCGCATCAAAGGGATGATGGACGGGGCCATGTACCATCAAATCTTGGGTGAGAACCTCCTTCCCTCAGCCAGGGCATTGAAAATTAAAAGTAATTACTAAGTCATTACCAAGTACTAAGTCATGTTTTGCAGAGGGGTCAAATACATATTTTTGTCATTAAAATGCAAATCAATTTATAACATTTTTTACATGCGTTTTTCTGGATTTTATTGTTGTTATACTGTCTCTCACTGTTCAAATAAACCTACCAATAAAATTATAGACTGATCATTTCTTTGTTAGTAGGCAAATGTACAAAATCAGCAGGGGATCAAATACTTTTTTCCCTCACTGTATGTCATGACAGGTGTTATGTGGTCATATGTGATTCCAAAATCATTACACTTTGAAAATATCCATTAATGAAAAAATCTCCTCTTGCATATTATTTATAATAGAACGCCAGCACTGCAGCACTGACCCCTGCTCTAATCGTACCTGTCGCCTCTTCTCAATCTTCTCTTGCTCTGCGTTTCTCTCCTGCATGTTCCTCATGAGCAGGCCCTGGCCAAGAAGCTCCTTTGCCCTGCCGCTTGACTGGATGTCCAGTAGGGCATTGTGAGCGTCTTTGATCATGCCCTGGCGAAACGCGCAGATGCCCAGTTGCACCATAGTCCTGTTGTAGAGGATCTGTGATGCAAAAATGGATCGTTAAATAAATTAATCCCAGACTGTAGTTTATTATGCATTCTATTTAAAGTTTTTTTGGTTTAGAAGAAAAAGAAGCGAATATATAAAATAAAACATGCTAATTAACAAAAGGTGCCCCACAGGGATCGTGTTAGGTGTGCTAAACTATTTTTAATTTATTTAGTATAAAATGATAGTAACAGAATACATGTTGATGGTGTTGTTTATCAGGTTCATTTGGTGCGGTCTTTAAAATGACTATGAACACTGTTCAAATCCCAAACCAGATTTTATCAGCATTTATCAGATGAATGTTCTCCCAAGTAAACGTGATATTACATTATAATATTACAGATGATTGATACTAACCAATGCAAGATTTAAATGTCTAAAATCTAATAATAATAATAATACAGTTATTTTAAAAACGAGCCTTTCACGACACCCAAGGTCACTTGGTTGCAAATACACAACATGCAAATAGAAATCACAAAACACTCCAATACATACATACATACATACATACATATACAGCATCTCACAAAAGTGAGTACACCCCTCACATTTTTGTAAATATTTGATTAAACTTTTAATGTGACAACACTGAAGAAATGACACTTTGCTACAATGTAAAGTAGTGAGTGTACAGCTTGTGTAACAGTGTAAATTTACTGTCCCCTCAAAATAACTCCACACACAGCCATTAATGTCTAAACCGCTCTCAACAAAAATGAGTACACACCTAAGTGAAAATGTCCAAATTGGGCCCAAAGTGTCAATATTTTGTGTGGCCACCATTATTTTTCAACACTGCCTTAACCCTCTTGTGCATGGAGTTCACCAGAGCTTCACAGGTTGCCATTGGAGTCCTCTTCCACTCCTCCATGAAAACATCATGGCGCTGGTGGATGTTAAGAGACCTTGTGCTCCTCCACCTTCCGTTTGAGGATGCCCCACAGATGTTCAATAGGGATTAGGTGTGGCCATGCTTGGCTAGTCCATCACCTTTACCCTCAACTTCTTTAGCAAGTCATTGGTCGTCTTGAAGGTGTGTGTTGGGTCATTATCATACTGGAATACTGCCCTGTGGCCGTCTCTGAAAAGAGGGATCATGCTCTGCTTCAGTATGTCAAGGTACATGTTGGCATTCATGGTTCCCCAATGACCTGTAGCCTCCAGTGCTGGCAACACTCAAGCAACCCCAGACCATGACAGTCCCACCACCATGCTTGTCTGTGGGCAAGAGACATTTGTCTTTGTACTCCTTACCTGGTTACTGCCACACATGCTTGACAACATCTGAACCAAATAAGTTTATCTTGGTCTCATCAGACTACAGGTCATGGTTCCAGTAATCCATGTCCTTAGTCTGCTTGTCTTCAGCAAACTGTTTGCAGGCTTTCTTGTGCATCATAGAAGAGGCTTCCTTCTGGGAACGACAGCCATGCAGACCAGTTTGATGCAGTGCGCGCGGATGGTCTGAGCACTGACAGGCTGACCGCCCACCCATTCAACCTCTGCAGCAAAGCTGGCAGCACTCATACGCCTATTTCCCCAAAGACATCCTCTGGATATGATGCTGAGCACGTGCACTCAACACCTTTGGCTCGACCCATGACGAGGCCTGTTCTGAGTGGAACCTGTCCTGTTAAACTACTGTATGGTTTTTGGCCACCATGCTGCAGCTCAGTGTCAGGATCTTGGCAATCTTCTTATAGCCTAGGGCCATCTTTATGTAGAGCAACAATTATTTTTTCAGATCCTCAGAGAGTTCTTTGCCATGAGGTGCCATGTTGAACTTCCAGTGACCAGTATAAGGGAGTGTGAGAGCGATGACACCAAATTTAACACACCTGCTCCCCCATTCATACCTGAGACCTTGTAACACTAACAAGTCACATGATAACGGGAAGGGAAAATGGCTAATTGGGCCCAATTTGGACATTTTCACTTAGGGGTGTTCTCACTTGTTATTTTGAGGGTAAATTTACACTTTTACACAAGCTGTACCCTCACTAATTACACATTGTAGCAAAGTGTCATTTCTTCAGTGATGTCACATTAAAAGATATAATCAAATATTTACAAAATTGTGAGGGGTGTACTCACTTTTGTGAGATTCTGTATACACATTATACAACATTGTACAAAAAACTATAACACATATTATAATTGAGTATTATGTAATCATGTCACAGAGAATATGCAATCTTGAAGAGAGGAGTTTTTAAAGAATCACAGTTGGGATGTGATGGGGAAGTGAATTCCAGAGCTACCTACAACAGTTCAATTCATCTAATTCAATTTTATTTGTATAGCGCTTTTACAATAGTCATTGTCTCAAAGCAGCTTTACAGAAATAAAAAACAGATATAAACCAGTCAGAAACAGATAAAGAGAGACAAACAGGAACAGATAAACAGAGACAAACAGGTATAAAACAAATGGAATTTATCCCAACTGGAGCAAGCCACTGAGTGGCGACGGTGGCAAGGAAAAACTCCCTAAGATGTTTTTTTGAGGAAGAAACCCTTGAGAGGAACCCGACTCAGAAGGGAAACCCATCCTCATCTGGGTAACACAGAATGTGAAGGTAACAGTGACACCTCACCAGTGTCTGCACTCTTCCGCTGAAATTACATTGCTCTCCTACAAATGTCTATGTGTGTGTGTGTGTGTGTACCTGTACAGGAGGGTCAGCATGCTGAATGTTATCCTGCAGGTGACCATTAGCATGAGATCACGAGCCTGGTACCAGCGGCTGTGAAGAGCATGGTGGTAGATGTGGCACAGAATAGCACAGGTGCGGATGTAGTCGGTGTGATCCTTGGCATAGATGAATTTTGCACAAGCGGTCCATGAGGATGGCGCCTGTCCTCCCCTTCGCTCTCTTCCTGGTCCTGGGGGTTTGGTGTTGGAATGTTATCAGCCCAATGCTAAAAATGCTTTAATGCGAATAAGAAATATTAATGAAAATCAAAATGGTAAAAACAGTATGTGCTCACTTACTTTGCTCTCGCCCTGCATGCCCAGGCTGCGACGGTGGGCCTTGTAGTCAAACTTGTAGTATGTGTGCATGATGCGTACCGTAGATACACACGTACACTTCCTCTGTTGTGCCTTTGCTCTCCAGGTACTGCAGAGCGGTCAATGATGGCAGCAGACGTGTCCCTCATCTTTCAGGTTGTCCACATACTCTGGAAAAGCAAAAGTGTAAATATTTGTAGTGAATTTCGAGACATTACGCCTCTGTTTCCCTGTGCTCAGTCTATAACTGAGATCACCCGATAATTGGTTTTACCGATATTTTAGCATTTTTCCATAATTAGATATCGTTTTTGTTATATCGAATCCAGCGACGCTTTGAGAATTGCTTAAGCAGTCACGTAATCTGAAACCTCAAAGCTTTTTATTTATAAACAAAAACAAACAAACAAACAAACAAACAAAAAAAAAAACACCACAGAGTTTAGTTACAGTGCACTTTTTTTTTTTTTACTTTCCGTACTCTTTCAGAGCCCTCTATTTATTGGTGCATAAATAAGAGTTGTTTTGATAGCAAGGACAAGTAAAATTGACCAAAAAACAATTTGTTCAGTTCAGTGGTGTAAGCATTGTGGTCACAAACAGACGTCGATCTCTAGTCTATAAACTGATTTTTTATTTTATTTTTGGTTGCTGCAGTTCCTGAATGTACAGCCATAATATTATTTTCCCTTCTACTATTATCCTTAAATGAGAAATTGTGGAAGTGTTTGATTTCCCTGGGTAGGCTTACAATTGTTCTGGACGTCGTTAATCATTGTTAGTCATTGCGCCCATTTTAAAAAATGCAAAATCTTGAGCAAGGAAAAAAAAATTCAAATCAACATGGCATAAGTCTACCTGGTACAGAACCACGTTAACAATATTGGTATAAATGAGACACACTCTTAGTTTAACTGTTAGTTTAGTTATTTAACTCACCCTGTAATGGGGTCTGTGTTCTGCATGATCTTGGTGAACTCCTGTCCATTCTTCCACCAGCGCCAGGATGCAACCACCAACACGAAAGGCTGCAACAACAAGCAAAAAAGCGTGAGGAATTCCACACTGTCCAGGTGCAGACTACTGGAACTGACACGATGAATTTAGAATATAAAGCCTTAACCTGATCTCACGGCAAAACATCTTCAAAGAGTTCTAATAAAAGTAGATTCATTGGAATTTGAACAAATGAAGTCATAAGAAAGAGATATACTGTTAACTCCGCCCCCTCAACCCACCTTTAATTATTTATGCAGGTTACTTAGGGCAGAAGCTTAGATTGTTTTCCACCCAGGATAAAAGAAATGCTGACCTGGTCAGAGATGGCCAGGTTCTCACTGTCTTCAGCGATGTTCTCACCGATGAAGATGTTGCTGTTACGCAACGAGGATGTCCAGCGCCGCGCTGATGCATTCCAGACACTTCTTCCATTACTTCCCGGCTGAGAAAGGAATGGATGGAAGGAGAAAAAAACAACTTTTCTTATGTACGCATAGAAGTTTGAGCCCATAAATGTGTCAAACCTAAAGCAGAATTGTACTAGACAAGAATAATTTATAAAACTTCCCACCTTGAAGGCACCCAGATTGGGGTTGTAGTCATACCAGGGAGACGGATGATGTTGAACTTGATCTTAACCATGATGCCTTCACCCAGGTTGTTCCTCATTTGGAGATGCCGGCAGAGCATGGAGGAGCTCGATCTGAGAATCTCTAACACACACCCACACACACACACACACACACACACACAGCCTTTCAATATATAGGAATACTGCAGCACTGGACACTACTAACCTACTCTTTCAGAAATAATTGCCCAAGTGGAGCCACAGAAAAGAATGACTAGGAACTAAGGACTAGTGGACATGTCGCAAAAGGTGGAAAAAAATGTTGTTTTTTTTCATTCCAAAATGTAATCAAAGGAGGACCAAATCTCACACCACATATTACTGTACAAATAAATGCAGGTGGTGCAAAGATCGCTATCAAGAAAATCACAAACGCTTATTTCAGTGACAGGATGTCTTTGTGCCAACAACATAAAACGATAAAACATAGGGATCGGATTGATACTGAAAGTAGTACGCCCAAAAGCTAGGATTAAGAAATGACAAAATGACACCATTAGACTATTCAAACAGCTGTGCATGTGAATACCTGTCTGTTCCCTTCTTCCCTCGTGCTGCAGGATCTCGTGGAGTTTCTTCACCACCACAGTCGTGTTTATCTCAGTGCCTTTGCGAACATCTTGAGCTTTCCCTTGACCAGCAGAACTCCTCCCCTCACCTTCTTCCAGCCTCCTTTGTCGCTGTCTGCACCCTCCCTCGCCTTCCCCTCGCCCTCCTCATCAGCACGCCTCCTTATTTTTGGTCCTATTCTTCCTCTCCTCCTTTCTGGTCTCGCTCAGCTGCTTGTCACCGTCCTGGGTCCTGAGAAACACATCTTCTGTTCACTACTTTGGCAACGGAGGCCTCATGAACAAAGGACATCTTTTACGGCAATACCATAGTAACAGTCAATATACGCCACGTCATCAATAAGTTCCTTACAGAAGTCATCAAATGGAAATTTTATGATGCAAATAAATAAATCAGTAAAATGTACAGCGGGAAATTACGAGTTGATGCTGTATTGATGATAAACCTGCAACATGTGAGAATAGACAAAAAAAAAAGAAAGACACCCTGTGCAAGCCTTTACTTTTTGAGGAAAGCCGTAGCTAGGGACGCGGCTGCGTTGTCATCGCTTCGCCACTACTGCTGTCCATGGAGTCACTGCCCCGTACTTCGTCATCGCTGCTTCTGATTCATCATCCCACAGCACAGAAAAATTCATCAACACCACGGCCGAGTACTGTGTCAGCTAACCGGGCGACTATTCTGTCTGCCTGTTACATGCTAACTGGATTCTTTATCTACGTTTGATGATCATAAAGATGACACGCTGTCACACTGAACAAGCAAGAATGAGATTGATACTGAATATTGATCGCAGCTGTATTGATCGCTAATCACGGCCGTACAATATTGGGTATATGCACACGATTGTGAGCGTGACTATTGATTTTATACGGAATTTCCGTAAACAAGAATTTAATATTGAACATGTGACAGTTGCTCGGTTTATTTTTGCCCAACTTAGCGGAAGTAGATCGGAAGCTAAACTCACTTTTAAAGACCGTCGGCTACCTGGCTAGCTCACAGCGATTTGTACATTCCTGTTAAAGGTGCTTTGGTAAAACTGTTGTCTCTTCTTCCTTTTCTTGACGAAGCTTTCATATTTTAAGTGAAGTTATATCCATAAAAACAAATAATAAATTATCGTTGCGAAGTTGTCCACTTATGGTGTTGCTAACACTACTGTAAGTAAACTACTCGAACTATTAAGTAGAATATTACATGGTGAACAACACGAGGAGTGATACTGTCAAACGTTCCAGTGCGGTTATAGGAAATATAAACAATCTTGGAACACCACTCATGGACAAACGGTTGTGTATAAAAGTGAGCAAAACACTTTGACTATGCAAATAATCGCTTTAACAAGGATTATACTTTATATTAATTTTTTTAAACCAAACAAACATCAACCATGTATAGTTGCGGAACATTGACAAATAAGTTCCTGTTACCTTTTAGTTAATGTCACGCCACGGTTGCTAGAGGCCGCTGTGGCGTAGTTGCACGCCGCCGCCGCTAGAGGCTGGGGTGCAGTTGACCCCGGCACGGCATTTATGTGCCTGTGTTTCCTAACGTGTTGCTCGTGATTATATATGTGTATAGATATTGTGTCTATGTTGTAGTTAAGTATGGAGAGCTTTAAGTTGACGTGTATGCTTTAAGCGTCCTTTATTTTGAATGAAGAGTGTGTCTACGTTAGAGTATTATTAAATAAAGCATTGATCTGCACCTACGCCCACGTTGAGTCTGCCTCCATCTACAACACGGTCCCGGACCGTCACGAATCACTTGTGCCAACAAAATGGAGTAGCAGATCATGAAGAAGAAATCCAACCGCCACCTGAACAGCACGGAAGGACGCCGAACCCACGACTCACCAACCGGTATCCCCCCCCTTGATTCAGTGCGTGTTTCCGCATTGGTTTAGGGAAGAAATGCCGGACCAATACCTGGTCGTTTACGGCGGTCTGAGTTCTTCATCCGGTGACTGTGCAGAGCTATTTCTCCAGCCTGAGTGAACCGGAAACCGATCGAGGACAGTTTGTGCGGTTCATCACATCTCGCTTTGCGATCATCGCCGCGCAGCGTAGCGTAAGTAAGAGACCGAGTGCTGGAGAATTTGAGAGTATTTTTTGAAGAATTTGAGAGCGTGGAATACAGTCCAGTCTCAATTCCTTGGTCACATCTCCGTTCCCTGTCATGTCTCCAGTCCTCCCCCCCCCCTACCCCTTCGTCAGGCCCTCCAGTCCTGCCATATCTCCAGTGCAGGTAAAGTCTCGGGTCAAAGCCACGACTAAAGTCCAGTCACGCCACGCCCAGGAAAAAGGAGGCTGGAAAACAGAGGAAGGAGATATATGGATAAACATGAGCAAGATGCAGCTGGGATTGGAGTATTTACTAGCATGCTGTCTGAAGTCAAAGCACAACTCACAGACAACACAAGTTTCGCTGCATGAGGAGCACTCCGAAACGAAGTTGCAGATTCCCTGCTGTCAGCTAGACAGAGAACAGGAACAGCTGAAGGAGCAACTATCGAGGAGGAAAAGGAGAGACGGAAGGAGCTAGAGGCTTCATTCTCGTATAGTGCAAGTGTTAATGGCAGAAAAGGATAAAAAAGCTGGACCAGGTGTGTGAAAATGGAGGCAGAGCTGGAGGATGAAAGAAGAATGAGAGCTCACGGTGGCAGGAAGGAAAGGCTGGAAATTTGTAACCGTCTGAGCGTGAAGCACAACTCATCCTCAGTAAAGAAGCTCAAGTCAAACACATGGATAGCTAAAACAGGCCCAGACTCAGTTAGAGGACCAGTTATGGGAGATGGAAGAGCTCCGGTGGCAAAAAGAAACGGGCATTGAGCGGAGCTGAGATGAAAGAATGCACGGTCAAGAGTCTGGCAGCAATAAAAGGAGCAGCTATCGGAGGGAGCTGTCTGCAGCTGATCGCAGTCTGAAGCAGGTACTGCAAGACAGAGATACGCTACATGAGAGGAAGTGACCAGCTGTCACTCCATGATAACTACTTTGAAAGAAGAGAAACCAAAGTGTGAAGTCGATATGTCACAGCTGGAGGAGGAGCTGAAGAGAAAGGCTGGTCTATAGTGAACTGGTTAATGATCGGACGAAGGAGGCAAATGCACGGTGGACATGCTGTGCACCGAAGCCCGGCTGATGGCGCCACAAGGCTCAGAAGAGTGAGACCGCACGCGACAGCAGCTGGAAAGACTGACCCTAAGAGCTGACTTCAAAGTACAAGAATTAGGGAATCGGGTCAGATCAAAGCCTTCAAGTCCACGCCATCCAGGCATCAGACCCAAGCTCAGTTCACGTTGCCCAAATACAGACCCCAGTATCGCTCCAGACGTCCGTTCAGACGCAGCCTCCCGCTTCCTCGACGCGCTACACGCATTTCCAGAGTTAGCCTGCCTGTCCGAGTTGGAGCCCTGTTCGAATTCCAGAGTTGAGAGCCCCTGAGTGTCCCGCCTGCACAGCCGAGGAAGCGGTCCCTGAGATTTTTGGAGGGGGCTGGGACGGATACAGCGAGCTCCGCCTGAGGCCTACGGGGAGGCTTCTGCGGAGGACGCCTTTGCCTATGCCTACCTGTGCCGCTGAGAAGGTCCCTCTGTGTTCAAAAGCCGCGCGGCCGCGTTCTCTCAGTTCACGCCGGGGCATGTTCCTCGTTCCAGAGCCGAGGGGGACGGTGTCTTGATTTTTTGATCCCGGTGGCAGTCTGACCCACACAGTCACTGTCCAGATAGGACAGCCTCTTCCGATCAACACAAAGGACTGTCTTTTCAGGGGCCCAGACCCCGCATGGAGGTCCCAATTGTGCAGTCGCTGTCCTGCTTGGACAGCCTCTCTCTTCGAACTAGAAAGGACTGTCTTTTCAGGGGGGCCCAGGACCCCCGTTAGGAGGGGGTTTGTAAGCACTCGGAGCAACTTACCCCGGAGGGGGCTGTCATCGCCACAGCCGCTAGAGGCCGCCATGGGCGCAGTTGAGTCGGGCACGCCGGCGCAGGCGTGGTTAGTCTGCTCCGTGAACGATCTCACCGGCGGGTGCGTTGATGGTTAGTTTGATTACCTGCTTTATTTATGTGCCTGTATTGGTGTTTCCCGAAATGACACTGTGATTGCATATGTGTATAGATATTAGTGTCTATGTTGTGTTAATTATATGAAGAGACTTTAAGTTATGTTGTGCTTTGCATCCTTTATTTTTGAATGAAGATGTGTCTAATTTGTAGTATTATTAAATATTTTAAGCGTCTCACCTACGCATTGTGAGTCTGCCCTCCATCTGCCAACACCGTAACCCGACCGTCACATTAAAAGCACTATGTGTCTATTTCTTTCTCTTGAAGTTAAAAACAAACAAATCCCTGTCCGATGACTTTCCTATCACAGAAAACTTGTACTGAAACTAGACCCTTCCTCAACGCCTCTGTATATAAAACTTACCACATGGTTGTTTTTTCTTTGTTAAAAAAAGCATGTTTTTAAAATTAGTTAGTGACCTTCGACCAATCAGTAAATTTTCTAGACTTAACATGGCTTGTAGAACACTTAATAGCACCTGGCTATTGCTCTTTTCTGGTAAGGATTTGGTCTTTCAGATTTGGGTGTTCCTGATTAACTGTTATATTTAGTTTTGTGTTCTGTATTTGTTTTCTGGTTTATAAAGAAGGGTCAGTGGCTCGCAGCAGTTGCACCTTGAGAAAGTTGCTGCAGCTTCCAGGAGCGGCCTCCAGCTACAGGCTTTCTTCTTGTTCATGAAACTATTTGCTGTGCCTTCTCCTGCTAATTCTCCATCACTGTCCGAACCAGCGCGCACATCATACACACGCCATCAAGCCACACACACACACGCATGGTAGGTAACGCATTTTGCACACCAGAAAGGTAGTGTTCACTCCCTGCAGGTGTGTATGATCGATTTACCCCGCCTCAATCTACCAAAAAAACCATCTTTTGGTGTTAAAATGCCAGCATTAATTACTTTGGTCCGGCGACTGCTTTGGTTTCAATGACTTCTGCCACATATTGTATCCATCTCGGAATTCTTCCAGAATCCAAAGTATGAGACCTTCTGTGTTTAATGATACTCATCAATATATCTAGTCAATACAGTAAATCT
>JAAGNN010000146.1:0-12845 GCA_012411365.1 Ameiurus melas | reverse complement strand
GACACGCCACTATGAAAGAGGGCTCTACGCGGCGGCCGTAGCCTTCCAAGCGGCCGCCAGCCATCGCTGGGTCTATCAGCCGGGGCGCGGCCCCCGGCAGCTAAACGCCTCATCCGGCTCACCAAAAGGTGGCTCCGGCCAGACCAGCATACGGCCCTCGAGGTGGTGGCGGAAGAGGTGGCGATGGACCGGTTCCTGAGGGCGTTACCCAGGATGGCACGGCAGGCCGTGGGGGTCCAAGCACCGCGCCCCCCCCCGTGAACTCCTAACGGCCCTGAGCGCACCACCGCCACCCTCGAGCTCAACCCGCTGGGACCCACAGCCCTCGGACCTACCCCCGGGGGCCTCGAGATCGGTCTGACCGCCACGCCCGCCGACACTTGGCGAACCCGCCGGAGGTCGCGCCCAAGTAGCTCCCACGGACGAGCCCATGCCCACGGGAGCCGGAACTGGGGCCTCCCGGACCGACCCGGAAACCGTGGCTGGCCGGCTGCGCCCTCCATGCGCACAGTGGCCGGAGGGGCTCACCCAGAAGGTGTGGATTGCAGGGAGGCCGATCACCGCACTGCTGGACACCGGGAGCACGGTGACCCTCGCCGACCGTAGCCGTCCTCCCCAGGGGACTCGGCCAGGGGAAGCCTCACTGTAACCTGCGCTCATGGGGACACCCGGGAAGTCCCGAGCAGAGGTGGCGATCAAGAGCGGTACCGGAGCTGGTCTCCACGGGAGCGTGATCCCTGACCTCCGTGCACTCTACATTCTGGGGAGGGATGGCCAGGGGCCTGCCGGGCCGGGACGCCGGGAGAGGGAAGCCACGACGTCGGAAGCGGAGGACCGGGCCCCGGGACCGCTTACCTGGCCCAGGACAACGGGGACGCCACTCCGGTGACTTCTGTTGCCGGGTCCAACACCGGGGGACCCTACATGGGAATGCAGACGGGCTCTACGACGGAGACACGCTCTGGGCCCACCTCTCAGCGGCAGTAGGCTCGGAGCTGGGGGGTACCATCGCGGCGGACCAAACACCCGGACGCAAATTGGAGAGGTTCGCCTTCCCGACTGCCGCCCGGCACGAGGCGGGCAGCCTCGCGCCGGTCCTAACGCTTACCGGAAGGGACGCCATGCCGGGAGGACCGACTTACTGAAACGGGTCCGCGTCCCCAAACGCATCCGCGCCCAGGTATTCACCGCACTTTTTTTAAAGCTGGCTAATCGCTTCTCTCTCTCTCTCTGTATACTTCGTGGAAGGCTCCGACACGGACAAGGACGGCGCCCGGCCGAGACGACGCGGCAGCACTGAGGGACGACCCAAGAACCCCGAGGCTTCTTCCGGGACTTCCCCGACACGCCCCCACGAGCATCACGGCGTCCGCCCGGCCCCGCTTGACCTACACACACACCCCGGAACTACACTCTACCAAAACCCCGAATAAAGCCTGAGCCTTTACTCCACTCCCGCCCGTGTCTCTGTGCACGCCTTTTCCCGCTCAGTACAAAATAATACTGTCTTTTGTTTCAGTGTTTATCTAAAAAAATCATTACTCACCTCAGTCTCTGTAGTTTGTAATGTTCATCATTCTCCAGAGCAGAGAGACTCTTCCTTCCTGAGACTCCTATTTTATTCCCAGACAGATTCAGTTCTCTCAGGTGTGAGGGGTTTGATCTCAGAGCTGAAGTCAGAGCAGCACAGCCTTCATCTGAGACACCACAATAACCCAACCTGCAGAGGCACAACGACACACTCTTCACTCTCTCAGTTTATGAACATCAAGACATACTTTACATATCTTGAAATGAGTGGTGTGTGTGTGTGTGTGTGTGTGTGTGTGAGAGAGAGAGTGTGTGAGACTGTGAATGTTTAAAGGGTTTATTCAGTACTGACAAGAACAAGTCTGACTGTTTTATTTATACAGAATGTGTTTGTCTGTTATTTTACACACATTCCATTGACTTGGAAGAACATTAGACCCTGTTTTATTATTATCAAAGTGAAATTATTTTAAAAATCACTCGTTATTTATGATGAAACACTTAATGTTCTGACATATTTGTAATGCTTTTTAGTGCATTGTGTATGTGTGTGTGTGTGTTTTCATTAATGAGGAAAACTGCATAAGTTTAACCCTCTTACTCCGTATGGCCGAAAAACCGGTGTGCCCATCTTTAATCTATCCACATATGTCCGATATAGCGGCTTTACAGTGTAAACATTATCCCCATAAAGCCGGTATAGCGACATTACTCTGCTATGATTCCTTACTTATTTAATTATTATTTTTTTACCCGGAAGACTGATGACGTCATGACGTGATTACGTCATTACGCCATCATTACGATGAAGCTGATCCAAGCGTGAATATTGGTGTAATAGTATTAGTATTAGTTATTAGTTAGCTATTTGTGTTCCAGCTAAAATGAACACAGGTACATCTATAACAGTGAAAAAAATAAAACATACACAGTTTCACAGGCGAGAGCGAGGAATCTAGATAGTGACAGCAGTGAAAGTCCAGGCGATGTTGAAACGAAACCGAAACTGATAGTGACGTAAACTCTCAAAAATTCAAACCCTGATCCGTCTTAATCGTCAACATCAACCAGTGCGACTGACACTGCAGGCGTTTGAGTCATAACCTGACCATCTCTGTGCATTCGTGAAAAAACACTACCTGCTGGGCTGATTATCTTCCTGATTATCCTCCTCCTCAGGATATTGATGATCAACCTAAAATCTCTGCTTCAGTCTCACTATTAGAGAATGTGTCTTCCTGAGGAGCCAGTCATGTGACTCTCAGAGAGATGATCTTACCACAGTTTCTCCAGTTTACAGTGAGGATTCTCCAGTACAGCAGAGAGAATCTTCACTCCTGAGTCTCCTAGTTTATTCCCAGACAGATTCAGTTCTCTCAGGTGTGAGGGGTTTGATCTCAGAGCTGAAGTCAGAGCAGCCCGCCTTCATCTGAGATATCACAATAACAGAACCTGCAGAGACACAATGACACACTCTTCATCAACACATTTTCATTACATTAAAGATGATGTGTGGATTTTATTATTCAGAATGACATGAGGATTTAATATCATCTGTTTATTCTAATGAACAATGTGCCTCATTTATAAAACTGGATATGAACGGGTTTGTGTGTAAATCGTGTATGAACGGGTTACCTACAAGAAATTTGGTCTTCATGAAAATCCTGTTCATTCGTATTCTACTCGTGCTCCTGAGTGTGTGTACATTATATACATAAGAAGTAGTCTTTATTTATCACATATACATTACAGCACAGTCAAATTCTTTTTCTTCACATTTCCCAGCTTGTTAGGAAGTTGGAGTCAGAGTGCAGGATCAGCCATGATACAGCCATGATTTTTATTTTACCTGGAGCAGATAAGAGTTAAGGGCCTTGCTCTTGGGCCAAACCTTCTGATCAGTAACCAACAGACTTAATCGTTATAATTTTGCTTTAAGTTATATTTTGCAAAAACACCAACCCATACATTAAGACAAATAAAACTAATCATTAAAGCAAGTATGAAGAAAATCAGACTTTCAGAGACTTTTGTAAATCCGATAGAAAACTCGAGCTGGGTTTGACTCACGCAAACATTTACACACAACTTTACTAAAAGATCGATAAATGACCCCCATAGTCATTAAAATAATACTCTGGGTGTTGATAGGTCTAAAGGAGTGAAAACAACTGGAGAGGTTAGAGAACAACTGTGAAAGATGGTGGAAGGTCGTCAGTGGTCTGTGTTCCCCAGAGGGAAAAAAGTAATTAAGTATGAGACTGATCAATTTACAGCGAAGTACATTGGACTGCTTCTGTAAAGCAGTTCTGGCAACCCTCTGCATAGTGACTCTATTTTTATTTAAAAATCTAATATTTCATAATTTTTTGACCTTTTCATTTTAAATTTCTCTTTAAGAATTTCACCCTGCATCACACAGTGTATTTAGTTTGTGTCTGAGCTGCAGTTTGTGGAATTAGTTACAATGTTGTAGTAAATTTCACAGTAATTTTAGACACATTGCAGTCGCATCAAGTCACGTTTGGTGCTGCAGCTTCTCACATACGTACATCTGACCCAAAGACTCTGTGACAGATCATCAATGTGCAGTGAAAAGAAACAATCTTCCTCCTCAGGACATTGATGATGAACCTAAAACCTCTGCTTCAGTCTCACTATTAGAGAATGTGTCTTACTGAGGAGCAGGTCATGTGACTCTCAGAGAGATGATCTTACTTCAGTATCTCCAGTTTACAGAGAGGATTCTCCAGTACAGCAGAGAGACTCTTCACTCCTGAGTCTCGTAGTTTATTCTCAGACAGATTCAATTCTCTCAGGTGTGAGGGGTTTGATCTCAGAACTGAAGTCAGAGCAGCACAGCCTTCATCTGAGACACCACAACCACGCAACCTGGAGAGACACAATGACACACTCTTCATCAACACATTTTCATCTTGCTTTAAAACTTACTGTAAAGATGAGGTGTCTTATGTTGGACTGTCTCCCTTCACAAGATAGTATTAATACTGACCAATTATGGTGTAAAACTATTGCTGGTTTATGTTAAAATTAAGGAGTCAGGTTTTTTAAATCTCTGTAAAAAATATATATTTTTATACACATATCTAAGTGCATTTAATTATTACTTTAATGCACAAGTGAGATGTTTAATGACTAATATATTTGTTCTGTATGTTGTACTGATTTAACTGAAAAAACAGAACTGTACACAACTATTAACTGCAGCTTTTAGTGAGGTACTGTGTCTCTCAGAGAGATGATCTTACTTCAGATTTTTTACTTCACACTGAGGATTCTCCAGTAGAGCAGAGAGACGCTTCACTCCTGAGTCTCCTATATTATTCTGAGTCAGATCCAGTGTATCCACAGTCAGATGCAGTTCTCTCAGATTGGAGGTTTCTGATCTGAGCACTGAGGCCAGAGCTCTCCAACCACGTTCTTGAATTGTATCACACCTGATACTGAAGGAAATAATACATAATGAACTAACAGTTATAGAAATGATCAAACAAGTCCTCAAAGCTTTCACTGCAACTTCTCAGTTTCAAAAGCACAAACATCAGTTAGACAAAAGTCCCACACAGTCAGAGCTGTTCAGATTCGGCTTGGTGGGAGTTTTCAGCTGCGTACATCATCACACACACATTGTATAAACATGGAGTATAAGATCCGGGACACCAAATGGGAAAGCAAGAGTCTGATCTAAAATGTTATTAATAGAAGAAAAGAATCTAAAGAGTCTAAAGTGTCATGAAGAGTTAGATTGATCTGAACAGCTAAGACATTTGATTTGTTCTCTTAACACTGTAACAGTAGAACAGTTCTATTCAGATTTACTTACATTGCTTTTCTGGATGCTGCAATCACAGGCATCACCTTCACAAGAATCTCATCTCTTATTTTATCTGTAGAGATATATTTACTCAGGTCAAATTCCTCCAGATCCTCTGCTGATGTCAGTAACACAAACACCAGAGCAGACCACTGTGAAGAAGAGAGTCCACTTTGTGTTCCAGATTTCAGGTAGCGTTGGATTTCCTCCACTAGAGAATTGTCCCCCAGTTCATTCAGACAGTGGAACAGATTGAGGGCTTTCTCTGTAGGGGGATCTTCACTGATCTTCTTCTTGATGTACTGTACTGTATCCCCCTTTCCTGACTGGGAGATACTTCCTGTATGTGTTACTAAGTCATGTAAGAGTTTCTGATTGGACTCCAGTGAGAGACCCAGAAGAAAGCGGATGAAAAGATCCAGATGCCCAGTCTCACTCTTTAAGGCCTGATCTACTGCACTCTTGTGGACATCTGAAATTGTCTTAAAGACCCGACTCTGTTCAAGAACATTTCTCTTTTCCTTCATGCATGTCAGGTGCATATACAGAGCTGCGAGATGCTCCTGAATGCTCAGATGAACAAAACAGTACACTTTACTCTGGTGAAGCCCAAACTCTTCTCTGAAGATCTGAGTACACACACCTGAGTACACTGCGCTTCTCTCACATCAATGCCACACTCTCTCAGGTCTTCCTCATAGAAGATCAGGTTGCCTTTCTTCAGCTGCTGAAAAGCCAGTTGTCCCAGTTTGAGAAGCATTTCTTCATCACTCTCCTGCTTCTTTGAGTACTTTTCTCTTGTGATGTTTGTCTGAATGATGAGGAAGTGTGTGTACATTTGAGTCAGAGTCTTGGGCATCTCCACTCTCTGCTTCATCCAACATTCTCTCTAGAACAGTGGCTGAGCGAAACCAGCAGAAGACTGGGATGTGGCACATGATGTAGAGGCTTCTTAATGACTTCAGGTGTGTGATGATGTTATGGCCAGGCTGTGCGTCACTGATCCTCTTCCTGAAGTACTCCTCCTTCTGTGGGTCATTGAACCCTCGTACCTCTGTGACTCGATGGACACACTCAGAGGGGATTTGATCAGCTGCTGCTGGTCGGGCGGTGATCCAGATGAGAGCAGAGGGAAGCAGATTCCCTTTGATCAGGTTTATCAGCAGCACATGCACTGATGCTGATTCAGTTACATCACACACTCTCTCTGTGTTCTGGAAATCCAGAGGAAAATGATACTCGTCCATTCCATCAAAAATGAACAGAACCTTTTCCAAACTGGACATTTCTGTTTCTTTTGTCTCCTTAAAACAGACATGAAGAAGATCCATCAGACTCAGTTTCTGGTCCTTCATCAAATTCAGCTCTCTGAAAGGAAGTGGAAACATGAGCTGAACATCCTGATTTACTTTCCCTTCAGCCCAGTCCAGAATGAACTTCTGCACAGAAACTGTTTTTCCGATGCCAACGACTCCCTTTGTCAGCACAGTTCTGATTGGTTCATCTTGATCAGATAAGGGCTTAAAGATGTCATTACATTTGATTGGTGTTTCCTCTGTTGTTGTTCTCCTGGATGCTGCCTCGATCTGTCTCACCTCATGTTCTTTATTGACGTCTCCACTGTCTCCCTCTGTGATGTAGAGCTCTGTGTAGATCTCATTCAGGAGTGTTCGGTTTTCCAGGTTTATCATCACTCCATTTAAACACGAAACTTCTTCAACTAGATTTAATTTAAACATTTTTCTGGAATTCATTTACAGTCAGCTAACGGTTCTTATGGTGTTCTCACTGTGTATTTGTTCGTTTTTATATAATCAACCACTCTAGCACAGAAATCCACAGTAGATATGTTTATATTACCAGCCAGTGTTACAGTGTTGTTGTTTGTTTTTTGTTTTTTTTTTTTTTTTTTTTCTTCTGTCTCTTCTGACTTCTGTAGAACACTGGGATAAAAACTGTAGATGTAAAAGACAATAACTTTCAACACTTTTAATACTGTAGTCTAAAATTTAGCCCTAATTTTAGTCAAATAATTGTAGTAAGGGCATTAATATTTAGAAAACACACTGCTAAATACAACACCAACATTGTGGACCTGGAGAAAAAATGTGTCCGTTTTAATTTGAGGATTTCTAGATTTATTTATTTTTTTACATTATTTACATCTAGATGTGTTAAATAACTTAGATCGTGGCACCTTATCATGCAGGAAATGAAAGCTGAAATTCTGATCTATTGTCTCATTCATCTTTTATCTCCAACCCAAATGACTTCAGAGTATAGGAAAAGAGAAAGAATTGGCCTCAATGTTCCAATACTTGTGGAGGGACTGTATATGGTCATTATGGTTGTAACAGAACATGAGGACATCATTCAGAATGAACAGATAATGTGTCCTGAATGGATGTAAATACAAATCATTATTATTTTAAAAACCTAAAATTTTTGATTTTCTAGATTTGTTGATGATTTTGGGAGGTGAGATGTTTAAATTGAGGAAAATGCTGATTGTGATTATTATTATTAATAAACACTGTAATGTCAGTTATATGATTTATGGTAAATAATCAGTGCCTGTGTTCATATAAAGAGTCTCCATTTTCTATTAGATTTGACAGAAATACTCAGACACATCACTCTTCATGGAGACACGTCCAAGTAACCGTGATCTCAATGGTGTCTGGATTTTAGCACAAAACAACAATGTTGTTACTTTACACTTCCTGTTCATTTTAGAATCAGTGTTGAATACTTCTTTCTGTTTAATGAAATTTTATAGTCTGGTGTTTATGTACATTACATTATTTTCATAATGTATTATTTATTATTAAAATGTTTATTATTATTATTATTATTATTATTATTATTATTATTATATTTGTTAGTAGTAGTAGTAGTAGCATCATTACATATTGTTATCTGTAGTTTGTTTTGCTTACATTAGCATTTGCTTATATTTAAGACATTACCTATAAGACATTTTGATCTTCATAAAGGTCTGTAGTATCAGTAAAGACCAAGAAACTATAAATCAAAATAGCTGCTAATGATTGTGTAGCACAGACATTACTGCGACTTTAACTATGAGAATTATGGGATGTTACCTGTGTACAGACGAGGAGTCTTTATTTCTAAAGTTCAGAAGAGGATTCATAGACGCATCACTCTTCATGGAGACACAGCTGGGTTCTGGTGAGTCTGATCTCTTTCTTTGTAGTTTACTGTACAACATTATATAGAGGACATGAGACAGAATTTACTTAATTAATGCTTACTTTATAGTCCACAGCCTTGTTTCATTTGGCCTGCGTGAACTTGGGAAAAAGAACACTGAAACGGCTCGTAGTACACTACTGCTCAACATTTTCACACTGTCCAGAATTCACAGCAGATATCCAAAGTGTAGCCATCTGAAGGTAGTTACCATAAACCTTTGTATGAGTGCACTGGAGTTTCTATCATGGTTTGGCTTGACCACAGTCTGAAATGAGGGTTAAATAAACACCTGTGTGCTGCACTTGATGTAAGTCTCACTCACGTCTAAAACCATTCAGAAGCACGTGGTGTTTTGTGCTGACAGTGGCGTAACCACAGATTAATAGTTTGTGATGAGGAAATGTACAAAATATAATCAGGGCTGTTTTCCTCATCTGTACAGTTAAACTGTTTAGTGATGCGCTCGTGTATTTCAGGTGGATGTCAGACAGCAGAAGGAGCGCTGATGACACTAGTTTATTATTTTAATCATTTAAGAGACAATCTACAATCTTTCTACATTAATAACGGTGCCATGAAACAGCTTTATGACAGCTCCACTGAAAAAGATAAAGATTACATGTTAATAACAGAGAAAAATGACCCCTTATATTATAAATCCCGATCTACTTTTCTTCTGCAGTAAACTCCAGCAGCTACTTCACCGGCTCTCACCTCCATATCTCTGTGCCACGTATCTGGACTCCATTTCCCATCAGCCACTGCACTGCACCACATGACCACATGCACCAAAACTGCACCTGATTCACGTTTTTGTTAATGAGCACTCGTGTATATATAGTCTTTGTCTGCACTCTCTCCTTGTCTTTCATGTCGGTTTGTTTTGTTTCTTGCCAAGTTGTCTTAGTGTTTGTTTAGTTGTCTTTTGTTTATATTAAATGTTTAAACATCTGCGACTGCTTCTGCCTCAACCTCCATTTGTGACAGAACGAAAGACCGTGAATTAGAAGCAGCAGATTTTTTTTTCTCCAATGGACGCCTGGTACAACAACTATGCGGAGTGGTATCTCAAGATCACGGAGCAGGGAAGAAGGTCGAGGGTACTGATGGCTCAGAGTAGCCGCAGACTCGGAATACCATCGCGGTACAGCGCATGCACCATACCACACCCGGCGTTCGTTGTAGACTATGCCAAGTTGCACGGGTTGCATATGCTCGGAGATGAGACCGAATCCCACCCTCCCTCCCCTCTTCTGGATGTCACTCTGCCTTCCCGTTCAGCTGAGGTCGTCATGCAGCCGTCCCGTTCAGCTGAGGTCATCGCACAGCCTTCCTGTTCGGCTGTGGACGCCGCTCAGCATCCCTGCTCGGCTGAGGTCGTCGCTCGGCCTTCCTGCTCGGCTGAGGTCATCGCTCGGCCTTCCTGCTCGGCTGCGGTCGTCCCTCTGCCATCCTGCCTCGCTGAGGACGTCACTCTGCCTCCATGCTCCACTGAAGACGTCGCTCCTTTCCTTCGCTGCGCTCAATGTGTCGCTCCCCCTTCCTGCTCCACGGAGGACGCCGTTCCCCCCCCATGCTCCTCGGAGAGCGTCGTTCCTCTCTTAAGCCTCGCGGAGAACCTCACTCCTCTCCCTGGCCTCGCGGAGACCCTCGCTCCCCCCATGTGCCTCGCGGAGACCCTCGCTCCCCCCTGGAGCCTCGTGGAGACCCTTGCTCCCCCTTTGAGCCTCGTGGGGGACCTAGCGTTCCTCTTCTGCCCCAGGAAGGAGGTCGCCCCGCTTTCATGCCCCGCCAAGGACTTCCTTTGCCTCCCTGTGCTGTTATGGGAGCCGCTCGGTCCACTGGCTTTTTGTGGACCTTTTGCCCGGGGGCCCGGGGCCGGGCGGGGTGGCGGTCGGGTTTTGGGTGTCTCCGGAGTAGCGCCCTAGGGAGGGTTCTGTCACGTATCTGGACTCCATTTCCCATCAGCCACTGCACTGCACCACATGACCACATGCACCACAACTGCACCTAATTCACGTTTTTGTTAATGAGCACTCATGTGTGTATATATAGTCTTTGTCTGCACTCTCTCCTTGTCTTTCGTCGTCTGAGACTCCTTGTCTTTTGTCGTCTGAGACTCCTTGTCTTTCATGTCGGTTTGTTTTGTTTCTTGCCATAGTATCTTGCCAAGTTGTCTTAGTGTTTGTCTAGTTGTTTCTTGTTTATATTAAATGTTTAAAAATCTGCGACTGCTTCTGCCTCAACCTCCATTTGTGACAGTATATATCTGACTAGTAACTTTCTAACAGGAACAATGCATCGTCCCAATAGACTAATCCTGTTTCTCATCACAGAAGCTGATATCAAATAAAATGGGATTAAACAAAGGAATGACTTCATAAAAAATATTTTACTTTATAGTCAGTATAATAAATATTATAATTATTACACTGATTTTATCATCATTATAAATGTTATGCATACACTTTAATAGCCCTTCTTTTTCCTACAGAAACATTCTCTTCGAATGTCAGAGACTACAGATTATTGGTGTTATTTGATAGAATATGATAAATGTGAGGAAAAAATGTATAAACTTTGATTATGCCCCTTCAGGGTCTCACAGAAATGCTGAAGTGTCTCAGGCAGAGTTTGAGTTTAATGTCCCTATTGTACTGATATTGCAGTGGTTTGATTTGTGTAAACACCGTCTCGTCAGTATCGTCTTCTGAAGCCTGTATAGGGACATGTCTCGTATCGTGGCTTTAGTGTATTGTCTCATGTCTCTTTACTGTTCCACTGTATGGTTCATTTTCATAAGGACATCATTTTACTTGCAATCAACAGAATCTAGCAGTTTTTTCAACCGATGACTGATAACTTCTCATACTTAGTATAAATATTTGTTTTTATTTTCATATAAACTCATTATATATTTCAGATATGAATATTTAATGACTAAAACACTAGGACATGGAAGCTTACTGATTGTTTGATGGTGGGGTCACATTATCTGTGTCCAGGTCAGGGGTCTCCATGTTCGAATATTAGTGTAAACACAGACAGTTCATGGACACACAGCTGAGTCCTGAAGATGCTGATCTCTTCTGCTGGAATTACTCACACTCCTAGAAAACACAAAACAAACACACAGATCCAATTGTGGGGAAAAATCTCTCTCATCTCTCAACTAAAGAAAATGTTGCTCCTTCGATAAAACGAAGTTGTGTTTGTGTGTGTGTGTGTGTGTGTGTGTGGAGGTGAAGTGAACAGTTCAATAATCAGGGGAGGGAGACCTCTGCTGGAAGGGAGGAGACAGTTTGAAGTTCAAGTGTGACGTTTTAAATAAAAATTCAGAGGGATCACACGTACCATAATACTAAATCTATTTTGTTCGCTGTGCTGAAAATGCTTATACGCGTCATCTTGTTTTATGAACCAGACTTTATTCACTAGTTCTCATGTTCTCACTGACACACACACATGGACAATCCAATAATAACCAGTGTTTCACATTAATCACCTAGAGTGTCGAATAGTTTTACACATCTCATAATAACAATAAAGATCTCCGTTTGTGCCGTTGCTTTGGAAACGCATCTCTCACACCAGGTCAGTCATTCATAGTTCATAGACAAATCTTATTTACAAGATAGCAATATGACTTCTATCTAAATCTTTCACTAAAATGAGTATTTCATCCTCTTGAAGTAATGTTGGAATCAGTGGCTTCAAGTCACAACAGTAACGTCACAACCCTCTGTTACTAAACCAGTGATTTATTATCATTTATTATCACAATTCATTCTGAAGAGTCTTACTACATGAATGATCATCAATAGGACTTTATTTCTTTTCTGCCCTGCTGCGGAGAAGATGGCGTCAGTTCCGGGGAAATGACGCAGTTTTCTTACTGCTGTTTTTACACGAGTAAAATAAAATATCAAGTCGTTTCTGTTAAAGAAATAACTTACTTTTATTCAGCAGTCCATGTTGTGTGACATTAATATCACCGTTTCTGCCTGCTGTTGAGGTTTTTCTGCTTTTCCAACAGAGACAAAATGGAGTCGAGTCTGAGAGAAACTCTTTCACTTTTACCTGTGACGTGTAGCTCCGCCCCCTACCTGCTGAAACCTGCAGAACGGGGCGGGGCTTCACGCCGCTGAAAAAGAGAGTTGCGACACGCCCACAGAATTCTACAGGTGTTGTAAGTACTAGCTACTCAAGTTCGTTACATTTCCAGACATGCACGTGACCTTGTTATATTATATGTATGTTA
>JAAGNN010000145.1:0-12963 GCA_012411365.1 Ameiurus melas | reverse complement strand
TTGTTGTGCTTGTTCAGTTGCATTGCTGACATTTTGGAGTGCGGACAGTCCCGCCTTTTTTTAAAAGGTGCTCTAGCTAGGATTTATTTGCATTGCATTTGCAGTGTAACACATGTGCAAACCCGTCCTGTAGAGGCTGGCTATATACAGAGTTACCTCAGGAGGAGGGCTTAGGAAGTGGTTTTCTAACAGACTCATATAATCATGTCGTGACATCTTTAGAATGATACTGACAGACATAATGTATACTGGGACGTATCATTTGTATCAGATGATCACAGATATAGTTGTTTTAGATTAAAGTGTACAGAGTTCCCAATGGAGTGTAGGTAGTATGAAGAAAAGTGACGTTTTGGAGTCACCAGACAATCACTTTTCAAAGAAGTGCTCCCTAACTTCTAAGTTTATTTTACATTGTGCAGTGTACCTTTTGTACACTGTTGCATGGAAATCATAATAGAGGCCTTCTATACAAGCTCCAAGCTGGGAGGCTTAGGAGAGTAGTTTTCTAGCAAACTCATATAATCATGTGCATGACATCTTAAAGATAATTATCACAGACACATAATAATATTATACCTAGGACATATCTATATATCCCATTACCCCTCAAGTAGTACAGAATATAATTGTATTTACATTTAAAATGCTTACAACTGGTAGAATATAAGTAATGTAGAAAAGTGACATTTAGAGTACAGACAGTCACTTTTTCAAAAGGAAACTGCTCTAAGTTTGTTTTACATTTTGTGCAGTGTGCAGCACACACTGTTAAGCCCCGTCCTGTAGGCGCTATACACAGCGCTTTTCAAGCTGGCTGGGAGCAGGAAGTAGTTTTCTTTCAAACTCATATATAATCCATCTATGCGTGACATCTTCCAAGATGATATCAAGACATAGTACTCCTAGGACATATATCTGACCTCAAATGGTAGAATATAATTGTTTTACATTAAAAGATATACAAGTTCCCAATGAAATATAGTAATGTAGAAAAGTGGCCCATTTGAAGTGCAGACAGTCCTTTTTTCGAAACTTCTCCTACTTCTAAGTTTGCTTACATATATACACTGTATTAAACCCCGTCATAACTGGAGCTATACGAAGCGATTTTTCACTAAGCTGGCTGGGGCTTAGGAATGGATTTTTGTAACAAGGCTCATATACTCGAAATCATATATAGTGACATCTTGAGTAATCTCCACGGACCTTAATGTATACTAGGACATATATCTGACCTCCAGGTAATCCCAGGGAATATAGTTATTTACATTAGATGTACAAGTTCCCAATGAAATGTATGGCCAATGTAGAGAAAAGGAAAGTGACATTTTGGAAGTGCACAGGCAGGTGCTTTTTTTGGAAAACTTCTCCCCTAACTAAGTTTGTTTACATTTCACATTGCAGTGTACCTTTGCCCACCTGTAAGCCAAATCCTGTTAGAGCCTTCTGGCTTTCAAGACTTAGGAAAGTGGTTTTCTAACAAACTCCTTATAATCATATGCGTGACATCTTTAAAGGTAATTATCTCCACGGACATAATAATGTATACTGGGACATGTATCTGACCTCAAGTGATGCAGTACCGAATTTATTTACTAAGGTATACGCTTCCCAGTGGGAATATAGGTAATGTAGAAAAGTGACATTTGAGTGCAGACAGTCCACTTTTTCAAAGAGCTGCTCTAAATTTTATTTACGAACTTGTACGTACTTTTTACATATTTGCTTCAAATCATATTTAGAGACGCTATACAGCACTTTTCAAACTTGGCTAGGAGCTTAGGAGAGAAATTAGTTTTCTAACAAACTAAGCACATCATATGCGTGACATCTTTAAAATGATATCACAGACCTTATGTAATGTATACTGGACATATATCGGCTATCAAATCTGAAATATAATTTATTTTACATTAAAGAATGTATACAAGTTCCCAATGGAAATTAGTAATGAAAAGTGGCATTTTGAAGTGCAGACAGTCACTTGCACAAACTGCTCTAGCTTTAAGTTTGCATTTCTGTGCAGTGTGCCTTTTTACACTGTTGCTCCTTCATCCATATTAGAGCGCTGCCACTTTTCATGGCGGCTGCGGGAAAAACCTAGGAAATGGACTTTTCTAACAAACTCATATAATCCTTATCGCGTGACATCTTCCAGATAAGTATACTGGGCATAATGTATATACTAGACGTATATCAAGCTCAAGTAAATTTTGCCATAATTTATTTATTCTAAAATGCCACAAGTTCCAATACCAGAATATAGTAAATGTAGAAGTGACATTTTAAGAGTACGGGCGTGGGAAATATCTTAAGTAGAAAAATTGGCGTATTTAGAGTGGGCGTGCTTTTTTCAGAAACTACTTTCTAACTTCAGTTTGTTTGTGCAAGTACGAGTGTGCCTTTTACCTTGTACATAATATTTAAGCCAATCCTGTTGCAGAGACGCTATACGAAGCCTTTTCAAGCGGCTGGGAGGGCTTAGGGAAGTGGTTTTCTAACAAATCCTTGTATAATCATGTCGTGACATCTTGAAATGATATCTGAGACCCCATAATATTATACTAAGACATGTATCTGACCTCAAGTAATTACGAGAATATAATTGTTTACATTCAAAATGTACAGAGTTCCCAATGAGAATATAGGTATCGCGAAAAGTAGCATTTGAAGTACGAATGATCCACTTTTTTCAAAGAGAATTATCTAACTAGGATTTATTTGACCATTTTTTAGTGTGTGCCCATATACACTATGCGCTTCAAATCCTGTTAGAGCCTTCTGAGAGATTTTTCATGGCTGGGGCTTAGGAAGTGGTTTTCTAACAAGACTCATATATAATCAATATGCGTGACATCTTTAAAGTGATGCGTGGGGCATAATGTATACCGGACTGTATATCTGACCTCAAATGATCACGAATATAATTGTTGGATTAAAGATATGCAGAGTTCCAGTAGGTATGGTAGTATGAGAAAAGTGACATTTGAGTGCAGACAGTCACTTTCCAAGGTGATCACTCTAACTAAGTTTGTTTACATTAAATTGCAGTGTGCCTTTGTACACTGTTAGAAGCCAAATCCTGTTAGAGCGCTAGCCACAGGCACTTTCAAAAGAAGCGGCTGGGAGGGCTTAGAAAGTAGTTTTTTCTAACAGAGCTCATTGTAATCATGTGCGTGACATCTTCAAGAATGATATCACAGACATAATATTATACACAGGACATATATCTGACCTCAGAGTGATACAGAATATAATTTGTTTACATTAGATATACAAGCTTCCCAATGAAATGCTAGTGGCCCATGAAAAGTAGCATTTGGAAATTGCAGAGACAGTCCTTTTTTCCGAGCACTCTAAAGTTGTTTACATTTGTGCAGTGTGCCTTTTTTACATATTTAAGCTCCAAATCCTGTGGGGCGCTGTAGCCTTTTCAGCTGGGGCTTAGGAAGTGGTTTTCTAACAAACTCATATAATCATGTGTGACATCTTTAAAGGAATGATATCACAGACATAATATTATACTAGGACGTATCGACTCGATGATACAGAATATAATTGTTTACATTAAAATGTACAAGTTCCCAATGAGAATATAGTAAATGAAAAAGTGGCATTTGGAGTGCAGACCAGTCAGCGCAGAACTCACTCTAACTAAGTTTGTTTACGGTGGGCACCATTACGAGGTGCCCATATGCATAGCTGCTTCAAATCCTGTGGAGGCGCTATACAGCCGATTTTCAAAGCGGCTGGGGCTTGAGTGGTTTTTCTAACAAATCCCATATAATCAATATGCGTGACCTTTAAGTATTATCACAGACATAATATTATACTAGGACATGCTGTCTGACCTCAAATGGTAGAATATAGTTATTTACATTCAGATATACAGGATTCCCAGTAGAATGTATGAAAAGTGGCTGACTATGATTTTGGGAACAGTCACTTTTCAAAATTCTCTAACTAAGGTTTATTTACATTCATGCAGTGTGCCTTTGTACATATTTAAGCCCGTCCTATTAGAACTATACCTTTTCAAAGCGGCTGGGAGGCTTAGGAAGTGGTTTTTGTGGCTCCTTATAATCCTTGTGCGCTGACATCTTTAAAAGATGATATCCCTGGACATAATATTATACTAGGACATGTATCTGACCTCAAATGACATTACGAAATATAATTTATTTTACATTAAAGATGTACAAGTTCCAATGAGTATAGTAGTGAAAAGTGGCATTTTGGAAGTGCAGACAGTCTTTTTTCAAAACTGCTCTAAGTTTATTTTGCACATTTCGGTGCAGTGTGCCTTTGTACTGTTGCTCTTTCGTCCTATTAGAGCGCTGCCTACGGCGCTTTTCAATGGCTAGAGGGCTTAGGAAAGTGGTTTTTCCTAGCAGAGCTCATATAATCATTATCGTGACATCTTCCAAGGCTGATACTCCACAGACCTTAATATTATACTAGGACATGTATCGACCTCAAATGAAATTACAATATAATTGTTTTACATTAAAATGCTTACAAGTTCCCAATGAGAATATGGTAATGTAGAAAAAGTGACATTTGAAGATGCAGACCCTTTTTTCAAAAGTGCTCCTAAATAAGTTTGTTTACATTTCATGCAGTGTGCCTATATTACACTGTTAGCGCTTAAATCCTGGTAGAGCGCTTACAGCGATTTTCAGCGCTGGGAGAAGCTTAGGAAAGTATGGTTTTCTAACAAACTCATATAATCGTAATGCGTGACATCTTTCCAAAATGATATACAACACTTAATATTATACTAGGACATGTATCTACCCTCAAATGATGCATAAATATAATTGTTTACATTAAAATGTACAAGTTCCCAATGAGGAAATATGGTAATGTGTAAGAAAAGTGACATTTGGAAGTGCAGACAGTCAACTTTTTTCAAAGTGCTCCTAACTAGGATTTGTTTACATTAATTGCAGTGTGCCCATGTACACCATTGCGTTTAGGTCCTGTTAGAGCCCATATAGCGCTTTCAAGCGGCTGGGAGCTTAGGAAAGTGGTTTTTCTAACAAACTCATATAATCACTAATGCGTGGGCATCTTCCAAGGTATATATACTAATATAATAAGATGTATCTGACCTCAATATAGAAATGTAATTTATTTTACATTAAAATGTACAAGTTCCCAATGAGGAATGTGAGTAGTGTGAAAAAGTGACATTTGGAGTGCAGACAGTAATCTTTTTCAAAAGTACTCTAACTAAGGTTTGTTTACATTTAGGTGCAGTGTGCCCATGTACACCATTGCGCTTCGTCCTGTTAGAACCCATTACAGCGATTTTCAAGCGGCTGGGAGCTTAGGAAAGTGGTTTTTCTAACAAACTCATATATAATCATGTCGCGTGACATCTCTCCCAAATGATATCACACTAATATTATACACATGTATCTCCTCATATTAAATATAATTGTATTGTAAATGTACAGTTCCCAATGAGGAAATATGGTAATGTTGAAAAAGTGACATTTGAGTGCAACCCACCCTTTTTTTTTCAAAAGCTATCTATTTGTTTACATTCTGCAGTGCTATTGTACTGTTGCCTGGTAGCTATACCATTTTTCAAGCGTGGAGAGACTTAGGAAGTGAACTTTTCTAACTTTCCTAAACTCATATATATCCCTGTAAAGCTGACATCTTCCAAATGAAATATACCATAATATTATATAACATGTATCTCCTCAAATGTGATATAAATATAATTGTTTACATTAAAATGTACAAGTTCCCAATGAAATATGGTCAATGTGAAAAAGTGACAGTTTGAAGTGCAGACAGTCCACTTTTTCAAAAGTGCTCCTAACTAAAGTTTGTATTTACATTCATGCGTGTGCCCATGTACCTATTAGCGCTTCGTCCTGGTAGAGCCCCATATAGGCATTTTCAAGCGGCAGGGCTTAGGAAAGTGGTTTTCTATGAAGCTACTTATAATCATGCCATCCGTACATCTTCCAAGATGATATCACAGCATAATATTATACTAACTGTATCTATCCCCCTCAAGTATTAGAATATAATTGTTTTACATTCAATGTACACAGAGTTCCCAATGAAATAGCTGGTATTATTTAGAAAAAAGGCATTTGCAAGGAAGTGCAGACAGCCCCTTTTTCAAAGGAGTGCTTAAATAAGTTTGTTTACATTACATGCAGGTGTGCCTATAGCACACTGTTGGCAGCCACGTCCTGGTAGAGCGTATACAGCGATTTTCAAACGGCTGGAGCTTAGGAGAGTGGTTTTCTAACAAACTCATATAATCGTATTGTGACATCTTCAAAAGATATATACCTAATATTATATAGATGTATCTACCTCAACCCTATAAGAATATAATTGATTTACATTAAAATGTACAAGTTCCCAATGAAGATAGTGGTAATGTGAAAAAGTGAATTTGGAGTGCAGACAGTCACTTTTCAAAAAGTACTCTAACTAAGTTTGTTTTACATTCGTGCAGTGTGCCCATGCACACCCTTTGCGCTTAGATCCTGTTAGAGCAGCCTGCATAGCATTTTTCAAGCGGCTGGGGGCTTAGGAAAGTGGTTTTCTAACAAACTCATATAAATCTTAATCATGTGCGTGACATCTTCCTTAAAATGATACTCCCTTAATATTATATAGATGTATCTCTCAAATATACAAAATATAATTGTTTTACATTAAAATGTACAAGTTCCCAATGAAATATGGTATGTAAGAAAAAGTGACATTTGAGAGTGCAGACGGTAAAATTTCCTTTCAAAAGTGCTCTAACTAGGATTTCGATTTACATTAAGTGATTGTGCCTATACTTACCATTAAGCCTGTTAGGAGCTTGACATTTTCAAGCAGGGGGCTGAAGTGGTTTTCTACACCTATTTATGCTATCTTCAAGTATCCTAATATTGTATTTCTGTATATAATTTATTTACTTCAGCTACAAGTTCCCAATGAAATTGGTAATGTAAGAAAAAGAGTGATTTGCAGTGCACTTTTCTTTTAAAAGTGCTCTAAATAAGTTTGTTTACATTCGAGTGCAGTGTGCCTATGTACACTGTTACGCTTAAATCCTTTAGAGACTACTACAGATTTTTCAGCGGTGGGGTTAGGAAAGTGGTTTTCTACTTTCAAACTCCTTATACTCCATGTACGTGACATCTTCCAAAATGATATGACACTAATATTATACTAGGACATGTATCTGACCTCAAATGATTGAATATAATTGTTTTACATTAAATGTACAAGTTCCCAATGAAATATGGTAATGTGAGAAAAGTGACATTTGAAGTGCAGACAGTCACTTTTTTAAAAAGTGCTCTAACTAAGTTTGTTTACATTTGTGCGGTGTGCCCATGTACACATTTAAGCCAATCCTGTTAGAGCAGCCATATAGCCGATTTTCAGTGGCTGGGGAGCTTAGGAAAGTGGTTTTTCAAACAACTCATATAATCATGTGCGTGACATCTTCAAAAATGATATCACACTTTATATGTATTAAATATAATTATTTACATTAAAATGCTTACAAGTTCCAATGAAATATAGGTAATGTGTGAAAAGTGACATTTGAGTGCAGACGGCACTTTTTTTCAAAGTGCTCCTAACTAAGTTTTGTTTACATTTGTGCGGTGTGCCTTTGTACACTATTGTGTATAAACCTCCTAGTAGAGAGCGCTATACGGCGCTTTCAAGCGGCTGGGAGCTTAGGAAAGTGGTTTTCTAACAAACTCACTTTACAATCTGTAAATCACATCTTCCAAATGATGTCAGCCTATAAATAATGTATCTCTAAATTAAAATATAATTGTTTACTTAAATGTCAGTTCCAATGAAATTGGTAATGTGAGAAAAGTGACATTTGAAGTGCAGACAGTCCACTTTTTCAAAAGTGCTCTAACTAAGTTTGTTTACATTCATGCAGTGTGCCTATGTACACTGTTAACCTCCCTGGTGGAGCCTATACAGCGTTTTCAAGCGGCTGGGAGCTTAGGAAAGTGGTTTTTCTAACAAACTCATATAATCATGTGCTTGACTATCTTCCAAAATGATTACTTATATTATATAGCATGTATCTACCTCAAATGATAGAGAATATAATTGATTTACATTAAAATGTACAAGTTTTCCAATGGATAAGTATGTTGAAAAAAGTGACATTGGGAAGTGTACAGACAGTCCACTTTTTCAAAACTACTCTACTTGGTTTGTTTACATTTGTGCAGTGTCGCTTTGTACACTGTAAATCCTAGTATTGAGGCTGGCTAAGTCTTTTCAGAGCTGGGAGAAGCTTGGAGAAGTGAGTTTTCTAACAAACTCATATAATCACTGTACTTACATCTTCCCAATATGTATACAGCATAATTTTATACTAGCTGTATCTCCTCAATGATAAAAATATAATTGATTTACATTGTTAAAAATGTACCAAGTTTCCTAGAGTGGTAATGTAAAAAAGTGAGATTTGATGCAGACTCACTTTTTTCAAAAGTCTCTAACTAAGTTTGCTTTACATTAGCTTGCAGTGTGCCTTTGTACACTGTTACCCTAGATCCCTGTGGCCGTACTCTACAGCGTTTTCCACTGGGAGCTTAGGAAAGTGGTTTTTCTAGCCAACTCCTTATAATCCATGTCTTTCTTCAAAATGATAATGCACAACATAATATTATATAGACATGATCAGACCTTTCAAATGATACAGAAATATAATTGTTTACATTACAAAATGCTACAAGTTCCCAATGAGAATATGGTAATGTGAAAAAAGTGACATTTGGAAGTTCAACGTCTTTTTCCAAAAGTGCTCTTCAAACTAAGTTTGTTTACATTCGTGCAGTGTTTGCTGTACCTATTTAACTATCCCTGTTAGAGGCCGTTATACTAGCAACGTTTCAAGCGGCTGGGAGGAAAGAGTGGTTTTCTAACTAACTCCATATAATCTAATGTCGTGACATCTTCCAAATGATATCCACACATAATTATTATACTAGGCATGTATCTCCCTCAAATGATACTGGCCCTAATTTATTTACATTAAAATGTACAGTTCCCAATGAAATATGGTAATGTGAAAAAAGTGACATTTGAAGTGCAGACAGCCACTTTTTTCAAAAGTGCTCTAAATAAGTTTGTTTACATTCCATTACGGTATTACTTCTCTTTGCGCTGCGTCCTGTAGTACGCTATACAGCGATTTTTCAAGCGGCTGGGAGCTTAGGAAAGTGGATTTTCTAACAAACTCATACTAATCTATATGACATCTTCAAAATGATATGACACGTAATATTATACTAGGACTGTATCTCCCTCAAATGATAAAATATAATTGTTTACATTAAAATGTACAGGTTCCCAATGGAATATGGTAATGTGAAGAAAAGTGACATTTGGAGTGCAACGTCATTCTTTTTCAAAGTTCTCTAACTAAGTTTTTGTTATTAGGTACAGTGTGCCCTTGTACACCTTAGCCTTCGTCCTGTTAGAGACCCCTATAGCGTTTTTCAAGCGGCTGGGAGACTCAGGAAAGTGGTTTTTCTAACAAACTCATATAATCATGTCGTAGCATCTTCCAAAATGATATCAACATAATATTATACTAGGCATATCTACCTCAAATGATACAAATATAATTGTTTACATTAAAATGTACAGTTCCCAATGAAATTGGTAATGTAAAAGAAGTACTTTGTGAATCCTTCAAAAGTGCTCTATATATTTGTTTACATTACATGCAGTGTGTATGTACCTGTTCGTTATCTGGTAGAGACTCATTAGGTGGAGTTGAAAGTGGTTTTTCAACAACTCATTATTGCTATTTTATATCCCTATAATTGTATTTCATTAATATAATTGTTTACTTAATGTACGCTGTTATGGTATGTGAAAAGAGTAATTTGGAGTGCAGACGTCACTTTTTTTAAAGGTGCTCTAACTTCTTTTTTGTTTATATTCATGAGTGCCTACTTGTTACACCTGTTACTTCAATGTAGACTTCTACACTGTTTTCAACGGTGGGGCTTAGGAAAGTGGTTTTTCTAACAACTCATTATAATCATGTAATCTTTTAAAATGATATCACACATAATTTATACTAGGAATGTATCTGACCTCAAAATGATACGAAATATGAATTGTTTACATTAAAATGTTCAAGTTCCCAATGGAAGTATGGTAATGTAGAAAAAGTGACATTTTGGAAGTGCAGACCATTCACTTTTTCAAAACTGCTCTAACTAAGTTTGTTTACATTTTTGTGCAGTGTGCCTTTGTACACTGTGCCCTTCATCTTGTTGAGCGCTATACGCGCTTTTTCAAGGGTGGGAGCTTAGGAAAGTGGTTTTCTAACAAACTCACTATAATCTTATGCGTGACATCTTCCAAATGTATGACAGCATAATATTATATAGGACATGTATCTACCTCAAATATGTACGAGTATAATTGTTTACATTTAAAATGTACAAGTTCCAATGAAGTATGGTAATGTAGAAAAAAGTGAGATTTGAAGTGCACGAAGACAGTCACTTTTTCATAAAGGTGCTCTAACTAAGTTTGTTTTATGCATTTGTGCTTGTGTATTTTTAAGCTGTTCTGTTGAGACGCTATACGGCCTTTTCAAGCTGCTGGGAGCTTAGGAAAGTGGTTTTTCTAACACTCATATAATCATGCTCTGTACATCTTCCAAAATGATTGGCCTTATTTATAATGTATTTCAATATAAGTATATTGTTTACATTAAATGTACAAGTTCCCAATGAAATATGGTAATGTGAAAAGTGACATTTGAAGTGCAGACAGTCACTTTTTTTCAAAGAGTGCTCTAACTAAGTTTGTTTACATTAGTACGCGTGATGCTTCACCTGTACACTTTGCGTCTGTTAGAGCAGCTAAAAGTTTAGCGGCTGGGGCGTAGGAAGTGGTTTTTCTAACAACTCCCTTATATCGTATCTTCTCTAATTTTTATTGTTAAATATGTTGTAAAGTTTGTCCTCCTTTTTAAACTATCTAACTTATTTGTTTTTTTGTGTGTTGACTGTTTCTTTTAACTATACGCTTCAAGCGGGCGTTAGAGAAATGTGTTTTCTAACAACTCATATAATCATGCGTTCATCTTCCAATTATGCACGATAATATTATACTAGGCATGTATTACCTCAAATGTACGAAATATAATTGTTTACATTAAAATGTACAAGTTCCCAATGAAATATATGGTAATGTGAAAAAGGTGACATTTGAAGTGCAGACAGTCACTTTTTTCAAAGAGCTACTCTAACTAAGTTTGTTTACATTTGTGCAGTGTGCTTTGTCTGTTGCTACTGTTAAGATATACTTTTCATGTGGGTTGGAAAGTGGTTTTCTAACAAACTCGTATATGTATGGTGACATCTTCCAAAATGATAGGTTATATACTAGGTGTATCTCCTCACTATTAAAATATAATTGTTTACATTAAATGTACAAGTTCCCAATGAAGTATGGTAATGTAGAAAAGTGAGATTTGAAGTAAGACAGTCACTTTTTTCAAAGGTGCTCTAACTAAGTTTTGTTTATTACGTGCGAGTGTGCCTGTTACTTTGTTTGTGGTGTCCTGTTAGAGCGCTATACAGCTTGCTTTTCAAGCGGCTGGGAGCTTAGGAAAGTGGTTTTCCACACAAACTCATTTTTCGTGCATGACATCTTCCAAAATGATATCAACATGCATCTTACTATGTATATATCTGACCTCAAATGATAAAATATAATTGTTTACATTAAAATGTACAAGTTCCCAATGAAATATGGTAATGTGAAAAAGTGACATTTGAAGTGCAGACAGTCACTTTTTTCAAAAGTGCTCCTAACTAAGTTTGTTTACATTAGTGCAGTGTGCCCGTGTACACCATTACGCGTCTGTTAGGAGCGCGCCTACAGCGATTTTCAAGCGGCTGGGAGCTTAGGAGAAAGTGGTTTTCTAACAAACTCATATATAATCATGTCGTGTCACTTCCAAAATGATATGAAGACTATAATATTATACTAGGACATGTATCTGACCTCAAATGATATGAAATATAATTGTTTTACATTAAAATGTACAAGTTCCCAATGAAATATGTGTAATGTGAAAAAAGTGACATTTGAAGTGCAGACAGCCACTTTTTTAAAAAGTTCTCTAACTAAGTTTGTTTACATTTGTGCAGTGTGCCTTTGTACACTGTTGATAGATCCTGGTAGGGCAGCTATACAAGCGCTTTTTCAGCGGCTGGGAAAGCTTAGGAAAGTGGTTTTTTCTAACAAACTCATATAATCATATGCGTGACATCTTCCAAAATGATATGACAGACATAATATTATACTAGGACATGTATCTGACCTCAAATGATTACGAAATATAATTGTTTACATTCAAATGTACAAGTTCCCAATGAAATATGGTAATGTGAAAAGTGACATTTGAAGTGCAGACAGTCACTTTTTTCAAAGTGCTCTAACTAAGTTTGTTTACATTCATGCAGTGTGCCTATGTACACTGTTGCGCTTCGTCCTGGTAGAACGCTATACAGCGCTTTTCAAGCGGCTGGGAGCTTAGGAAAGTGGTTTTTCTAACAAACTCATATAATCATGTGCGTGACATCTTCCAAAATGATATGACAGACATAATATTATACTAGGACATGTATCTGACCTCAAATGATACGAAATATAATTGTTTACATTAAAATGTACAAGTTCCCAATGAAATATGGTAATGTAGAAAAAAGTGACATTTGGAAGTGCAGACAGTCACTTTTTCAAAACTGCTCTAACTAAGTTTGTTTACATTTGTGCAGTGTGCTTTGCTTACACTGTTGGCGCTTCGATCCTGTTAGAGCAGCTATACACGTCTCGTGGGAGCTTAGGAAAGTGGTTTTTCTAACAAACTCATATAATCATGTCGCGTGACATCTTCCAAAATGATATGACAGA
>JAAGNN010000144.1:7500-12971 GCA_012411365.1 Ameiurus melas | reverse complement strand
CACTAAACACATCACACTGAACACACCACACTGAACACACCACACTGAACACAGTAGAATGAACTCGTAATTAAAGTGAAGCTTTAATTTCAGATGTGTGTCTGTCTTATCCATAAATTGTTCATCGCTACTATATTCGGTCTGAGTCGTCCGTCTCGCCTGGGCCTGTTGCCATAGTAACAGAGCCGCGCGAGAGGCTTGAATATTTTTTTATGTGAGAATTGGGAATCACACTCATAAAAATACACAGCAGTAACAGAAGGAGATCGTGAGTGTGTGTGTGATAGTGTGTGTTATAGTGTGTGTGTTATAGTGTGTTATAGTGTGTGTGTGATAGTGTGTGTTATAGCGTGTGTGTGTGTTATAGTGAGTGTGTGTGTGTTATAGCGTGTGTGTGTTATAGTGTGTGTGTGTGTGATAGTGTGTGTTATAGTGTGTGTGTTATAGTGTGTTATAGTGTGTGTGTGTTATAGTGTGTGTCTGTGTGTTATAGTGTGTGTTATAGTGTGTGTGTGTGTGTGTTATAGAGTGTGTTGATAGTGTGTGTGTGTGTGTGTTATAGCGTGTGTGTGTGTGTTATAGTGAGTGTGTGTAGTGTTATATGTAATAATGTTTTATGTGTGATAGTGTGTTATAGTGTTGTTATAGTTTATTATAGTGTGTGTTATGTGTTGCATAATGTGTTGTGTGTTATAGTGTGTTATATTATATGTGTGTGTGTGTGTGTTATAAGTGTGTGTAGTGTTGTGTGTGTGTGTGTGTGTAATATTTGCGTGTGTGTGTGTTACATTTGTGTGTGTGTTATAATGTGTTTGTGTGATATGTTGTTATAGTGTTATAGTGTATTATAGTGTTATTATGTGTGTTATAGTGTGTGTGTGTTGTTATAGTGTGTGTGTTATAGTGTGTGTGTGTGTGTGTGTTATAGTGTGTGTGATAGTGTGTGTGTGTGTTTATAGTGTGTGTTATGGTATGTGTGTTGTGTGTGTGTGTGTGTGTTATAGTGTGTGTTATAGTGTGTGTTGTGTGTGTTATAGTGTGCTATTTGTGTATGTGTGTATGTGTAAGTGTGTTATAGTGTGTGTGTGTGTGTTATAGTTGTGTTATAGTGTGTGTGTGTATATGTATTATAGTATGTGTGTGTGTGTATAGCGTAGTGTGTGTGTATATGTGTGTGTTATGTGTGTGTGTTATATATATTATAGTGTGTGTGTGTGTGTGATAGTGTGTTATAGTGTGTGTTGATTGTTGTTGTTTATGTGTGTTATAGTGTGTGCGTGTGTGTGGTGTGTGTGTGTGTGTGTGTTATAAGTGTGTATAGTGTGTGTGTGTTGTGTGTTATATGTGTGTTAAGTGAGTGTGTGTATAGTGTGTGTATAGTGTGTGTGGGGTGGAGAAAGATATGTGGAATTGTTTTAGTTTATGTGTGTTTGTCAACTATTTTTTTTTTTTCCGTTTTGTAACTATTTTTAATTTACATCTAACCTCTTATTCACCCTTATTTCTATTCTACCTTTCAACCACTTCCCCTTCTACACCCCCCACCCTTCCCTCCCCTCCCCCCCCTCCCTCCTCCACCCCTTTACTCTCCCTACCCCCCTCTACCCCTTTATCATAACTATCACTACTACTACCATGTTTGTTCTCCACATGTATAATTTCGTTTTTGTTGTGAGTATCTTTCCGTCTGTGTGGTGTGTGTGTGTTGTGTGTGTAAAGAGAGAGGGGAAGTATGTGCTGTGTGATGTTGTTCTGTGTGTGTGTTGTGTGTGTGTGTGTTTATGTGTATGTGTGTGTGTGTGTTTGTTTGTGTGTATGTGTGTATGTGTGTGTGTTTGTGTGTGTATGTGTGTGTGTGTATGTGTGTGTTGTTGTGTTTTTTTGTGTGTGTATTGTGTGTATATGTATGTATATGTGTGTGTGTGTAGTGTAATATTAATTATGTAATATGTTTTTTTTTGTTGTATGTATGTATGTTATATGTATATGTATTATATGTATGTAGTGTATGTATTGAGTATATGTGTTGTATGGTTATTGTATGTAATAATATGTGTGTGTATTTGTTGTTGTATGTATGCGTATGTATTTGATATATATTTGTATGTATTGTTGGTATGTGTATTTGTATGTATAGTGTATCTGTGTGTGTGTGTGTATTGTTTATATCATCTTTGTATGTTGTATGTGTATGTATGTAATAATTGTGTGTATGTGTGTGTGTGTGTATGCGTTATATACGTATGTTGCCGTTGTGTGTGTGCTGTTGTATATAATAATATGTATGTGTATTTGTGTGTGCAATTGTGTTGTCAGTATTTGTATATATATGTATGTGTATGTATTGTGTATGTGTATTATGCTTGTATGTGTGTGTTGTATGTTGTGTGTATTTGTGTATTTATGTATGTGTTTTTTTGTGTGTATGTGTGTATGTATGTATGTGTATTTTGTGTGTGTGTGTGTGTGTGTGTTGTGTGTGTGTGTGTGTGTGTGTGTTGTGTGTGTGTTTTGTGTGTGTGTGTGTCTGTGTGTGTGAGTGAGAGAGAGAGAGAGAGAGAGAAAAGAGTATGTGCGTGTGTGTGTGTTGTGTTGTGTGTGTTGTGTGTGTGCGTGTTTGTGTATGTGTGTGTGTGTGTGTGTGTTTTTGTGTGTTGGCGTGTGTGCGTGTGTGTGTGTGTGTGTGGTGTCAGCTGCCCAGAAATGGATCCCACTTCTACACGAGCATGTCCGAGGCCGAGCAGCTTCATTTCATCAGTGATCAAACACTAATCCCACGTTTCACTCAGTCAATAATCTGTTATTTATCTGAAATCACTTGGAATTAAATGAGCTTTTGAGTCATTGTGGGCGGAGCTTAAGTTAAACACAATCAGCCTATCAGAAGCAGGATCCTAGAGTCCCTGGTAGAGCCGCGTGACGTGACCATGTGATCAAAATACACAAAATACGCTGATGGGATTTTTTAAAAATGACATTTATAATTATTAAAATTGTACAATAGAAAATGTTCAGTGCTTTTTAAAAATAAAATATATATTTCTACATAAAAAATAAGATGCAGTTAGTATAAAATTATTCATTAATCATAAGCAAATGTATTATTATTTATAACAGATTTTTGCTTTCATTAAAACACAAATGTTTTCCCAGCAGTTTGTGAACAAAACTTGAATAAAAATATGTCTGTCACATCGTCCAGCACTACACCCTACACCCTACACCCTACAGCCTACAGTCTACACCCTACAGCCTACACCCTACACCCTACAGCCTACACCCTACAGCCTACACCCTACACCCTACAGCCTACACCCTACAGCCTACAGCCTACACCCTACACCCTACAGCCTACACCCTACACCCTACAGCCTACACCCTACAGCCTACACCCTACACCCTACACCCTACAGCCTACACCCTACACTACAGCCTACACCCTACAGCCTACACCCTACACCCTACACCCTACAGCCTACACCCTACAGCCTACAGTCTACACCCTACACCCTACAGCCTACAGCCTACAGTCCTACACCTACACCCTACAGCCTACACCCTACACCCTACAGCCTACACCCTACGCCCAACAGCCTACACCCTACAACCTACGCCCAACAGCCTACACCCTACACCCAACAGCCTACACCCTACGCCCAACACCCTACAGGCTACACCCTACGCCCAACACCCTAACGCCCTACACCCTACAGGCTACACCCTGCACCCTACGCCCAACACCCTACAGGCTACACCCTACACCCAACGCCCAACAGCCAACACCGTACAGCCTATGCCCTACACCCTACACACTACGGCCAACACCCTACAGGCTATGCCCTACATCAGCAGCCTATGCCCTACACCGTACAGGCTACACCCTACATGCTACACCTTACACCCTGCAGCCTACACCCTACACCCTACATGCTATGCCCTACATCCTATGGCCTATGCCCTACACCCTACAGGCTACGCCCTACAGCTGATGCCCTACAGACAGAGAGAGCGAGAGAGACAAAGAGAGAGAGGCACAAAGAAAGACACAGAGAGAGAGAGAGAGACGGACAGACGGACCGAAAGACAGACAGACAGACAGAGGGAGATTCTGATGTGAAATTAGAAGGGAAAAATATTCAGGATATATTTGATCTTTTTTCTTGCTAATTGTTTTGATCCTGGTTGTGGAGACGTATGAAGGTGTGAAGAACTCCTGATAGCGTTACTGAGCATCTCTTAGTTTTTCTACTTTAAACTCAGTGAGAATGAGTCATTCAGGACGATCACCTCACTGTATGTTTATTACTCTGTTTTAGCTAGCGTGCTAAGACTATCTGTTTTCTTGACAGGCTAGAGAACAAACTACACAGATTAATACACAGGGAAAAAATACACACATGGTAAGCGACCAGAGGGGGGAGCACTGTTTTCTACACTTACAGCCGATTTGCTCTTTCTCCCGTTACTCACTATTTCATTCTCATAAACTCCTCTGTGCTAATGAATAAAGAACAACACTCAATGGCACGCAGTAACATTTTACTACCAGAGAGGGCGTTCTCACACCCTGTACTTTAGTTTAGTTTTCTGCTGCTACTATTTCCTATACTTTCACTGCGTCCCATTTCCCCCTACTATCCGTCCTAAATAGTATCTGAGAATAGAATTAGTGTGTCTCACATGAGTTTCCCAAAAGGTACCCGGATGGTCTACTATTACCGTGTGTGTGGATCCGTGGACACTTTTTCAGCTAATATTAGCCACAACTTCTTGCGCGAGGGAGGAGGAGGAGGAGCTTTGTGACGGTTTGCTTCACCAAATTCCAGTAGGCATGTTAGAGAGATGTAAACGAAATGTGGGGAAACAAATATGGAGGGAATGATAAACTGTAGAGTAGAAATGATATAAGGAATTTCTAAGGTGTTTACGGTGACAGCGATCTCTTCCCTTACACGACCTGTTAGTGTGTCTCAGGACTGCGAACTCTTTCATACACACTCTAAAGTATGTCGTTCTTCTTCCCAAAAAGAGTACACACTTTTAGCACATAGTATAAGTAGGAGACTTGAGAGGCAGGGTTATATCTCACAGAGAGGGAGAGGAACCCAACCCCATGTAGCTCTTTATTAAAAATAACACACACACACACACACAGCTGTAAATCACAGTAGATAGACGTGAACATGAAACAAATCCAAATAGAGCAGCGAGTCTCCAGCGTTCCTCAGTCACACGCTCATGATCACCATCTCACATTTATTTTACAACCAGAAACTTTCATCTGATTTAACATCTTAAATATCACACACAACTTTCATCCTTCGATTTCCCTCGAGGTTCTATTCCTGAACTTTCCACCTACACAAACTCAAAGCAGTGACACGGTTAAACCTTCCGTCAAACCCCATGAAGGGTTCTCCATTTTTACCCAGTGTTTCATCTCGCACAGGGTTCTAAACACCTTCAAACAG